>JARHVA010000328.1:3225000-3825000 GCA_037957365.1 Torreya grandis | reverse complement strand
AAGTTACCCAATATAAAGTGAGCTACCTTGGTTAGTTTGTCAACTACAACCAAAATCATGTCATGCATGTTCTATGATAACAGTAACCCTTGGATAAAGTCCATATTTATCACTATCACTTCCATTTTGGTATGTCATGTGGATACAACAATCCAACCAGATGAACATGTTCAAATTTCACATGCTAACATTTTAGATAACAAAACACAAAATCCACTATATTTTTCTTGATTTTTTTCCAAAAATAGAATGGTCTAAGCTCAACCATGAGCTTGGTTATTCCTAGATGTCTTGAATATGGGGCATTGTGTAGTTATTTTAGCATTGTGCTCCTCAGATTCTCCTTATCAGGCACATACATCCCACCATTATACCATAAAATATCATCATTTTTTATCATGAAACCCTTGTACTTAGGATTCTAAGTATCCTTAGATAATGTTTTCCTAACCTAATCATAGAATTCATCTCTTGGTGAGTATTTGATCACTTGATCCTTGAAAGTACTCTTGATAGTAGCCACACCTACTATGTACCTCCTATGGCTTAGGGCATCATCTATTCTCCTTACCTTTGATATAATTAATATTGAAATCATAACTAGACAAAAAAATCTAACCATCATCTTTGATGAACATTCAGATTTGGTTGGGTGAAAATGTACTTGAGTCCTAAATTATCAGTCTTGTGTTCAAATAGTTTTTTCAACATAGAATGCCTCCAAACTTGAAAATCATGCATAATTATCATAATTTCTAGGTCATGGGACGCATAATTCACCTCATATGGATTAAATTTCCTAGACTCATATGCTACCACTGAACCATCCTACATAAGAACTCCTCCAATTTTATCCCCAGATGCATGAGTGATCATTGAGAATTGACCATTAGGATAAAAAAATCTTAGCACTGGTGTAGGAGTAAGCCTCCTTTTCAGTTCTTGAAAGACTACCTCACACTTATTTGACTAGATGAAAATTTGATTCTTCCACTGAAGAGAGGCAATTAGATTAGCTATCTTGAGAAATTTAGAATGAATTTCCTATAATATCCTACTAATCCCATGAAACTTCTTACCTCGTGCATATTTTTAGTGTCAAACACTCCATTATGGCTTTTATCTTTGCTAGATATACTAAAATACCATTCGTAGAGATAATATGTCCTAAAAACTTCACTTTATTTTAGAAAAATGCACACTTAGACAAATTTCCATATAACCTATGATTTTTTAAATGTTTTAAAACCAATTCTAGATGATGCAAGTGCTCTTCTTTATCCTTGGAATAAATGAGTATGTCATCAAGAAATACCAACATAAAATAATCTAGGTAATCTCTGAACACACTATTCATAGGATTTATAAATGTTGTTAGAGCATTTGTCAATCCAAATGGTAACATTGTGAACTTGTAGTACCCATATCATGTTCTAAATATTGTTTTCAGAATATCCTCTTTATGAATCCTCAACTAGTGATACCCTACTCTAAGATCAATTTTAGAAAAGATTGTAGCTCCTTGTATTTGATTAAAAAGATCATCAATACATGCAAATGGATATTTTTTCTTGATCTTTGATTTATTCAACATCTTATAGTTTATAAATAGGTGAAGAGTGCCAAAATTCTTCTTGATGAAGACAACTGGAGCACCCCATGGTGACCCACTCGATCGAATCAGACCTTTCATAAATAACTCCTGAATTTATGCTTTTAACTCAACCAATTCAATAGTCGTCATCCTACACAGTACCTAAGATTATAGTCCCAATCCAAATATGATATCAATCGAGAAATCAAACTCATGTTTAGGTGGAAATCCTAATAATTCTTCCAAAAACACATCATGGAATTTTCTTAGAAAAGGATAATCTTTGATAGATGGTTCTTTATGTTGAGGTGTGGAGCTAAAAGCTACACCAAATGAACAAATTGCAAGGTTGCTGTATTTACACAATCACCGACGTCGGTTAGGGATCGACTAGAGGCTATCAATGTCGATTATGGATTGGCTGACATTGATCATATGCAGGTAGATAGGGACCGAGGTCGGTCACTTGTGCATTTCAGAAGTCTATTTTCGTGGATGAATAGATTATTTGCATGATAAGTTTAACTGTTAGTGTTGAGTCTACATTTCTATTTTTGGCAGGACTGATTTGAAACTTTGATTAGGAGGTGTTTCTAATGGTGGAGAATTCATAGCTCATGATCCCTAATTCTATATAATAAGATAGATCTTCATAGCTTGTGTATGTGTATGGTATGAGAAAAAGGGTGAATCAATTCAAGTAGCTGAATTGTGTTTGTAATTGACAGAGAAAACTCTTGAGGGAAAGAGATCTGTACATCTGAGAAGTGTGGAATAAAGAGAGATTTATTCAATTGTATTTCTTTTTGGAAGAGTTTAATACAAGTTTTTGTTGTTTCTTGTATCTCTTATTCTTCGCTGATTTTGATTTCTAGTTACTTATTATTCTAGTTTAATTTCGTGTTTAGTTGCTTGCACAAAAGTAATCAATTGTACTGTAAGATCCTGACAAGTGGTATCAAAGCTTGGGTTCACTAATAGGTGGTTTTAGATCTGTTTAGTGTGTGTTGATTACAGGTCACTCACAGGGGTTTCTGTTTGAGTGGGAGTATAGCAATGGTAGAATAAAGTAAACTAAGAATGGAGAAGTTTAACAGCAAGAATTATCAATTATGGAGGATGCAGATAGAAGATTATTTGTATCAAAAAGATTTGTACTTACCATTGGGTGGGGTTTCAAGTAAGCCCACAGATATGCAAGATGAAGAATGGAATGTTCTTGATAGAAAGGCTCTGGGATCTATAAGGTTGAGTCTGACATCTTCTATGATTTCCAACTTGTCACAAGCAAAGACAACGGCAGAGTTAATGGATACTTTGGAAAATTTATATGAAAAGCCCTTAGCTTTGAATAAGGTATATCTTATGAAGCAATTATTTAATTTACAAATGCAAGAAGGTGGATCTGTATCTAGTCATCTAAATGATTTCCATGCAATAGTAAATCAGTTAAATTCAGTCAAAATAGTTTTTGATGATGAAATTAAGGCTCTCTTAATTTTATGCTCTTTACCTGAAAGTTGGCATAGTTTGGTAATGGCAATTAGTAATACTGCATCTGCTACAAATATCTTGAAAGTAGATGATGTTGTTAGTGTAATCTTGAATGAAGAAATTTGCAGGAAAAGCACAGAGAAAACATTAGGTAATGCTTTAAGTATTGAAAGTAGGGGAAGGCAAAAAGAGAAGCGCAAGCAAGGGAGATCAAGGTCTAAGTCAAAGATGAGAAATAAATTCTAATCCAAAAATTGAAGAAAAATAACCTGCTGGAATTGTGGAAAGATAAGGCATGCAAAGAAAGATTGCTGGTTGCCGATTAAAGAAAAAATCAGCATGAAGGTAAAGAAGAAATAAAAGTTGCAGGTATTGTTGCATAAGATGCTCTTATATTTTCTTTGGATAATAAAATAGAATATTGGGTTGTAGATTCTGGTGCCTCTTTCCATGCAACCCCAAATAGAGAATATTTCAATGATTATGTCCAGGGAGATTTTGGAATAGTTTATTTAGGGGATGATGAGCCTTGTAAAATTGTTGGCAAAGGAAAATTGCAGCTGAAATTGTAGAATGGAAACACATGGGTGTTGAAGGATGTCATGCATATACGCATCCTGAAAAAGAATCTGATTTCTGTAGGAAAGTTGGGGGATGAGGGTTGCATAATAACTCTCACAACTGAATCTTGGAAGGTTTCCAAGGGTGCACTTGTATTAGCAAGAGGTAAAAGAGTAGGTACTCTCTATTTATGTTATTGTATTACTGATTATTCTTCTTCTATTCTATCTACTTCAGATGTAGATGCAAAGTTGTGGTACTATAGGCTTGGCCACATGAGTGAGAAGGGAATAAGTGTTCTTAAGTCAAAATGTAAGCTTTCAGATTTGAAAAGCATAGATCTAGATTTTTGTGAGCATTGTATTTTTGGGAAACATAAGAGAGTGAGATTTCTCAAAACTGGGTCAACAAAGAAGAAGCACAAGTTGGAGCTTGTTCACACAGATGTGTGGGGACCAGCTCAGGTAGCTTCTATTGGAGGATCACAGTATTATGTTTCTTTCATTGATGATGCTACAAGAAAGGTATGGGTTTATTGCATAAGGAAGAAATCTGATATTTTTGATACAATTAAGAAATAGAAAGCTTTGGTTGAGAATGAAACAGGTTTGAGATTGAAGTGCCTTAGATCTGACAATGGTGGTGAGTACTGTAGCTATAAATTTAATAGGTACTATTCTATGAGTGGAATATGTAGGGAAAGGACAGTTCCAAGGACACCTCAACAAAATAGAGTTGTTAAAAGGATGAATAGAACAATATTGGAGCGTGCACAGGGTATGAGGTTGCATGCTGGTTTGCCCTTACAGTTTTGGGCAGAAGCTATAGATACTATAGTTTACCTGATTAACAGAGGACCCTCTACTGCTCTAGATGGTGGAATTCTAGAAGAGGCTTGGACAGGTAAAAAGGTAGATCTTTCATTTCTCAGAGTTTTTGGTTTTGAAGCTTTTGTGCACGTTGATAAAGAAAATAGAAAAAATCTGGATGCTAAATCTATGAGGTGCACTTTTATTAGTTATGGCTCTGGAGATTTCAAATTCTGATTGTGGAATCTAGGAACTAACAAAATAATTAGAAGCCATGATGTTGTTTTCAATGAAAAGGTGATGTACAGTGATCAACTCAAGAAGCTGAATAATTTTGAGTAGAGCAATGTTGATTTGGATGAGGCGATGATCCAAAATGAGCTCGCGAGAAAGAATAATCACAGACAAAAAAACACAAACACCGATGTCGGTTAGGTAGGAACTGATGTCGGTCATACAAGAATCGACGTCGATCAGACAGTAACTGATGTCGATCAGACAGAAACTGACGTCGGTCATGTGGAATCGACGTCGGTTAGGAGCAGACCTGGAGATGATCGAGATCGGTCACTGACCAAGAATTTGGGTAGACAACAAGTAGTGAATGAGTCTCATACACCCATGAGGAGGTCAAAAAGGGTAAGTAAACCTCCCATTCAATATTCTCCTTCTTTATTCTACTTGTTGCTCACTGATAGTGGAGAACCAGAGAGTTTTGATGAGGCAATGTAGGTAGAATCCTAGAAACAGTGGGAGCTTGGCATGAAAGAGGAAATTGATTCCTTGAAAGAGAACCAAACATGGGATTTGGTTGAGTTGCCAGCTGAAAAAAGAGCACTGAAAAATAAATGGGTTTATAGGTTAAAGGTGAGAATGGACAAATGAGACATAAGGCCAGGTTGGTAGTAAAGGGATTTGCACAAAAACCAAGTATTGATTTTGGTGAAATTTTTTCTCTTGTAGTAAAGATGACTTCTATTCATACTGTATTGTCTTTAGTTTCTATTGAGGATTTGCATATTGAGCAGCTTGATGTTAAGACAACGTTTCTTCATGGATATTTGGATGAAGAAATATATATGGATCAACCAGAAGGTTTTGAGGTCAAAGGTAAGGAGAAACTTGTGTGCAGGTTGAAGAAAAGCTTATATGGTCTTAAGCAAGCTCCTAGACAATGGTATTTGAGGTTTGATAGGTTTATGACTGAGCATGGTTTCAGTAGATATCAATCTGACCATTGTGTTTATTTTAAGAGATTGGATAATGGTAGATATATTATCCTGTTGATGTATGTAGATGATATGCTTGTTGCAGGTTCACACATGCAAGATATTTCTGAGCTTAAGGTAAAATTAGCTCACACATTTGCCATGAAGGATTTGGGAGCAACAAAGAAAATCCTTGGCATGAGTATTAAGAGAGACAGGAAAAATCACAGTTTGATTTTGTCTCAAGAGGATTATGTGAACAAGGTGTTGGAGAGGTTCAATATGCATAATGCAAAATCGGTAAGCACACCTATGGCTAGACACTTTAAGTTAAGCAAAGAACAGTGTCTTAAATCACATGATGAGGTGGAATACATGAGTAGAGTTCCATATGCTTCTACAGTTGGGAGCTTAATGAATGCAATGGTATGTACTAGACCTGATATTGCCCAAAAGTGGGAGTTGTCAGTAAGTTCATGGCCAATCCAGGGAAGGAACACTAGAAAGTAGTTCAGTGGATTCTTAGATATCTGAGAGGGACCAGCAGTAGACATTTATGATATGGAGGGTCAGACACTTCTCTACATGGATATGTAGATTCAGATATGGTAGGTGACTTGGATGGCAGGAGAAGCACCACAGGTTATGTTTTCACTATTGGTGGAATGACAGTTAGCTAGATTTCAAAGTTGTAGAAGGTTGTTGCCTTGTCTACTACAGCAAAATACATTGCAGTCACAGAGGCTAGAAAGGAGATGATATGGATGACACAATTCATGGAAGAGTTGAGAAAGGAGCAAGAGAGTTGTAGATTGTACAGTGATAGTCAAAGTGCAATTCATTTGGCAAAGAATTCAGCCTTTCATTCAAAAACCAAACATATACAACTTAGGTACCACTTCATTAGACAGGTATTAGAGGATGGTGAGTTGAAGCTGGAAAAGATCCATACAGATAAGAACCCTACTGATATGTTAACAAAGCCAGTAATAAAGGAGAAGTTGAATCTTCATTCAACTTTTGTTGGTCTTCAAGATTGAGCTTGAAGATAGAGAAACAAGCTAGAGGATGATGCTGTACAGGTACAGGTGTAAATGTTTATCTCCAAGTGGGAGATTGTTGAGGTGTGGAGATAAAAACTACACCAAATGAGCAAATTGCAAGGTTGCTATATTTACACAGTCATCGACGTCAGTCAGGGATCGATTAAAGGCTGCCGATGTCGGTTATGGATCGGCTGACATCGGTCAGATGCAGGCAGACAGGGATCGACGTCGATCACTTGTGCATTCCAGAAGTCTATTTTTGTGGATGAACATATTGTTTGCATGATAAGTTTAACTGTTAGTGTTGAGTCTGCATTTCTATTTTTGGCATGACTGATTTGAACATTTGATTAGGAGGTGTTTCTAATGGTGGAAAATGCATAGCTCATGATCCCTAATTCTATATAATAGGATAGATCTTCATAGCTTGTGTATGTGTATGGTATGAGAAAAATGGTGAATCAATTCAAGTAGCTGAATTGTGTTTGTAATTGACAGAGAAAAATCTTGAGGGAAAGAGATCTGTACATCTGAGAGGTGTGGAAGAAAGAGAGATTTATTCAATTGTATTTCCTTCTGGAAGAGTTTAATACAAGTTTTTGTTGTTTCTTTTATCTCTTATTCTTCACTGATTCTGATTTCTAGTTACTTATTATTTTGGTTTAATTTCGTGTTTAGTTGCTTGCACAAAAGTAATCAATTTTACTGTAAGATCCTGACACTTTATATTCTTCCATCTTATTTATTTTAATGATAAATGACTGGCATCCTTTCCTTTAAGGTTTATGGAGTTGAATTGCATAAATCTGAATTAGCTTCAACTCCTTTATCTTGCCCTAAAGTTGTGTCTAATTTCCAAAATCATCTTAACACTCAACCTTCTTCAAAAAATAGTCAACATTGGCTTAATGCTTCACAAGTAAATAGAATCTTAGGATCACATGATATGGTCCTAAAAGTGATGCATAAAGATCTAGTACTATAGTAAACTCAGATAATCTAATCTTTGATTTAACTAGATACTTGTCAACTTTGACTTTTGACTCATTCCCATAGTGTACCATCCATGCATTTTCTATAAATCTAGTCTTTATAGATAACTTACTAAGCATCCTAGGAGTAATGAAATATTATGTAGCTCATATATCAATTAAAATAGGAATTGGATGATTGAATAAAATATCTAACAATTTTATGGATGAAAATTGATACTCAACCTATCAATTAGCAATATCTGCATGAATCTACTACTAAAACATACTTTGTTGATAAGCTAAATCCTTATTCTTTGATTTGTCTTGAGGACATTCTCTATCAAAGTGGTCACTTCCACATATGAAGAAACCTCTAACTAGTCCTTTCTTATCAGTCTGTTAGTTTTCTTTAAAAACACCCTTGAAACCATTACCAGTTTTCTTATTCCCTAAACCACTATTGAACTTAACATTCTGATTCTTTAACTAACCCTTATAATCTTCACTCCTCTGCTTCAAGTTATTCTTCTTAAAATTTGGCTTTTATCGCTAACTTGGGTAAGAGATTTCAATTTATCTTCTTGCTTGACCACCTTCTTGAACACTTAATCCATGGTATATGGACCATGTACATCTACTTCATAGCCTATTTGGGGTTTCAATCCCATGATGAATTTCCTAATTTTTAACCTCTCATCAGCCTCATATTGAGATACATACATAAGAGCTTGGTGAATTGATCCTAATATTCATATTAAGATTTTGAAAATATATAAGCTTTTGGTTTAAGTACAATTGTGGAAGCCATCATGACCTAAACAATGTCATAAAATATTCCCAAGTAGTGGTGTTTGAGTTGAGGTTCATCTTGAGCTTCTTGTTTTCCCACCAAGTCGATACTTCACCAACAAGTTGATAAGTTCTCCAAACTACTTTCCTAACTTTAGAATAATTCTGAATCTCAAAATACTTCTCCATTTTTGTCATCCATGCTTTAGCTCCATATCCCAATATAGTTCCATTAAACTTGGGTGGATTCACCTTTTTCATGTCATGTGCTAAGTCTATAGCTATTTGAGGTGTTGCATCCTATGGCACCTCCTCATGCCTTTTCTCTTTAAGATGTTCCTAGTCATCAGAATGCTCTTCAAGTTCCTCCTGAGCATTTTAATCTTCATGGCCATGCACTTCATGTTCTAGGGCTATGATTGGGTCCCTAGTATCTTGAATGGTTGTGAGGATTTGGTCTAACTTTGCATCTTACCTAGTAGTAAACTAATTTGGATCAATAAGGGTTTCAATATTTGAAGTACCCTCACCTCCTAGTCTAGCGTACACTATTGTTCTTCTTATTTATCAAGAGAATAAGTTTGTGTTAACAGACACATTAAGTCCTAGAGTTTGAACCTCAGCTTTGATAACATAATGTAACAATCCCATTAGGTTTTATCAAGATATTGAAATAATTTAAATAAAATTAAATACACATATTCAACATATAGATTTCACCATGAGAAACCTAACTAATGATATTTAATTATCTGTATTGATTTAGTCAACCATAAAGATATAACTAATCCACTTAGATAAGGATCACCATGAACAGATAAAAAAATCATGAACAACAATGAAACAATAATAAATATTGCATATCATCATATGAAATAGTATAATTTCAGCCATGACTAATACAACATTATATCCATTGTTGTATAAGTATAATATATAAATGATACAGTTTGAATAATACATAATAATATCTCAAATGATAAAACATGATACAAATCTCCTTTGAGTAGAGTCTCTATGACTCAAGTATCAATATGTAATTTCAAGTGTAATCTCAAGTATATTACTCCAACTAGGAGGGAGAACATCATTCGATCACTTTTCTACACCAACCATGAATCATAGATCCCCCACACTATCTACCAATAGAGGGATGTGCCTCCTTTCATGGATGGGTAGATAATGATGATGTAGGAATCTAGAGTAATAAACCAAAACCTAGGGGTTTAAGATATCTAATACATAATGTGTACAATAAATAAATCCATTCTAATATGATATCACATAAATATGAAAAATATATCAACATATGAAATGATAATATTTATTAAATATTACTTTGGCCAAAATTTCAATAATAAATGATCTCTAGGACCAGTCAAATTCATACACACCAATCAATCATATTATACCTCATCTTGCATTAATGACATTAATTAAGTCAATGGAATCCATCCGCTACTTAATTAGGGTCATGAATGCAAGATTTGGTAAAACATATAATAATTTTAAAACCAAAAGATTCATTCAAAAATATTCCTCCTTAGCAAATCAAAATTAAGCTAAGTATGGAATTATGACACATTCATTTAGCCTTTCAAATGAATTGAAATGAATCCATATATCTAGTTTATTATGTATAACAAACATAATCCAAAAATAGTCTTAAACATACCATCTGGGTATGATCACATCAAAACTATTAGTTACCTATCATACTAAGTAACTCAAAATGTTTTTACATGAAACAATATTATATCATAAGCTTATAAAATATAGTTTATATTCCACATATAAACAAAACCCATCCAAAACATCACAATTGCTAATATTTAATCTCTTAAATATATTATTTTAATGCTTATATTCATAACATTAAAATATATTTCAAGCAATCAATTACACACCAATGGTAATAATGTTTTCAAGCACAATACAATCGAGTATAATGTGTGTGTGTGTGTGTGTGTGTGTGTGTGTGTGTGTATGGTATAATCTGATCAGATGTGTTACACATCCAAAATTATGTATTTATACCATATATATTTAAAAAACTCCTGAAAACATTTTTAATGCAATACAATTATTTATCGTATATGGTATATTCCAAGTAGACATTCGTTGTTCATGTCTTAGAGTATTATGTATGCTATAATGTATACATCTAGTTCATAAAATAACCCCATAACCCCTTTTTAAAAACTAGATAATTCCCTTCACATTTATACTTGTTTAAATCAAACATACAAACTTCCAAAAAATCCAAATGTAACATACAACCAACCATATATTCCGTTTGATTAAACAAAAACATTCCTAGTTCAATCATTTTAAGACTTTTATATAAACAAATTAATAATAATCAAATCTAAAAACATAGTCAACTAGGCCCCATAGGGTCATCCATTATAATCACATGAAATAGTCCATATGCCTTTTTTTTTATATACTTCCTCATGCTCAATTCCCATTTGACTATATTTAAACCTTTCATTATTTAAAATATAATTTTAGAATACACAATCATCTTTATTTAGGAATATTTATAACACATAATGAACATAAAAAAACTTGTGACATCAATAACAATTATGGGCTTGATTTTCGCATAAAACCTTAACCCCCAATTCCCCTATATAGGCAAGTTTAAGATGTAATACAAACTATCCTCTATAATAACTTGATAATTTTGAAATATAGGTTTGTATAGAAATGTATACATTCATAGTCAAATTTCAAGGATATACACATAAATGTATATATACATAGTCAAGATACATGGTTATACATATAAATGTATATGCACTCAGTCATCCTATAAATCCCTTCGAATAGGATTCAAGTATGCGCACACACACACACACACACACACACACACACACACACACACACACACACACACACACATAATTAGATTTAATCATGTGTGTATATATATAAATATGTATGTATGTATCCATAGACCCATTTTGTATAAAAAATTTCTCATTTTTTAACTAAAGTCTAATAGGTGTATACACAATCAAACTCAAACATTATCCTATGTTTCAATTCATATTTCAAATACCCAAATAAATATATACAATTGATTTGAATAATATAGATCAAACCACAAGTATATATCCATCCCAAATAGCTCCCTATTTATGTATAAAGATTTTTGAACTAAGAGAGTTTAAGATAAATTTTCATATAATCTTAATATTCATGGCAATTATATGGATTTACCCACAACCCTTAGGTTTCCCTGAGCCGAATGTGGGGTTATGTGGAGGCCAAGCCTTCCACAAGGCTCCACATACCAATCAATAATCTCAAGATTTAAACATAGAAAAACCATTAACTCAATACTTAGTTTGAAAAACCCTTTCATTATTCACATAGGAATTGAAATACAAAACCTACCTATGAATGCCAAAGAAGCTGAATGAATCCATTTCCTTTCCCTTCAAATTTTCACCTTATTCTCATTCTGCAACTATCTCCTCTAGGCCATGTGTTGTGTGTCTGCCCACATCCCTCTTTCTCTTATTTTTATTCTTTTTCATTCTCTTACTCTCCATTAATGAAAACTTCAAATGATTGTATAAATGCATGTAGAATTTGCTCAATAAATTTCTATAGTCTATCACCATGAAAATATAATAACCTTCATATTTTCCTCAAAAGAGATGCTTAACTGAAGCCAATGGATGATTAGTAATCTTAATCATCTCAAGAATTCTATTGATTCCACAAAAATCATCTTATATTATTTTAAAAATCCAAATGATGATAAACAATCATCGACCAACTAAACCTTAATCATTTAGTCCCCAAAGTATTTTCCATGCAAAGTCTATCAACTTGTCGATGACCAAAGTATTTCCATGCAATGACCCTTCAACCAAATGCAATCAATTATAGATTATATTGCATGATAATACTCTTCGGTATTGTTAGATTATAGTTCCATGTGACTATACTATCCGCTATCATAAATACAATGATTTACTAAATCATTTAACAATTAGAAACAATGTATTCATATGTTTAAAATCAAACCTTCAGTCAATAATTAATCAAATGTAAAGGTATTTAAAAATAATTTTATTTATATCTTTTGACATATAGATTTAGCATATATAATAATAATAATAATAATAATAATAATAATAATAATAATAATAATAATAATAATCTAAACCTTATATATGAATAACAATAATGGAATATGCCATCATATTTTAACACAATACAAGCATACTTAACAACATAGTAAGGTAAGTAAAACATAATTGGATTCACTCATTTAGTCAAATAATTGCATTGTACAAGATAAACTAATATGATCATAAAACTAGTGAAATCAATCAAACAATTAATACGATCATCATAAAAAATCAATAGTATACCAGAAAGTATATTAACAATCACCTAAAAGAAAAGTACACAAAACATGCTATGTTATCTATATCAATTAATTATGAAACATGATATTTTAATTGGTGTGTGCAAGGGTTTTTGGATTCGTTCTTTGTCGACCCCCAATGTCTCCATCTAACCACCCTCTCTGATGATGCTCTCCCTCCGTCATACTTTGAGGGAAGAATCTGTCCTGCATCCACCTCACAACAATGAAGGTAGATAACCCAAAACATCATTACATCTATAAAATAATGCTATATAATAATCAAACATGATCATAATAAATTGAATGTAAAAGTACTGGTAACTCATAACAACTAATCATGTAAATTAAGCAACACAATCTATCCCATAATTAACATATGTCATTTAAACTTAATCAAATATTAATTAATGAAATAATTAACCATAATAATCCATAAATCAAATAGATTATTTAACTTAAAGAAATCAGGATGTGACATGTCCCATAGACTCCCCTAATCGTAGAATATAAACAATAATATTCAAAAAAGAAAATTGATTTTTTTAATCATTTTTTGAAATATTTGCTTGTGTTTGAAACTCACAATATATTTTATCTTGTTCCAAATTAATATTTCCATGCCATATTTGTAAACTTTTAGGCCAGGAACGAATAGTGAAAATTAGAAAATGAAATCAATGCAAACCAAAATTATATTCATTTATTAAATGAAATGAAAGAAAACATATAAATATCTAACTATGTGATTGATCAATTCATCTTAAATTTGTCTGTTCAGATTCTACAAGAAAATAAAAATGCTACTTTGAGGATTATACGCATAACATTACATCCTCTACCATAATTTGTAGGGGTGATAGTGAGACCAAGCATTCCTATAATTTTCTCAAATTTCTCTCTTTGAAGTGTTTTTTTAAAGATATTTGTTGGTTGCTCTATAATTGGACAATGTATCAAATTTACATTTACATCTTTCATATAATGTCAAATCAAACAAAATTTGGTGTTCACTTGTTTGTTTTGATCAAGAAATACCAGACTTATTTCCATTTGGATTGTAGAAGTGTTATCGACCATGAGTGGTGTTGACAAATTTTTTTTTTCTTATAAATCAACAAGAATATTTCTAAACCATATTATTTTGTTGGTTGCCTTTAAAGCTTCCATATATTATGTTTCTATTGCAAAAATTGTTGGCCTTAACTGATTATTTGAATTCCAAGAAATGATTGTTATTCCTAAATTCATTAGGAAGCCTAAAGTAGATTTTCCATCTTCAAAATCACATGCATAATCTGAATCTGAGTATCTAATTTATTTTAAGTCTACCACCTTGGAGTATTTTATCCCAAAATTATATGCTTTCTTTGGATATCAAATAAATTTCTTTTTTGCTATGTATTGGCTTTCTCTAGGTTGTTGTATGAATCTAGAAAGAACACCAACAACAAAATAAATTATGGTCTAGTTGTGGCTACATAGATCAAATTTACAATTATCTGTCTATACTTAATTGTATCTTCAAAGTCTGTAGTATCATCTGATGTCAACTTCCAATTTTGTTCCATGGGCATACTGAGTAGTTTATAGTCTGTCAATCCAAATGTGCTCAAAATTTGACCAATGTAATTTTGTTGTGTGATGAAAATGTACTTGGATTTTTGAATCACTTCAATACCCAAATAGTAATGGATGTGACCTAAATTTATCATTTCAAAATATTTAATCAATTCAACTTTGACTTTTGTAATGTACTTTTTCTTATTTCCTGTGAGGAGAAAAATATAAACATATAAAATGAGATATACAATTGTTTTGACAACTATTTTTAAAAACAAAGTTACATCTTCAAATCCAAAATGATTGAAGTTCATAATCAAGAGGTTGTGAAGGATATATTCATACCATGTTCTTGGTGTCTATTTTAATCCATACAGTGATTTCTTCAACTTGAACACTTTGTGTTATTGGCCTTCAAGTGTAAAACCTTTTGGTTGAGTCATGTAAATTATTTATTTTAGATTACCATTTAGAAAAATAGTTTTCATTTCCATTTGATGAACTATCAATACAATCTGTGTTGATAAATACATAAAAGTCTAAATACTAGTCCATTTCAATGTTGGTGCAAAGGTATCCTTATAATCTATCCCTTTTATTTGAGCACATCCTATTGTGACAAGACTTACATTATGTTTGTCAAGTGAGCCATCTAATTTGTATTTATTTCAAAATACCCCCTTGTAACTAATGGGTTTACAATTGAGTGAAAGATCAATTAACTCACAAGTTCCATTCTTGACCAAGGCATCATATTCAATTTTCATTTATTTTCTTCATGCTTCAAGATTTTTAGCTTGTTTGAAGGAAGTTGGTTCTGAATCAAAAATAATATTGACTTATTCTTCTTCTAGATGGTATTCTAAGGTAAAATTTTCTAGTTTATCTTGAATCTCTTCTAGGAACTTGTCTCTTAGTTGTGTGGCTATGTGTGTACTTCAAGTGCCTAATTTTCTAACTTCATCGAGACTAACATCTTTCAATGTTTATGTAATCCATTTTGGAATATTTTCATGTGTTTCTTATGGAAAAAATATTATATCATTTTATTGATTTGAATATCCTTCATCTTTTGTATTTTTTCTATAAACTTATGTTCATCTTTTGATGAAGTTTATATATATTCCTTAGGGGGAGTTTCATTCTCAATCACAAGATACAACATAAATTCAATTGATTCCAAATTGCATGTCCCATCGTCACTATTTGGGATCTCCATATCATTCTCATTTAAAATATCAAAATTTGAAACTTTCTCAAGTAGACTCAATTGTTTATCAATTTTAGTTGTGTTATTTGTGGTTTCACATAAAATAATAATTCTTTTAATGAGAAAATTCCTATTTTTTTCATAAAATAGTCTGTAGGCTTTTAAAGATTTTGAATATAAAAAAAGGATGCATTTTTTACTCATGTGGTCCAACTTATTCATTATCTCCTTGGGAATAAATGTGTAGCATGTGGATCCAAAAACTTGAATATGTCACACTAAATGAAGATGACCACACCAAATTTCATACAGAGTCTTAATTTTGAGAGCCACTGATGGTGACCATCATAATGGGCCATGATCAATGATTTAGGATCAGTAAGATTCAAACACACTAAATGTCCTACCTTTAGAATTTAAATTAAATTTTTATGTCAGTAATAACATGACCTAATATGAATCTCTAATATTAGGTATGAAAGGTGCACTCAACTTAGATATCTCATATTTACACGCTTTAGGTGACTCATAACTTATCTGTCGCTAGGTTAATGGTGATTATCAATACAAAAGTGAAAATTTGATTGCATATCATCAAATGGATACCACACTTGAAAAATAATTTGAATATTTTACCCTTGAACCAATTCCAAGAGATAAAAATACCATAGCTCATTCTATTGATTCATCAACATCTCTATTTTACCCTCATCAAGTACTTAATGATTCCCAATTTTTTATCCAAATCACAAAATTACCTTCTTTTATCAAACCAAATGATTTACTAATTTATCACATTGAGGCTAACACTATCAGATAAATACCATGGTATAAACACATAATCCAATTTCTTGAGCATCAACTTTACCCTTCAAATACTGATTCTCAAGAATAGACTCAAATATGTAAACAAGATTTCAAATATGTCTTTCGATAAAACACCTTTTACTACCTGTAACATTGAAGGAACCCTACTCCATTGTGTAATGCAATAAGAGGTCCCTACTCTCCTAGAATAAACACATGGAAGCATTTTCAGTGGTCACTATAGCAAACATGCTACAACCTATAAATACTTATGTATGGGTTACCTTTGGCCTAATCTAGAAAAATACATATTTAATTTTGCCAAAAACTATAATCCTTATCAATTCCATGATGATCTAATCCACTCACCATCGGTTGAGATCCAAACAATAGAGTGTCCTTATCTATTCTCTAGGTGGGGATTAGACCTCATTGGTAAATTACCTCGACATAAGATGGCCATGTCTTTATCATTATTGCTACTGAATATTTTACCAAATGGATTAAAGTCATACCTTTTGTTAATGTCATAGGAACCACTATTTCAAAATATACCCTTAACCAAATAATTTTCCATTTTGGATTTCCCCATACCATCACCTCTAACAATGGTGGTAATTTAAAAAATAACGACATGAAACAATTTTGTTCTAAATTTTGAATCTCCCACAAATTTTACACCCCTCACCATCCTCAATGTAATGGCCAAGCAAAGGCTACTAATAAAATTCTAAATAGAATCTTATAAAAGACTATTTGAGAAACTCATATTGATTGACACCTTCATCTATATCTTACACTTCGGGATTATTGTACTAATATAGGTATTGCCACTAGGGCAACACCGTTCTCACTTGTATATGGTTTTGAATCAGTATTATTATTATAAGTCAAACTTCCATCTTTATCTATATCTCTTCACGGTATAATTCATGATGAATAATTACGTGAAGCTCATCTTCATGCTTTATATTTTCTTGATGAACACCACATGGCCACTTTACAACATAACTTCCAATACAAGGCTCACATTGCTAAACAACATAACAAAAAGGTCAAAGTCCAAATATTTAATGTTGGTGATTTAGTTCTCAAATTATATTATACACATGATAAAGAATTAAAATATGCCCAAAAATGATGGGGCCCTTAGTAAAAGACATTGTTAGTCCTAGTACTTATCATCTACAAACTAACGAAGGCTATGAAACCCACCAATGAATTATTTTTGAATAAATATTTTTCTTAAATATTCCTCTTCTTTTCATAATTCTATATTTTATCCTCCTAATACTTCTTTTAGGACTTATCCAATAATTTCACCTTTTCAACAATCTACTCTATGCACAAACCTTAGTCTCCTTATTTGGTCCTTTGGTTTCTATTTATTCTATTTTCATTTAAGTTGTGATTTGTATTATAATACCATGGATAGGACCCATTTTTCCTCATGAATACCTTTTTATTTCATACATTCATTTTTCACACCTTTTCTCTTTCATCATAGGTTTGTTATTTTACAAACCCTTTTCATTCTATTCTTTATTTTGTGAGTTGTAGTGTAAGACCATGGATAGGACTAAGAATTCTTCACAAATACCATTTTCACATTTTACACTTCTTTGGGTTTATGTTTTATGAGTTGTAGTGTAAGACCATGGATAGGACCAGGCTCTCCTCATAAAATCTATTTATTCTTTCAAACCTTTTTAAAAAATTGAGTGTTCTTTTTAGAATGTTCAAAAATGGTTAAAAGTTTATGATTCCATATTCTCAACCTCAATTTTTGTTTCTTTTATGGATAAAACTTTCACAAAAAACTAGGTTAACATGTTTCCCTACACTTACATACGTTCTTAAGATAAGGATTAATTCTTGCCTATCATTGTACCCCTTTCACATTATCATATTTTTTATGATTTGAAGTAATTAAAATCATTTCATGTTCACTTCCCCTTGTATCCCTTACTTACATTCCACTTTGGACAAAACAAGGTCAAATTCAAGGTAGCACTTTTATTTTACATGAATAAACAATACTCGTAGACACTATGTTCTTTAAGTCCTCTTTCTTAGAAACCAAGCTTAAAGTTTTCAAATGATAGTCATTTTTAACACCCATGTTTGGTTCTCCAAATCCATACGGAGGAAGAATAGAAAAAGCCATCAAAAAGATAAAATCCATATAATTAACAAAAAACAATGATAAAAAAGTAATATAAAATAAAAAATCAAAATAACAACAAATGATGTGATTCATATCACATCTGCTATTCCTAATCGAAGCTTAAACTCCATAGTTGGCCTCATAATAGAGCCAAGGTCCATTGGGGTGCATTAGGTCAGTAGGTTAGAATAGGGGAATTGAAAATTATCTATAGTTCTACCTAATTTATCACACAAGTACCTAATCTTCATAGTAGACTGATGACTCTATAAGGGGTTTAGAGGAGTGGGGAACACATTGTCGAAAGGTAGGTCTATTTTACTTTTTATGCATATAAATTTCATGGGATGATATTCATACCTATTTTGATATCCCAATATTTTTGTGGTTAGGAGAAGTTATTCAGAGCATCATAAATAGAGTATCACTTAGCCCTTCATGAAAATAGCTAAGTAGTTTTAAAATTACACATAGTTTCTAGGAAAATCAAGACAAAGTGAAAAATAAAGGTGAAAGTTGAGCATTGAAAATTAATTTTACAATTTATGAATGTAAATAAATAGACACTTAATTATTTTCAAATAAAAAGTGATATTAATTACTATGAAAAATAAAGTGAATTGTCTTGTTTATGTGGAAAGTAAAAACACACAAAACTATTGCTGATCTAATTGAATAGACATAATATAAAAAGGTCAATGTTGGTTGACACAGTCTATTATGAAAATAAACCAAAATAAACTAGGTTGGCTAGGGTCAAATTAGTTTACTTTCAATAAAAGTATAAATGAAACTAAGTCAGCCAAGATTGACTTAGTTGATTGAGTGGTACAATTTTGACAGAATTGAAAAATTGGAAAACATGAGTGAAAGAAATGAAGTATCGAGTTGTTTAAATGGAGAACATAGTTGTAAAAATTGTTTGAAATGTGTTTTACTATAAAAAATATAAAATGTACACTCTTTTAGGCTAGGCCAATCTAGTTGGTTAGAAAGAACCTGAGAAATATGACTAGGTAGATCACCATTGACTTAGTTGGCTAACTATGAGTGTTATATATAGAGGTAAAAACCTAAAAAATACATAGATTAAATAGGGTTAACCATGGTAAAATTAATTTATAAAGAGCTAAAAATTATAAATAATTAAATTATACTAGGTTAACTTTCATCGACCTAGTTGACTAAAACTAAAAATTCAAAACTAAAAAAATTAAATTGGGTTAGCCTAGTTGACTATATATGAAAGTTCAAAAATAATAAATATAACTTGGGCAACCTATGTGACCTAGTAACATTTAGGTGAAATTCAAAAATTAAGAAATATAACTAGGTCGACTAGAGTGACCTATTTGATTGTAGATGAAAATAAGAAAATAGAGAGTATAATTAGGTCAACCTACATGACCTAATTAATTGTAAATGAAAATAAAAAATCTATAAATATAACTAGGTCGACCTACGTGACCTATTTTCATGTAGATTAAAAGCATGGATTTATAATTATAACTAATGTTGGGAGAGGGTGTACACCGGAAGCACACAATTTGATTACTAATACCAAGCAACTTAATATGCGGAAATTAACCAGATTTACCAAGTAACTAGAATTCAGAATAACACAGCATATGAGAGACAATACCAAATTGTATTAACACTTTATACAGAAAAGAATACAATAAAGAAGATGCCACTTCTTCTCCACCACCTTACAGAGGTTTCCCACGCCTCAAGTGAACAGTAATTCTTCTCCCCAAAGCTCTCCCTCTCACAGGTCCCAACACCCAACTCAAATACAGAGTTGGTGTTCACCTCCCGTGCTCCACGCACACCACAAGTGCTCCACGCACTCCACAAGCACTCCACGTGCTCCACAAGTACTCAAGGTACTTCAAGTAGATCTCCCATGAATCTGCAACAACCTGCAATTCAACAGACCATACTTATGGAAGGAACTCCCTTGCCTTCCTCTTGCTCTATCCGAGTACACCCCTATACTCCAAGTAGATCCTGCCTGATACTGCTCCCTGTTGTGTTGCTGTCTGTATGACCTTGCACACCTGCAAATCAAGCAATGGTTCCAATCACCTGTGAACCTCGACCTTGCACACACATACACCTGCAGATCAACGATCTTACTTACCATGTAGATCTCCTATATAGGCCATGCACCTGTGACCAAGATCCTACACTCTTGAAGAACCCAGCTGGCTCTCCAATCCAGCACCAACACACCTGGTACTGTGGCACTAGGAGGAACGCACCATAGCTCTACCTCACACACAGAAGGAGCTTATAATTATGCTCTCTTACTCCCTAGCACGCTTTTACAATACAACCATGAGTCTATTATATAGATCTCATCCAAACAATGATTAGACATCTAATTACCATAATTAGATCCGTAGCTATGAGTCTAAAATTAGCGCTCATCATGCAAACTCTTGGTTCGTTAGTTCACTGCCCGTAATTAACTCGCAGTCGAACTACACAGGTGACCGACGTCGGTCCCTGTCCGCCTGGGGTCGCCGACGCCAGCCGATATATGACCGACGTCGGTTGCCTTCCTGTCTTACCCTGCCGACGCCGGTTGGCCAGACCAACGCCAAACACTTCAGACACTCAGCAACTCATTCTGCAACCTCCTCCATGTCTGCATCAGTGAAGCTTTTAGCTCCACAATCCTAACAACTAAGTCAATTTCCATTACTAGTTACATGTAAGTGGAAAAATACATTGCAAGGGTTAGATTCTTGTTGGGTTCACTAGAATATATGGACCATATTAATATAGATCTACAACTTATCCTACTTAGTAAATCCAAGATTGGATAAGTTAATCAACTAACATATATTGTGATACTTTGTATATTAGGAGCATGACCAAATTAGATCAACTAAACCTAACTAAGGGAACATTTATCACACAAAATTAAATGAGAGGTCTCCAAAGCCTCTAGGTAAATATTATCATGCAATAACCTTAGCTAGGTATTCTAATGCATAAAATTAAATCTAATATAATGTCATCAAATATTATAATGTAAAGTAGGATGGTTTAAAATAAACAAAATAGATAAGATATCATAGTGGGCAAATGGGGGCCTAGATCACTTAAGGTGGAAGATGACAAGCTAAGAAAACTTAGTACACTAAGTTTAAGTGTAGAGGTAATCTAAGAAAAGGGTTTTACATTCAAAATTATTACTTTGCGCAATATCTATCTATCAAGTAAAATAATAAAACTTAGATGTACTTATCTTTGAGTAAACCTATCAAGTTTAAATCTCTCCCTTGGTCAATGGTGCTTTGCAAGAGATCATTATATATTTTTAAGGTTTACATAGTTAAATCAGCTCTAGGCTAAAATATTCTTACTTGCATCTAAGATTTCCCACAAGACAAATTATCTTTCATCCAAGGTAAACTCTAAACAATGGTTCCTTCAAACACAAATGTAGTAGAACTGTAAGCTGTAATAATGCAAAAATGAATGTTCCTCTCTATTGGATTGAAGTGAAGGTTATATCTATAGCAATGGTTAAGTTCTAGTCCTTCCATATTTTTAGTTGACAAGGTCATCCCACCATGACCCAATTTTTAAAATTTACCATTTGGCCTTGAACTAGGTTGACCTAGGCCAACCTAGTTATGTAATGTGCACCATAACTTTCACAACTAGGTCAACCATGGCTGTCATAGTAGGAAAAATAGGTTTTTGCTTAGTTAGGGGCTATTGAGAGGAGAATTTATTAAGGAGTTGGATAAGCATGGTTGGTAGTTTTTTTATGTATGATAGGAGTAAGCAATAATTTTGTGAAGCACGAATGGTTTGGCCACCCCTTTCCTGGTACACCCTTTAAGGCATGCACTCAGAGAGATTGAAACTTGACATGTTCCTACAAGGAAAAAGTGTTAGTAAATGATAAATTTTTAAAAATATCATGTATACACTAATTATAAATATAATCTATTACAATAGTATACAATATATAGATAATTTTATTATATATTTAAAGTATACATATTATTAAATATATAAATTACTATTATATATATATATAATAAAATATAATAGTATATATATATTATTATATTTAATACCATTATATTAATAAGAGTAAAAAATTTAAATAATATAATATTAGCAGTAAATGTGATGGAAATAGAGCAAGGGGAAAGTGAACGATGAAGGAAAGAGGAAGGTCTAGTCAGTATCAGAATCACAAAGGATCTTTTGGGCATAGGTTTCAAGTAGTTAGGAGGGAAAAGGGTGGCAATCAAGAGCAAGGGGTCTAATGGATCGCAACAGTCATTTGATGGTGCGATTAGGAATAATGATGTAGGTTTATAAGGGTTTATGGCATCAAGTAAGGCAAAGAAAGGTTCTAGGTTGTTGGTTTAGTTTGATTCCAATGTAACTAGGGTAGACAAATAGCTAGGGTTTTAAATCCCTTCTCCTCCCATGCTTACTATGATAAGGTAGGTGGATAACCTTGTATTTACAAACTATATCACACTACGAATCCTTACCATTTTTTGGCAAGTTATACAAGCAAAAATTCCTATTGGACAATCCAAAATATTCCCCTTGATTTTATTAATGGTGACCTTATCTGGATTTAAGGTTGGATATGGATAAGAATGAGGGTAGATCTTTATATGATGGAATGGACATGGAAGCCATGCTGATAACACCTAGTGAGGGCAACCAATAAGAGCCCCTGTAGATCAGATTATCAAGATGAAGCTCTTCCTAGGGGATATCCTTATCCAAATTGCAAAATTAGTGGTAAACATGTGCCTTTCAGAAGATGGTTTGGACCAGTAGTCAAAGACTACAGATAGTTGTTCTCTTATTAGCAGATTCTTGGCTAAGAGGCCTTAATTGTCTAAAGTTTCTAGTTATATGGAGATAACCTTGGAGGGTGTTGTCTATCCTCTTTTGACTAGACTAAAAAATGGATTTTATCTATTGAAATTTATCTCTAGTGATGACCAAAATTTTGTTTGGTCAAATGGCCCATTGTTTCATGGAAAATCTAGGCTATTTCTCTACCTTTAAAATCCCCCTTTAATCATTTTTATGAAAATTTCAATAGAGTTTTTGCTTGGATAAGGTTTCATAATTTACCTTTAATTTTGAGAAATGTTTATTTTATCAATTTGCTAGCAAAAAAGTGGGATTGTTAGTCTGAATTGAAGCAGAAGTAGATGGAAATCAAACTTAATTTTTTAGGGAGTGTATCCTTTTAGACACTTTCTATCTAGTTGTTTCCTTGATTTAGATTTCTTCTAAGCATGGGAAGTGGATTAAACATGTGTATTGGAAGGGTGTAGTCATATAAAAATTCAAAACTGGTAACTTGAGTATGGCTTATGACTCCCAATCCATAGATCCCTCCTACTTGCTCTCATGACCCTTCTAGGCACCTTTTCACTAATTCCCAGTCACCCGTAGGCTTTCAAGACCTCATTCCAGCTTAGCTGGGACCCCTTTTCCATGCTTATTCCATCCCCCTAGGTCTTATACCCTTAGGAAAATAGCACCCAACTTGGACTATAGCACTGGACCCTAGGGTGTCCTTTTTTTGACACTCCTATCTAATCACATTTTGAGCCTAGATTACTATTTTTTCTTAATTCCTCCACTTCATTGTGTCAACCTAGTGTGATTGAATTTAACCCATGACCAATATATACATATATAAACCCATTCAAATATAATTTATAAATGGGTTGGAAAATATCACAAAGCAAGCAAGAATACAAGCAAGACTACTCAAGCATATTTCCCTATTCTTTACATACAACCATCCAAAACTATTTCTAGCTTATTTGAATCCTTACACCAACCCCTAGTCAACTCATGCACACCCTTTTAACATTTCCTTACATTCTCATATCATAATTTCAACAAACACTTTCAAAGGGAGAACTACATATGGCTTGATCCCTCTTCAGAGTATTGGTATGTAGGCAATGTGCCCACACAAGGGGTGTGGATCTACGTCTAGTGAATATTACAAACATTAACCCCCCTCTTATTTAAAATTGGTCAAATTACAATGGAATATATGGTTTTAATAGAGAATATTCTCTATAGGGACCTATATAGACTTATAGCTACCAAAAATTTAGAGATAGGGTCACACAAACCTGTTGAATAAAACCTAGAAAGCTCAAATCCTCAAGACAACAGTGCTAGACAAGGACTAAAACACCAGTGCCACTCTTTTCCACTTTCAACACTCCTATCCAATTAAAAAATGAAATATAGAATCTTGTTTGTGATAGTGTCCCATGCCTACATAATGAATATCAGATATTGTCTCAGTCGGATCAACATAGTTTAAGTTAAGTCTTAGTTTCTCCCTTTTATTACTATTTTTAGAAAATCTCTAATTAACAATAAATTTCATAGATCATTAGATTATTTACAACATATTATTTACTAATTTATCAATCTAGACCCTTTAAATAAATTAGGAATAAAACCCCAATTATTCCCAAAATTGTTAAAATATTTGGTGAACCCGATTTAATTTATTTGTGCACAAAAACCCTAAAAACCCTAGGGTAAAATTTATACTGATTTTTTCCTATAAATTTATGAATTTCTACTGGAATATTTAAAATAAGAATTGATTTCAAATTTTAAAATTTAGATGTAAATTTTAAAATAATTTTCTTTCAAACCCTAGTTGCCCATATTAGGTCCCAATATTTTTCTAGTAATTTTTCAACAATTTTTTGAATTTTTAATAGCATATTAAAATAAAAAAATCCCTTCAAAATTCAAAATTCAATAGTAATTTCAAAAAAAATATTTTTCTCAAAACCTTAGTTATACATACTAGGTCTTATTTAATCAAGCATTTTCCAATAATTTTTTGAAAATATAATTGTATCTTTAAATCATAAATCCAATTTCATTTTCAAAATTCCATAGTATTTTATAAAAATATCATTATCAAAACCCTAGTTGCATGTACTAATTTTTATTCTTATTGAGGTATCACCTTACATGTTTTTGAGCTTCGTATCCTTTTTGCAAAATTTTCAATTCCCTATTTTTAGGGCTCTGCATTTTCTATATTTAGTACTTACCTTTTCTATCACTTTACCTATTACAATTTTTTGCAAATTTTTTTCCTACCTTAATAATTGCCCAATACACTGGTTTTGATGAAACCAATATAAGAGAACTTCAAGAACTCCTAACCAAACACCCTGACATGCAAGATGACATGTTTAAAATACTCCAAGAAGAATAACAAAGAGTAAACAATGATCAATATTATCAAACCATAGAGCAACCAGTTGTAAATGAAACTACGGGGGAAACTATGTCTCAACAACCCCCTATAGCAACCCAACATTCTTCTCTACCACCAGCTATAACTAGTATATCTTTGTCTCTTGATGTGGTAGCCCTTATGCAAGAGATAAGATCTCTTCAATCCAAGGTGCTACATCTTGAGCAAGGTGCCTCTAGACCTACATAGACTTTGGACTCTTTTTCTCTACTGCATACACCATTGGCATGTCACATTGCTTCCACACCTTTGCCACAAGGTTTTTTTTCAACCCAAACTTACTTTTTATGATGGAAAGGATGATCCAGAGACATATTTGAGAGCTTTTTATTCAACATGCTTGGACTATGTACAAAATGACTGGCTACATACCAAGCTCTTTCCATAAAGCCTAAAGGATTATGATTTATAATAGTTCTATAGTTTACTGAATTAGTTAGTCAGTGCATTCAATCTTTTAGCCAACATGCTTCTAGCTCATTTTAGCATTCACATTAGTGACAAGGTTTCATATGCCCAAGTTGCACAACAAAAACAAAGGTCAAATGAGTATCTCATAGATTATGTTCTTTGATTTAAGACTATCTTGGCTAAGATGAATAGCCCCATGGATGATCAAGAGTTAAAATATCTCTTCAAATAGAGTCTCTTACTAGATTTGTATGAATCAATTATGTTTAAAATATTCTCTTCCTTTACTGAATTGTGTCACACACTAAAGCAAAGAGAGGTCAAGTTAATTTCAATGGAAAAATTCAAGTACATAAGTATCTCAAAAACAACCAACAAGAGTAACAACAAAGTCCCATACAAGGTCAAAATCAATGATAACAAGACTCAGAATCGATCAATAGTTAATGCAAATTTAGAGCCCCCTTAGCATGTGGTTTTATCAACACCTCCTTGATATACATTTACCAATCTACCAGTTTCTCTGGCCAGAGTTTTACAATAATTATTAGAATGTAACATCATATCTCTACCTCCTATTTGGGAAGTTGACCCAATAAAGACTCTTCCATGAGGATATAATCAACATGCATTTTTCAAGTTTCACAGGGCACCAGGCCATACAATAAATAGATGCATCAATTTGAGACACAAGATACATGATTTAATAGATGGAAATCATAGTGATCTTGGAAATTTAGTTGAGTCTCCTCAGGTAAAGAAAACATAGGATAAAACATTGAAAATATTTTTAGATCCTTTTATACAACATTCAAAATAGGAGATGGGGGACACATCAGGGGTTTACCATGCATATCATGCACATCTACCAATAAATACATACAGGGCACCTTCAGTTGTGTTACATCCTTTGAGAAACATGATTGATGTATATAATTCTAGAGTTCCAGCTATACCTTCCATCTCCTTCTTAGATCAGGAGATCATCGAGGATGATTCAAATTATCATGCACTCTATATCATAACTTACATTCATAATCATCCTATTCATATTATTCTTATCGATAATGGATCCAATATAAACATGTGCACTATGATATTACTATAGTATTTGGGATATTTAGAGCAAGATATTACCTTAACGGTCATATTTATTAGTGGATTCAGTGGGCACATATAGAGTTCATTGGGTGAGATTGTACTTCCTCTACAAGTTTGTCCAACACACATGGCCACACCATTCACTATTGTTCCTAGTGAAAGAGTTTTTGATATGCCGCTTGGTTGACCATGGATTCATAAAATTTGAGTAGTACCTTCTAAGTTCACAAATGCATGAAATTCATTCACATTAATTAGGTTGTTATAATTGGTGGAGTTCTATATGATTTAGCACTCTATAGTTTAGAGCCATCTACTATTCCACAATCACCAGTTTTAACTTTACCACTAGTTATAGTTTCTCAACCATTTCCAGTTCTTCCTCTAGTATAGATTCAAACATAGTTGAGGCATCCATCACCAGCATAGAGGGTTCATACACCTCCACAACTTCAAGATTATAGATAGCTTCCAGCTACTATGTTCACACCCAAGGCAATATCATTGAGATCTCATGCATCTATTCACAGAGCACATGTTCAAATAACTTCTCCTATTACTAGATGGGTCCTTAAAATCCCTAAAATTGCATCCACTTCTTAGAATTATAGGGGGACCCCATAGTTGGTTTCTACTTTAGATATTTCAGAGCATTTATAACATATACAACTTTCATAGCTACAGTCTCAACATTCCCATCATGCTTCATGATCATGCATGATTCCTTTCCTTGATATAGGACACTATGATAAGGAGTCTCCTATGAGACTCATCATTTAGTATCATCCTTTCCTAGCTTACCTATACATAGTTTATTATACTTGATTTTACTATATCAAAAAATAAAAAACATTCAAATATTTCAAAATACAAAACATGCAAATAACTCAAAAACACCAAAAAAATTTCAATTGTGTGCATTATCCATGGTTTATGTTTTTACTATCATGCTAGACTTACATCTACCATTCTATGCTATTGTTTATCAATTTATCTACATTACCATGCTTCACTTTATCTCTTTTTAGTGTGTGCAGTGACATCTAGCTCTTTGATTGCTTCACTCTACCCATTGAGGGGGCATCCTACTTCTACATCGAGACATAAATCTATATACATACCCACTGGGAGCATCTTCTATATGACTACACCATCTATGTTATGTCATTCCTACACCACACACTCTAGTTATCATGTTGATGTACATTATTTACTAGCTTACATAGATTACTCTATCGCCATTCATTAGTATTTAGCACTTGTTTATTTATTTGCATAGACCTAGTTTTGTACTAACATGTCTTACATACTTTCACTCTTACTTTGATTAGTCAGATTTGACTGTATCTTCTAGTTCTTACATATTTTTATTCCTTGCTTTGTGTAGCTAGATGTGATTGCATTTCTTAGTTCCTATTTGTCTCTTGTATGTGCCTTAGGACATTTGTCAATGTCCTTTGCTTTTATGTCTTGTGTGTGCTTTAGGATATTTTCCAATGTCCTTTCCTTATATTCATGTGTGTGCCCTTGGACATTTGCCAATGTCCCTTGCCTATACTCTTCTATGTGATTATAACTTTCACATCAACTTACTTGTTTCAACTGTATGTGTATGTGGCATTTGAACATACCTTGTATGCCTTCTTTTTAGTTTGAGTGACATGTGCCCATGTCCCTTGTTTTCTTGGCCCCTTGTCCACTCTTGTACGCTTCTTACCTTGAGTGCTTGTTGCTTGATTTATTTTGATTGTTTGCAATACCATTATCTAAATCATGTATTATCTTGTTATCTTAGATACCATGATGGACATCATGCTCCATCCCTCCATGAAAACTAACAATTAACAAATAACACTTCCAGTTTTAGTTTAGTACATTGTACATGCTTTTACATTTTTATATCTATATAGGCATACCCCTATTGATATAACAATCTCTTAATACAAACCATGATATATCTTGAGATATCTTGTAAATTATCATTGCTATATCATATATTTTACAACATAACACACTTGTAGGGATCTTTCTTCTAAGGGTAGTCATTACAAGGTTTCCATTCCTACCCTCATAAGAGGGGGTAACAAACAAGGGTTTTATCACAGAGATCAAAGCTCCTATCAAACAAAAAATCTAGTTTCATAACACTTAGAACAATAATTAGACATCAAACTTGTCAAAATAGACCAGAAAAATAGTCAAGATTATAAAACAATCATCAGATTTGGCCCAAAATAATAGTGCCAAGACTGGACTATAGTGTTAGTGATGCTACTATCCATTTAAAGTGCTCCTATCTAAATAGTATAAAAACTAAAATTTATAGAAGTAGGCAAAAAAGTAGGTTTAGCTACAGATTTGCACAGCTAGACCAATTTAGAATCAATAGTTTCAATACATATTTTACTTAGAGAATCGAGATATAGGGAGCATCATGCACAACATGATGGCTCTCACCTCCAGTTTTAGATATGATAGTTGGTATAATTTCTAGATTAGAATCCATGTTTTAGACATTAATTATTGGGGGCAATGTGCGTGGCACATTTATTTCTTTTCTTTCCTAGTTTAGCATTGTCCAAACATTCTTAGTAGTTACATGACTTATTCCATCTGTAGGTGGTTAGCATCATTTTAGAGTGGCTTTCATAAAATCATACCCTTCACATTCCTAAGTTACTAAGTTCTCGAGTGGCTTCCACATAAGCTAGATTCTTAGTTTCGAAGTGGCTTTCATATAAGCCTCATCTCCATATTTTAGAGTAGACAAGAGTGGTCTAATTTCTAGCATACATTCGATTATCCACATCAACATTATCAAATTATAGATCATTCATGGGCTTTAGGATCCATCTCATTCAACACACATTTCATATTGGTATCAATTTATAGATTCTCTTCATGGGGCAATGATAGAGCCAAAGGACTAGCTAGCCTTTATATTCTTGAGCCACCTATTCAAAGGGATTAGACATACAATCTAAACATCTATCAACACATGCATGACCACCTAACTTCACTTAGAGGGTGATGATGGAGCTAAAGGATAAACCTTTACATTCTTGAGCCACTTTTTAGGGAAATGAGCACTCAACTCTGTTCATGATATTACTCTTGGTACAACATCATCTAACATTAATTATCATTATTAAACATTACTCAACATCACAATTTTTTTTTGGTATTGGTCTGCATATCCGATGAGGTGTATTCATTCCTTTCTCTTCCTCTCTCTTATCTAGCTTTATACATTCTTATTTTAGATATAGCATATCTAGAAAGGACTAATCTACTCTTGTTTTTTTTGTAGATTCATACTTCAAAATGTGCTCTCTCTATGCACACCCAACATCACAATAGCTTCATGAGTTTCACCCTTATAGGTAAGTTTAGTTACACTTTCTCTTTTCCTTTATCCTAGTATTTCACTTTGTTACATCACTAGAATAAGGGGGGCCAAATGTAGTTAATAAAGATGCAAAACTAGTAACTTGAGTTTGGCTTATGACTCCAAATCCATAGATCCCTCTTGCTTGCTCTCATAACCCCTATAGGCACCTTTTAATTGATTCTTAGTCACTCTTAGGCTTTCAAGACCTCATTCTAGCTTAGTTGGGACCCCTTTTCCATGCTTATTCATCCCCTTAGGTCCTGTACCCTCAAGACAATAGTGCCCAACTTGGACTATGAGATTGGCCCTTAGGGTGTCCCCTTCTTGGAACTCCTATCCAATCACATTTTGAGCCCATATTACCATTTTTACCTGAGTCCTCTTCATTATGTCAGTCTAACATGATTTCATTTAACTCATGACCAATAGATACCTATATAATCCCATTCAAAGATCATTTGGTAAGGGGTTGGAAAATATCACAAATCAAGCAAGACTACTCAAGCATATTTCTCTATTCTCTGATACAACCATCCAATACTATTTATAGATTATTTAAATCCTTACAATAGCCCCTAGTCATCTCAAGCACACCTAGTTTAGCATTTCATTACATTCTCATATCACAATTGCACCAAACACTTTTAAAAGAAGAACTACATATGGCTTGATCCCTCTTTAGTGTATTGCTATGTAGGCAGTGTGCCCACACAAGGGGTATGGATCTACGTCTAGTGAATCTTACACACACTAACCCCCCTCTCTTGTTCAAAACTAGTCAAAGTATAATGGAAGATAGGGTTGAAGATAAAATTTTCTCTATAAGGAGCTCTATAGACTTCCAACTGTTGGAACTTTAGACATAGGGTCACACATACCTACTAAACAAAACCCAAAAAGCTTAGATCCTCAGGAAAACAACACTAGACAAGGACTAAAATGCCGGTGCCACTCCTATCTACTTTTGATGCTCCTATCTAATTAGAAAACAAAATTTAGGATCCTATTTATGATAGTATCCTAGGCCTACACAATGAATATCATATCTTGTCTCATTCGGATCAACACAGTTTAAGCTAAGTCTTATTTTATCCCTCTTATTACTATTTTTAGAAAATCTCTAATTACCAATAAATTTCATAGATTAGTAGCTTATTTACCACATATTATTTACTGATTTATTAATCTAGACCCTTTAACTAAATTAGGAATAAAACCCCAATTATTCCCAAAATTTTAAAATAAAAGGATATTGTTTAGGTGTTCCTGGTGTAACAAAATAAGGCAAAAAATTGTAACATGTACCTTTACTATATTATTTAGGTTATCTATAGTTAAATTTTAGTAATGGGTTCCAAAAACAAGCTCTCTAGATTCAAAACTTGTTCTTTCTTCTGCCCAAGTGATAAGAACAAGGCCAGGCTCATTTAGGAAAGTCTTAGATAGGGATGTGATGGATGGGTTTTTACTAAGTTTTTCAAGGTAATGAAAGAGTGGTCTTAGGAGGAATAATAAGAAAAAACACCAATAGGAATGAAGGACTTTGAGCAAGATAAGGCAAAAAATAAAATTCTAGTGCATTTCCATGAGCATGTTTCCTCTCCTCCTAACATAGTTGCTAGAATTTTCCAAAGGTTTGAGTCTTTGGGAGAGACAATTTTATCTAGGGAAGAGGAAATTTGGGTTGACAAATTCTTGGAAAATTAAATCAGTGACTTTGATAAAGCTTTAGAGGATAATCATTCTCAACAGAGTGAAGATTTAACATATAGATAAATCTTTACCATATATTAGGCAAAATATATGCTAACCAGACCAAATTGTAATTGGATTCTTTGAATTCCATCAAAGGGGGAACTCAATGGACTATAGAATTCCTCTTTTTTTGAAGAGGAAGACAAGTGCTTTATGCTCATAGTTGAGAGTGCTAATATTATTTCAAGGTGGTGTTGGACAATCTTTGTTCTTATGTATGGGGCAATATTTTTTTTGTGGTACTTTAAGGGGTTCAATTTTGTAGTCTTTTTTAGGCTTTTAATTTCTTTGTGTCTCTGAGTTTTGTATCATTTCTATTTTTCAAAAACATTTGGTACTTCTTTTGGTTTTTAATAAAGGGCGAGGAACCCACACAACCCTCATTTATCTATTGAAAAAAAACAACAACAAATTTATGCATAACAATAATAAATTTATTCTATAAAAGTATAACAATAAAAAAATTATGCATCTAAAACAAAAAAATCATAGAAAAATAAAAACTATGGGCATAACATCATGTCCTACTCACCCTACATCTGACACTCACAACCACGTCACTTCTTTAAACATACCACATGTTCAATTTATCAATAGTTTTGTACCCAAATTGTATGGTTTGCATATCATCCACACTAGTGGCTTTGTGCTTTCCAAAGAGAAACTCCAACTAGGCAAGATTTACTTCCTTCTACAACTACTTACTATGAAATCCAACCTTTCAATCCAAGATTTGATGGTGCTAGCTACCAAGTTGATGGCTGCTATAAAACAAAGAAGGGTTGGATCTTAAAATAAATCTATAAGACAAATTCAAATTCAATGGCAGTAACCACTTCTTCTACATTAATCAACGTCAATGGAAAGTAAATTTCTTCTTTTAACCATTTCAAAAAAAATATGGTTGTTATTCAACTTGCATTCTGATTGACTTAATTGTTTGAGTCAACTAAATACACATAATATTTGTTTTTAAACTCAATGTTTCCTTTTACATTAAATATATAGATTGTGGACAAAAACAACTCTATAATTTGAGTGAGTCAAGCCCTAAATTGATCAATTTTGTAAAAAAATAAACTTTTCTATTTGATTTTTTAGATTTTAAAAACATAACAAAAAATTTTAGGCTCAAATCTAGCAACATCCCTGTTTGAAAGGCTCAAAATTTCTAAATTCAAATATCCATTTTATTTTTTTGCCATAAAATTTTGAACAAGGCCATGCCTTTTAATTTTTGAATTTAGATTTATTTTCTTTAAAGATGTGAAGTGAAATGTAATGTTTTTATGATATTAATACTAGGGACACATTTATACTCCAATGCTACTGAGATATTCATCACATATGAGTATATATACAACCATTTTTTTGTTATTTGGGTCTATTTTTGATGCATTTTATTTACTTATAAGTCAAATGCATACGTACCCTAAATGTGCATCTACACAAATGAGTATATTTACAACCATCATTTTTGTTGTTTGGGACTATTTTGTTACCATCATAGTTACTAGCATGTTTAAGAGTGGTTTGAGAGAAAGTGAATCAATTTGTAGTTTCAAAAATGGTATAAAGATGATGCAATCTTTGACCAACATGCAAAAATTTCCACTCTGATGACCTTTAATGACTTAACAACTCATACATGACTACTTCCTTTAACATGTATATGCTTAACTTGTCACATGTGACTTTTATGGCTCTGTGACCGTTGTCTTGCCTAGACCATGTGGCTAATCTTCCCAACACTGACAATCATGATCACATAAGTCATCTACGTAATCCTTGCATTGTACCATGTACACACATCATTATTTGAACAATAAAAAAACTTTAAAAAACATGGAATACTTGCAGCAAGGGTACATATGATGGTTGCGTGTTTGTAGAGAAGACACATTAAAAGTTTTGGAGACAAATCATAATATATGGCTTAGCAATGATATGCCTCTAGCGTAATAAACCTGATAACATAAAGAATACCCTCAAACATCCCATGATGAGAGTGGTGCCCATTATATAATTATGCACAACCATGCTCCAGTTTATATTAGAGAGTTATCCCCTTAAATTTATATCCATGTCATCAAAAATATGTAGAATAACACATAAGCATTGAGATTCAAACCTACAATTAACTAAACCAAGACAAAAAGTAGTAGGTCCATTATTAATGTAAAGGGCAGATATACATGAGGGTTGGATATGATGTTGAAAGAGACTTTTTAATCCTCATCATATGTTCCCCTCATTAAAACCTCTCACCTTGTGCAAATGCATGATAACTAAAATGTCATGTTGGATGCAAATAACCATAGGAAATCTCCAACACTTTGGGATTTATAGAATATGGCACCCAAGCAAAGGTCAACTCCTAGTCCCTACACCATCCTCATTGAAAATAAATATCTCTATGAAATCACCATGACTTGATGCATCTTGGTGGTCACAAATTAGGCAAAAGCATAGTCATCTCCTTTTGTACTGATGTTTATGAGAAACAAATTATAGAGAGTAAATTTTACCCAATCTTTGGTCTTCATTTTTAGGTATCTAATAACATCCACAATGTGCTCCAAAATTTATAAGTTCACATAATTTAGTATCATACAAAGAGAATATGGGACTGTAGTGCTTGGAGAGTGTTATATTTCATTTTCTCAATGCTATATTTTGAAGGTAAGGTACTTGTTTGTAATTAATGTTATATGTTAACATTTGGTTTGATTAATAAGGGGAATATTAATTTATTGAGATATAGTTAGGGATGTGAATTATGTTAACTTACTTTGATAATGTAATTATAGATTTACTGTTATCTTAATTTGTATGATTATAAAATGAAATTAAGGGAATTAATTATCATTTAGTTAAATTGATATTATGTAATTATGGGAATCTAATTATCATTATAAATTATGTTTTTATTATTTAATATTATATGGATTTGATACTATAATTTTAGATAATTATTTTATTATTCATCTGATTATGACATAGGTTCATCACACTCATTTGAATAGAGATAATCATCAGAAAGAGGGAATCAGATGTAGAGTATGAGACCTATAGAAACATCTTGGTATATTAGTTTTTGTTCATACTAGTTGGATGTTAGACATAGACATAGATAAAAAATCCCTATTTTGACATAAATAGTGACAACCTAGGGTTCAATAAGTCTTTTTATATGTTTTTATTTTTGTCTTTTTGTCTACCATGTTAGACTTCCATGTGGCCTAGGGTGTTGTGTTTTCCAATTGGTAGTTAGAAGTGTTTGGTTTAATTTATGTGTGCGCATCTAGTCGACAAGTTTTTTTTACACATGTTTCATGCCTCACTATTGCATGACATATTTGTAATGGGTGATTGGGTACATAACCTAATGGATATATGTGAACCACCAAGTTGTAATTGAGACCAATTGGGGTTTGTATTATGATTTTTTGACTTGCTCATTAACATGTTTGTCAAATTATTTTTAGAGTCATCATTTGGCCAAAGGCTTTCACAAGGATATTTAATAATCATATTACCATGAGTGCTCATTAAATGATAATATTTTTCTTAAATATTTTTGGTAATAAGCTTTTGGTGAAGCATCTCGCATATCTCACCAACACCATAAACATTGGTTAATAAGTAAAGAGCATGGTGAATATAATTCTCCACTTTGGGCATCCCACCCACTTGGATTGATATCATCATCATTATTAAAAAATAACTTTATATATATAATTTGAGTTGCAATTTATATGAATAGATGAAATTTAAGGTGGCTCAACTATTAGGAATTTGTACATAGGATAAAATGAAATACTAGTTTTTTTATTTGGTTTTCTCTATTACATTTTTCTTTCTCATACAAGCAGTAATAAGCTTGTCTACTTACCAAACTACCTAACTAGTCAAACTACTCATGACTCCACTTACCCTTAATTGATTAATTAACATTATTAAATCTATAGGGTAGTATTAACTTTAAAAGACTATCTCACTAGGAGATACATGCCCTATACAAAACACAATAATTAATTATAAACTAGATAATATCACATTATAAAACCCTATAAACATCCCTTGATCTAAAGGGGACCAAAATAGGTATGCAGGAGTGAACAATCACTTCCTCTGATGAAGGAGTGAATAATCACTACCTTGATGGAGTCACTACAACTTTCCAATTGTACTTTGTAGTGATCATCCTCTATCGATATGTCCAATGTAATCCCTGTAGTCTAACATCTTATGCCTTGTGCCTACTGTAATCCCTATGATTTATTAACACCATCTGACATAGTGATGGGCATCATCATAGGAATGATCATCCCTATGATCTTTTATACTTATGCTATAATATAAACATAATCTTTGGAATGTTCAAATACATCGATATTTGTCTCAATGATTCTCTTGTACCTCATGTATGAAACATTTTTTGTTGGTGTCCTAAAAACCTTGATCATTATATAAATACTACTAGTGCTTACTATTAGTAATTTATTGTTAGTGCTTATATTAGTATTATTAATGTGTGAGTAATTATATTTTTGTATGTGAGAAAATATTATAAATCAGTTTTAACTCATGTTAGAATAAGGATCTAAGAGATATTTTGGATATAAATTGATATTAGGTAAGTTGAGGGATTTTGGGGATCCATGATATAGTTTGAATCATAATATCAAGGAGTGTAATAAACCTATATGTTGTAATCCTTATTCAAGAATAAGAAATCTCAAACGGATTGAATAACAAAGAAGTGAAGGATATTTTTATGTGTTGAATTTGTGCAACTCTATCCAAAAACTTATCAGTGGTATCAAAGTAGGATAATATGGGTTATGTCGATTTGAAATCAAAACAATCATTTTAAAAATCATATCAAATCAAACCTACTTCCAATCTCTAATACTATTGTGCTTATATACTTGGAATGTGCTTCAATCAACTAAGCCAAACATATTTCATTATGTAGGCTGAGTCCATTGTGAAATCCAAATGCTAGTTTTGACAGCTTAATTATATCTAACAATCAAGTGTCTTCCATTTTAGGCTTTTTCATGTCAATATTCTAAAACATTATCTATAGTTCTATCATATGCTCATGTAAGATGATCTACGGGTTCAAGTAACTCTATATGTCTATGACTATGAAAAAATCATACTTTTGTTTAATTTAATGTTAAGTTGTGTTTAGGATTCATTGAAGTATAGAAAATAGTTAACGAGTCATGTAAATTTATATTTATGAGTCTATTTGGTCATTATAATAAACAAGTCTCTCTTTTGTTATTTAGTCTCTAGTTTATTTTAAAGTCATACACCATATGTCATTATATTAATTTTATAGTCAAAGTCTAGTGTGTTTTAAATAACTTTTAATATAGTTTGCCATCAATATTGTAATCATCTGGTTATAAAGAATGTCATTTGAACTTAAGATTCATTAGAGTATTTGTGTCTCTATATTATATCATCAAAAATAAAATAAAATAAAATAAATAATAATAATAATAATAATAATAATAGTAATAATAATAATAATAATAATAATAATAATAATAATAATAATAATAATAATAATAATAATAATAATAATAATAATAATAATAATATAAGTTTCCTTACGAATGCATTATTGCTTACACATGATGTCCATATTATGGGAGGGATTCTATTACTAAGTCCCATGATCACATTTGCTAAGTAACAACTGATTTGAGGATGGAGACAATGGACTTTCAACCTTCTTTCATCAGTCATTAGCGATAGGGCCACTTTATGTATTAGTGGCATGTTTTTTCATGTTTTTCCTTTTCAGTGTTTTCATGTTTCTATTGTGTGTTGAATAAACCCCTATTGACATTTGGGAAAGAGAGATGTTCCAAAGAAACACTCTTCGAGGGCAAAAGAATAGTTCTAGGTAAACTCAAAATGGATTATAGTCTAGATAGTTTGGGATCTCTAGGAATCTGGAGGATTCATAGTTTAGGAATCCAAGGGATGAGAATTATCCCATAGAATCCAACTTGGTAACTACACCTTTATGAGGGCAAAGAGACAACTTGATGGAGTTTTACCTAGTCTAAGCAATGTTTTCAGAGAGCAACCTCAACAAAATATTTTGTCTTCACCCATGTTCACACTAAGAAGGAATGTCAAGAATTTATTTTTAGTGCTTACATTAGTATTATTAATGTGTGAGTAATTATATTATTTTGTGTGAGAAATAATGTAAGTGAGTTGTAACTCTTATTAGAATAAGGATATGAGAGATATTTGAGATATAACTTGATATTAGGTAAGTTGAGGGATTTTGGGGATCCATGATAAGATTTGAATCCTAATATAAAGGAGTGTAATAAACCTATATATTATAATCCTTGTTCAAGAATAAGAATCCTAAATGAATTGATTAACAAAGAAGTGAAGAATATGTTTGTGTGTTGAATTTATGTAACTCTGTTTGAAAATTTATCACTTACAACAATTTTCATTATATACAATCACTTTAAAGACTGATTTAAACACCCTTGTCCCTTTCGATTAAGACGTGAGAAGAATATGCAATCATGGATCACCATCCTACTCCACATCACTAAAAATATATAAAATAAATGAGAAAAATACTAATAAGTATAAAATCAAATAAAATTGGCAAATCCAAAATTGCGACCACATCACTTTCCCTATATTTGAGTTAGTAATGAACTCAAGATGGGTCTCTATAGGTTGTATCAACTAGGTCAATCATGACCTATCTGTAAACCCAAAAAAGTAACTAATTTGTCTCTAAAAACACTAGCAAATGGAAAAAATAGTGTTACATTCATGTTTTCCTCATAAAAACAACCCATTTTTAATTTTACTTTGCTGGGGTGTCAAATACGATTGAACATGTGCCTATTATACATTTTGCATACTTTATTTCTCCATTTTAATATATTTTTCACAAAATCACAAGGAGACTCCAAATCAAAGCACTAACTATTCCTATGGACTAAGAAATGGTGAAAACCTACAAAGTGGTCACATGCCTATGTTGAAAAAGAGATGTAAAATGAGAAAATTCCATACGCACAAGTGAAATTGCTAAAAAAGATGAGAATTAATTTTTTTATTTTTCACTCCATGGGAATAAACCTCTACCTCCTATACTCTCCATTACTTTGGAAAAGATCTTATAACCAAATCCTTATAATTTTTTTTATCATATTACAACACTAAAAAAATTGTACATAATGGTTCTAGATGTTGAAGTACCCTTAGACCACCTTAGGACCCCCATGGGACCAATCTTGACCATTCGAATACAAGCTAGACCTAACCCAAGTTAGATTGACCTAATGGCTAAACCCACCTTTTTAACCCAACTTAACCTTGACCCTCGCCCATTGACGATCACCCTAACCACTAACAATCAAGTTCCACCATCTAAACCACTAACTACTACATCACTTCAACTTGATTTTATATAATTAGATTGTCTAATTTGTGTGAGCGCCCATGCATGTAAAAGTTAGAATTAGATAACAAGTTGGACCTCTTGTTAATGTATTGGTGTACCTCTCCTTCCTTCCTATAAAAAGTAGAGGAGGAAAAAGCCAATTCATCCACATCTAGAATCAGGAGGACAAGGAATCATCAAGGAGGAAATTAGCAATCATTAGGGTCTTGTGCAATTATTCTTGTAGCTTTCCATCTCCAAGACTTCCTCAAGCCACCAACTATCAATCACTAGCTAAGTATATTGTTCTTGTTTCATGTTTTAGTTATTTAGTTTTAATAGTTCTATAATTCCACACAATACCTCTTCTACTAGACCTCTTTAACCATTCCCAACCACTTGGGTACCAAAACTTTACCCTTGACACCTATGAGGCTCTCTCTTGTCCTCACAGCCATTAACCAACCTCCAACAATCCATAAGACATTTTTTGACCAATCTATAACCTATTCTGGCAAGAACCAATAACTTATCCAAACCCATAATAATCATTGATGGTCACCTCAACCACTAAAAATCACCTTGACCACCGACTCTCACCCCAACTGCCGATGATCACCCTAACTGCTGATAGTCACTATGTGACAAATAAAACACCAAGCATTTATCAACCACCAACCTCAACTAAAAACCTATTTTCTTGACCTCTGTCACTACACAGATACAAGAACCATAACCAGACCACACCTGAACCTACTTTTGATAGTTTAGTATTTACCTTTAATGTTATTTTGTTAACATAAGCATTTATTTTGAAAATTATTTATTTCCTTTGATTAATTACTTTCATTTATGTTATGCAACCTCTTTTATTAGTAACTTTATCAGAACTAACTTGTCTTAAAAGGTCGATTGATAGCCTCCAAAGAAGTCATGTACTTCTTGGATCTAGCTTGTTAAGAAATACACCCTTATACCCAACTAATCAACCTTTAATTTGAGTGTATTTCTTATCTTCAGGTCATACTCCCAAGACAAAGAGGAGTTCTCACAACCATCTGGATCATAGAGTACAAACCAAATCTAGGTTCTACCAACCTTACCCTTCTTTCAAGTATTACTCTTTCTTCTTGAGAAAAAAGCAAAATTTACGTGAAACATTCTAGCACACTCGATGGGACCCTTGAGTCTCTACTCAAGTTTATTTTATTTGCATCTACATGATCTGCTCCCTATCATGTTCTCATAAATGAAATTTAAATTTCTTTTGGGTTTAAAATCAACTGCATACATTAGTTTCTTGCAAGTTTAGTTCACTTAGTTAAATTAAAGTAAAGTAAATTTATCATAACATCACTCTTGTCACATACACAAGACCAAAACACATAACATAACTAAACATCATAACCACTGACATAAGGCCTGACTGGGATTTCATCACCTAACAATCACCTTACCTTTCCTAGTTATCCTACTTAGATGTCATTACCAAGGGGAGAACCAACTTCACTCTTTGGTTGAGTATAAACTCTGATAATCGGTATATCTTGGCTAAGCACCTGACACCCTTATCATTTTGGTGTATGAAGTGAGGGGTAGTCCCCAATATCAATCCATGTACTGATTTCTAATACAAATCCCTTTGAGCACCTAAACATAACTTGAAACCAACCATAGACTTCTTTTCTAGTACCTTCTCTACAAGCCAAGTAGGGTCACATATTATTTTTAACTTAAGGCATAAGCCATAAATGAGACAAAAAGAACATTAGACTTCATGTGCTTTAGTGTGTGTTTCATTTCCTTGAGCATTATCTTATCTTCTCTTTGTTTAAGTTGTGAGGAATCTAACTCTCTTTGGTAACCTTCCACCATCTTAGCTTCACCCACCTCATCTCTATTGCCCTATTCAATGTGGAACACTTTTATATTTTCTCCTAGAGATCCTAACTTTGTTAAACTCATAAGAGATGACCCTCTTGCCTTAGAGTGTTACCTTGCATCAAGAGCTGCTTGTGCTCCCAATCTTGCCTACAATCTTCCTAACCATACCTATAACCAACCCAACCATACCTACAACCAACCCAACCTCACCTATAACCAACCCAGCCTCACCTATAATCAACCCAACATCACCTATAAACAACCCAGCATCATCTATAACCAATCCAACCTCAACTACAATCAACCAATAAACTCTTAACAACCATTTGATCATCACCATAACTGACAAACAACCTTTCAACACCTATTTGACCATTGTCATAACCCACCTCAACCTCAACTATTTAAACCTCACCAATCTTTTGGCTACCTATCTCAACCATCATATCAGCCACCCCAACCTTATTAAACTTTTTATTATTTAACCAAACCATCATATCAATTATCTGAACCCCCTTTGTGGCAACCCTATTTATTTCAAAACCAAGACTTGGTTTATCCCCTCAACAATCAACCAAACTTTTTAAACCAACCTACCTTATCAAATCCAAGAAAAAATTATCAACCCACCTTATCAACCTTACCCAACCTCTAAAACCAACCTACCTTATCAACCTTACCTACATTATCAACCTTACCCAACCTATCAAACCAACCTACCTTATCAACCTTACTCACCTTCTCAACCTTATCAACCTCCCTGAAGTAAACCAATAACTACCAACCAAACCTTTCAAAACCACCAATTTTATCAAACCTACCCAACCTATCAAATTCATCAACCATGTCAAACTAACCACTTAGCTTGCAACCTCAAGAGCCATGGGTGCACCCTCTTCCTAGGCAATATACCTTGTTGGGGGAATCATATACCTCAATCCTTAACAAACTCTTGGAGGATTCTATCATTAGATTTATTCCAATAAAACCTGTCAATCATTCTCTTCCAAAGTCCATTTGGTTTATAGAGAATGAGTTTTGTGCTTATCATCACACAAACAGACATGTGGTAGATAGATGTGGGTCTTTTAAGATATTTGTCCAAAACCTTATTGATTAAAAGGAGGTTTCAAAAATATTCTCCATGTTCCCCCCAACCTAGCCTTGAATATCATCAAGAAATCCATCATAGAACGTATTTTTATACCCATTATTGTGCAAACCCATGAACAAATCCCTCAACACAATATGACCCCTTCATTAGATTTGGTCCTTAGTGAACTCATAACTAATGAAACCGTAATCAAAAGCCTAACCAATCCACTTGTTCACCAAGTAAAACCATTTCAACTTCCTTTTAAAATCATCACTAAGGAAGAATCAACCCTAACCAATCCACTTGTTGACCAAGCAAAACCTTTTCAACTTCCCTTTAAAAACACAATTGAGGAAACCAACCTACCTCTTCAACTTCCACTTTCAGTGGAGCCAACCCAAACTCACAAAACCTCACATATAACTAATCCAACCTCACCTCAAATCAACCCAACCCTAACCTTAGCTAAAACCAAACCCATTTGATTGCTCTATAATTTGCTCATTTCCATCTATGTAATGACATTGTCTTTATTTTGGTCCCCTTTTGAATAGGGTCAAATCTGTGTCACCTTACCTTACTGAACAAACCAAATAAACAAGCAAACCTAACTAAAAAACTAGATCAATCTCACATTAAACCTCCCTCAACCAATAAAACCAACCTCTAAACAAAATCAATTAACTAAAATCAACCCACCTTTTGATCCAACCATAACCAACTTATCTATCAACCCAAACCAACATCAACCCTTCATTCAATATTTCTATAATCTCAGCTACCCTTTTATCCAATCTATCCACACCTCACCTAATCTCCCTCATTGGGATAATACGACACTCTTGTCTAACCCACCTTTATTCCAAGAGGGCATTCCTAACATCATTTCTAGGCCCCAACCCTACCCAAATATGAACCAACAATGTTTCCCTTGTCATAGCACCATCAAGGAGATCCCACCTAAACCACTTCCTACAATGTGAACTAAGAAATAATAACTAAATAATAATAACTAACAACCCTTGGGAGGCAAATGAGGTCATTTTTATCCTTCCTAAACCCTAGTTACTAACCAATGTATTTACCTGGGAATATTTTTCCCACCTCAACATTCATGGAAAGAGCATCTGGGGGAATTCTCCCTCCAGAATATTTGACCAAAAAATAACCCAAACATCAACCACTAACCAAACCAAACCTTCACCTTTTGCCTACCAACATTAACCAATGACCAAACCTACCCTTGGTATTTTTCTTGCCTTAACCTACACCTAACCATGACCTTAACCAAACCTTTTACCTCGAACCTAAGCAAACCTTCAACTTTAACCATTCTGCTTAGGCATCTTTTAGTATTTAAGCCTCATAACCTTGCCTTTTTGACTAATTAACCAATCAACCTAGCAACATAAAACTACTAAACCAAACCAAAAACCAATCAACATTGCAATCCAACTAATGCCTAAAAACTATCATCTAACCAACCTTACCTTTGACCATTCTCAATCTAGCATTCCCTTTTCCACATCTAATCTAGTGTCAGGAAGTAGATAGGGGACATCTTCACCCATAATTGGATCAAACCATTTTCATAAGTATGGATTTGGGTAATATTCAAACTTAAATCCCTAAATGCTTTTACATTTGTGTCATGTTTTTTTGTTAAACCAAGTTATTAGTCATCTCATGTATAACTTAAAGCTCATCCCTTATTTTCAACCACCTTCATCTCCTTATTTAAAGGGAAAATAATTATAACAAGATCATGTGATTATACATCATAACCTTAGCCTAATATTAAACATAGGTACCCTAGCTCTACCCATGACATGATTCTCATGGTAACTTCCATCCCTTACAAGATGGAATCCCCATGGTTATTGTCACTTACACCTCTTTTACCAATCATCAACCTTCTTATGCTATGGTTTTACCTCCATAAAGGAAAGCCTAAAATCTTATATAGACTAGTCCATGTCTAAATCTAGCATAATATTCAATTTGGGATACAAAATATCACTTGGGTTAAAATCTCTAGCATTGCATACTGCTCTCTTGAAGGACAACTACCTATAACCATAAACATTGCTTAAAAAAAAGATATACTGCTCTTTTTAAGGATAACTATCAACATGCACAAATCTCAAATATTAGACCACTCCCTTGAAGGATGGCTAAATCAACTTTGTCAAAATTAATCACCTAAAAGCTTCTCGTACTGATCAAGTTCAGAAACTTGTAAGAAATAAAAGCAATCAAAAGACCTCAATTCAAAATAAACAATAAATCAATCCCAAGGAAGTTGCATTCAACTTTCACAATCACATTAGTAGACATCCCACATCAATCATTCTACACCTTATATGACATAGACTTGTCTATCATGGTTTTTAGGTCACCTAAAAAAGGGAAAAAGCCATCCCCACAAGAAGGTTACACTACCTTCCATTCACCTTTTTCACCCATCTCCTTTTTTCCTCTATCAAATCAAGGGATTTTGAGCTTACTTGGTAATACATGATCAATCTAATTCTTTTAATCAATGAACTAACACCAATACAAAGCATGAAAGGGTTTATATTCATAAGCCTACCCATCTTGTCATTTTGGTTTTTTTCCACTCACAACATTTAGCCTCCTTCTAATTTTATGACTACTTGAAAAGACATTTGTCTTCCATCCTTGAATCATTGACACCCCAGTCACCAACTTTACACCCTTTCACCAAGAACTGGGTCACCTTTTTACCAAACGAAGTGGTACACCAAATTGGGTAATAAATTTGAACACCACCCTAGCAAACTTTTTCAAACCAATAATATTGCCCAAACAAACCCATTAAAGATTCCCTTCTCCTCCACCCATACCATTACCATTAGAGATTACCTTCTCTACCAATCAACTAACCACTATCAACCTACCTTTTCAACCTTACCTAACCTAACCTAACCCAAACCAACCATTGGAGACCACCTGTTCTCTAACCAACCCAATCGACCATTAGAGATCACCTTTTCTACAACTAATCTAACCAACCATTAGAGATCACCTTTTCTCCAACCATCTAAACTACCACTACCCATTGGATATCCCCTTTTCCACCAACCATACCATTACCATTGGAGATTACCTTCTCTACCAACCAACCCACCACATAACCTCACCATTGGTTTATTTTGGCCTGACTATCATGCACTTTGTGATGACCTTGCCTTGGTCCTTTTGACCATACTGATAACACTTTCCATGTTGAATAGTTTTTTAAACTTGCACTAACTTACACACACCAGACCCATTTGTATCTTCTCAGGAGTACTTCCTACCTCGAATACCCATGACTACACCAGACCAATTTATGTTTAAATCAAGAGCACTTCTTACCTTAGATACCCATAAAAATACTAACCTTGCCTAGGACACTTGGGTTTATGAGTGTACCCAGCCACCATGCTTAAATGTAGTCATGTGGTCCACTTGTCACTTGTCCTTCTAGTATCAACCTTAATTTTTACCAACTATGGTAACCTAGTCAATACATGATCTTAACTATCGCACTTTTGTCACACTTTATACTCATGTTCATGCTTTAGTGCCCCACATATCACACACATTTTATCATTACCTTTACCATTTATCAAACCCAAACCTCATTCTGTTTTACCTAATCACTTCTTGGTTTGAGGGGGAACTCTTCCTCCCATGCTCGAGGTAACCAAACATTTGACTCATACTCCATTTTTTTTATAGTTTGCTAATACAAACTACATAATAAAAAGGGGTAAAATGTAGACACTATAAAACCATACATAATGGTTGTAGATGTTGAAATACCCCTAGACCACCTTAGGACCCCCCTTAGGACCAACCTTAACCATTCGAATACAAGCTAGACCTAACCCAAGTCAAATTGACCTACTAGCTAAACCCACTTTTTAAACCTAACTTAACCTTGACCCTCAACCATCGATGGTCACCCTGACTATCGACGGTCAGGTTCTACCATCTAAAGCACTAACTACCACATCAATCTGACTTGATTTTCTATAATTAGATTATCTAATTTATGTGCGAGCCTATGCATGTGAAAGATAAAAATAGACAAAAATTTGGACCTCTTGTTAACATATTATTTCACCTCTCCTTCCTTCTTATAAGAAGAGGAGAAGGTGAAAGCCAATTCATCCACATCCAAAATTAGGAGGCCAAAGAATCATCAGGGAGGAAATTAGAAATCATCAGTGTCTTATACAAGTATTCTTCTATCTTCCCATCTCTAGGACTTTCTCAAGCCACCAACTATTAGCCACTAGCTAAGTATATTGTTCTTGTTTCAAGTTTTAGTTATTTAGGTTCAATAGTTCTACAATTTCACACAATACCTCTTTACTAGACCTCTTTGACCATTCCCAACCACCTAGGTACCAAACCTTTACCCTTGACACCTCTGAGGATTTCTCTTGTTTGCACAACCATTAACCAACTTCCATCAACCCATAGGACCTTTCTGTGACCAAAATATAACCTATTTGGATAGAACCAATAACCTATCCGAACCCATGGTAATTGCTGATAGTCAACCTGACCATCGATGGTCACCTCAACCACCAACAATCACCCCAACTGCTGATGGTCACCCTAAACACCAATGGTCACTATGTGATAAATAAAATATCAATCATTTACCAACCACCAACCTCAACCAAAACCCTATTTTATTGACCTCTATCACTACACAGACACAAGAACAATAACCAGACCACACCTAAACCTAATTTTGACAATTTAGCATTTACCTTTAATGTTATTTTGTTAACATAAGAATTTATTTTGAAAATTATTTATTTCTTTTTCTTAAGTACTTTCATTTATGTTATGCAACCTCTTTTATTAGCAACCTTATCAACATTAACTTGTCTTAAAAGGTGGATTGACAGCCTCCAAGGAAGTCATGTACTTCTTGGATCTAGCTTTCTAGGCAATCCACCCTTCTACCCAATTAATCAACCATTTCTTTGAGTGTCTTTATTATCTGTAGGTCATCCTCCCAAGCCAAATAGGATTTCTCATAACCATCTAGATCACGAAGCGCAACCCAAATCTAGGTTCTACCAACCTTACCCTTCTTTCAAGTTTTACTCTTTCTTCTTGAGAAAAAAGAAAAAATTATGTGAAACATATATAATATATTAGACTTGCATAAATTTTTTATTTACATGCATGCTCGTGTTTACACTTCATGAAAAATAGATAGTTAAGAGATTAGTGTAAGTCAAAATCTAGACTTTTTTATTTTCAATGACCTCATAGTAAGATTCTGCCTCTTTAATTGTAGTTCTATTTGGAGATAATTTCCACCAACATCATTATAAGCAATTATTATTTATCCTTAAAAAATAAAAACACATAATAACACCTGACAATATGCAATAGTGAGAATTATATTTACCACCAATCAAAAAATTAATGGGTATGACAACAATGAAGTAATATTATGACCCATGTTTGGAGGAATATTAATATATTTATGTAGATTATTATTTTATATTCTAATGGTTTGATTACTTATTCAACACACACACAACCTTTGGTAAGAATTCTTGACTACAGAAGAAATGTTTCATGAATAAATGTAAGCATTTTTGAGGGAGTCTCGAGCACTCCAAGCACAATAAACATGCCAAAAGAACAATTTTAAATGTTTCAATAAAAATGTAAACACCATATCCAATATTTTCAATGTCTTTAGACAAGTTTTCAATGCCCTAAAAATATTTTTAGTGTCAAAGGACACTTCCAATGCTTTAGGTGCCAAAAAAAATAAATTCAATAATTTTTTTTCCTTAAGGCATATCTTCATTGCTTCTAGGAAATATATTACACTTCCAATTATATTTACACTCTAGGTAGATAAATTCACATTTATTTCAGTATGCACACCTCCTACACACAATATGAAAAACTTCTAATGCCTTGTTTGCAGGAAAAAAATGTAATAAGAATTGAAACCATTTATTTTCATATAAAAGATATTTAAATCTTTCTCAAAAACTATTTCAATTTATCTCTTATGAAGGAAATATTCTCTATCATACAAAAATATTTCAAATCTTTAACACTTTTACCATTAAAAAAACCATTAGAAATTTAATGCAATCAAAGAATTACTTACTCTCTTGGTTATCTGACTTCACAAAACAAATTTAAAATTTTCATTATCCTCTTGCAATGACCATTCCATTCTTTTAGTTTCGTTTTCCATTTCACATGCTTGGCTTCCTCACATAATTATTTCCATCAAGCTCTGATACCACTATTAGGAATTTCTACATGGGATAAATGGAAAAACTACATTTTTTATTTATTAAATGAAAGCTTACATTATATAACAGTTAAATTTTTCTATTAAAATCTTATTTTTCACACAAGCTTTAATACACTTGTTTACATAATAAACTACCTAACGGGTCTAAATACTTGTGATTCAACACACCCAAAATTCAATAATTAACATTATTAACTCTGAAGGGTAGTTTTAACTTTAAGGGGTTCTCTTATTAGGAGATGCATGCCTCATACATAATATTAACATTTAGTTACAAACTAGATAACCTTGGATTATAAAACCCAACATCAACTACATGAGCTCTCAATATTTTTTCCACTAAATCCCTTCATTCATGAAGATAATCAAATCAAAAAAATATTAAGGCTAGTAATTTGAACCAATAAATATTGTACTAGTCTCTATCTTTGATGCAATCTAGGTCGAGGGCAAAATGAATGGAAATTGAGTCTTAGAAACACAAACATAGATTATCCATTGTTATCTTATTGAATTCATGCTATCCCACCTCTTTAGGTGCCCATTTGCTTGAAAACTAAATTTTTCATCTTTTAATATAAAATTTTAACCAATAAGTAAAATTACACTAAACTCAAAATTTAGCTGAATGAGAGAGGAGATAGAGGTATGAATACTCAAAATTAATCTTACAACCTTTTCTAACCTATTCCCAACCTTATATATAATCCACACGAAACTTAGACTATTATTTTGACTAAAATATAGTTTTCAAGCCTTCCCAAGGCACAGACACATACACATCACCACAAAAATTCATGAAATGAATTTCATTCTCTTATTAAATGAATTTTAGGTAAAAAAACACTTTGAAATGTCCTATCAACTATTAATATCTCTTTTCTTCAATTGTGTAAAATTTACATGGATTTTAAGAGCTCAAACTATCACTACTAAAGAGGAATTACTCTAGGATGTTTTACTCTTCACCACATATGTGAAAACCGACCTCAAACATGGATTTAGATTTTTGAATGGTTGCACCATTTGGTCAAACTCTCACACACTCAAAATGTCCCCCTTTTTTCCTTTTTTTGACTATTTTCTATTTTTTATTATTGCTTCTCCAATAAATTTTCTTTTATACATTTTTATAGTAGTCTTGGGTGTCTCATAGACTCCCCTAATCATGGATTATGAACAACAATCTTCAATAAAGAAAATTGATTTTTTGGGGTCATTTTTGGAAAGATCTATTTGTGTTTGAAACTCCTAATATACTTTAACTTATTCCAAATGAATCTTGCCACACCATCTCTATAAAATGTTAGTCCAGGAATGAATTTTAAAAATTAGAAAATGAAAATAGTGCAAACCAAAATTATATTCATTTATTAAATGAAATGAAAGAAAACATATCAATATAAAATTATGTGATTGATTAGTTCATCTTCACAATAACTATTCAGATTTTAAAAGAAAATAAAAATACTACTTTGAGGATGATACACATAATATTACACCCCCCACCATAATATGTAGGGGTGGTAGTGAGACCAAGCATGCTTATAAATTTTTCAAATCTCTCTCTTCCAAGCACTTTTGTTAACATATTTGTTGGTTGCTCTATAGTTGGATAATGTATCAAAGTTACATTGCCATATTTCACATAATGTTGAATCAAATGAAATTTGGCGTTGACTTATTTGGTTCATTCATGAAATACCAGATTTGTTTCCGTTTGGATTGTAGAAGTGTTATCGACCATGAGTGGTTATTGATGAAATTTATTTTTTCCTGTAAATCGACAAGAATCCTTTTAAGCCATATTATTTACTTGTTTTCCTTTGAAGTTGCCATAGATTATGTTTCTCTTGAATAAATTATTGGCCCTAACTACTTATTTGAATTCCAATAAATGGTTGTTGTTCTTAAATTCAGTAGGAATCCTGAAGTAGATTTATAATCTTCAAAATCAAATTCATAGTCTAAATATAAATATCTAATTTGTTTTAAGTCTATTTCCTTGGAGTATTTTATCCCAAAATTCTATGTTTTCTTTAGATATCAAATAACTCTCTTTTTTGCTGCTTAGTGGCTTTCTTTAGGTTGTTGCATGAATCTATAAAAAATACCAACAATAAAATAAATGTTGGTTTAGTTATGAATTCATAGATCAAATTTGTAATGAGCTATCTATACTTAGTTGCATCTTAAAAGTCTATAGTATCATTTGATGTTGACTTCAAATTTTATTCCATGGGCATACTGAGTGGTTTATAGTCTTCAATCCAAATTTACTCAAAATTTCACTAATGTATTTTTGTTGTGTGATGAAAATGTACTTGTAGTTTTCAATCACTTCAATACCCAAATAGTAATGAATGTGACTGAAGTTTATCATTTCAAAATATTTCATCAAATCTACTTTGGCTTTTACAATATACCTTTCATTATTTCCTATGAGGAAAAAAATATCAACATATACAATGAGATATATAATTTTTTTATCAACTATTTTGACAAATAAAGTTGCATATTAAAATAAAAAATGCTTGAAGTTTAGACTCAAGAGGTTATTAGTGATATTTCCATACCACACTCTTGGGATTTATTTTAAACATATAATGATTTCTCCAACTTGCACACTTTGCGTTATTGGCCATGAACTGTAAAACCTTTTCGTTGAGTCATGTAAATTTTTTCTTTGAGATCATAATTTATATAAATAGTTTTCATGTCCATTTGATGAACTATACATTCATTTTATGTTGCTAAATCAATAAAATTCTAAATATTAGTTCATTTCAATGTTGGCACAAAGGTCTCCTTATAATCTATCCCTTCTGTTTGAGTACATCCCATTGAGACAAGCCTTAATTTGTGTTTTTCAAGTGAGCCTTTTGATTTTTTTAAATTTTTAATGACCCCCTTTAAACCAATGGTTTTAAAATTGAGTTAAGGATCAACTAACTCCCAAGTTCTATTTTTGACCAAGGCATCATATTCAATTTTCATTGATTTTCTTCATGCATCAAGATTTTTATCCCGTTTGAAGGAAGTTGGTTTTGAATAAAAATAAATATTGAATTCTTATTCTATATGGTCTTCTAAGGTAAAATTTTCTAGTTTATCTTGAATCTCTTCTAGGAACTTGTCTCTTATTTATGTGGCTATGTGTGTACTTCGAGTGCTTATTTTTCCAACTTCATCAGGACTGACATATTTCAATGTTTGTGTAGCCCATTTTGGAATCTTTTCATGTGTTTATTATGGAACATCTATTGTCTCATTTTATTGATCTCAATCTCCTTCATCTTTTGGATTTTTTTTTATAAATCCATGTTCATATTTTGATGAAGTTTTTAGTTTATTCCTTAGGGGGAGTTTCATTATCAATTACTTGATATAATACAAATTCAAATAATTCCAAATTGCATGTCCCATTGTCACTATTTGGGATCTCCATATCATTCTAATTGAAAATATCAAAATTTGAAAATTTCTCAAGTTGACTCAATTATTTATCAATGTTGGTTGTGTCAATTATGGTTTCACATAAAATAATAATACTTTTAATGATAAAATCCCTATTTTTTAATAAAATAGTATGTATGCCTCTAAATATTCTAAAGATTTAAAAAGGATGCATTTTTTACTCATGTGGTCCAACTTATTCCTTTTCTGCTTGGGAATCAATATATAACATGTGGATCCAAAAAATCGAAGATGTAACGTTAAATGAAGATAACCACACCAAAATTCATATGTAGTATTCATTTTAAGAACCACTAATGGTGAATATCATAATGGGCCATGATGAAGGGTCGAGGATTGGCAAGATTCAAACACACTAAATGTCATATTATAAGAGAGGAACCAAACATGAGTAGAATAACAACTTATATTTAGAATCAATAAAAATAGTTTTGAGGAGAGGTACATAAATAAAATAAGAGAGGAATAAATCCACCTAAATTTAGAAATGTGAAAATAGGTCAGTTGCCAAATGAATAGTGAGCACTATGTGCTAAATTTCAACATTGGTTGGTAAATGACTAGTGCATCCACACTAACCAAGTTGTCTACAATTTAGACATGTGAAAGTGCATCTTAATGACCTCATTATTACACTATTGGCATCATTATTACACTTAAGTGAGGTAAATATATCTATAGGAAAAACCATAAAATAGAATAAAAAATCTTACACTAACACACCCCCTTAAACTAGCTTAAGTGGGTAGAAGAATTGGGTCCTAGAAATCAGCTATGATTAGGTACCCACATAAATAGAGAATCCCTCAAAAATAATAGAGAAAATCTACCCTATAAGTAGATAGAGATAAGAATAGAGGACTATAAATCCACCATAAGGAGAAGCTAAAGCTTCCCACACCTTAAGAAGAACACATAAATGAAGATACTTGCTCTTGGTGAAGGATTTTGGGAAGATATCATCTATCTAATCTATAGTTTATCAAAATTTGAGATCAATGACCTATCCATGAATGAGATTCTGAATGAAGTACATATGAATCTTGATGTGTTTGGCTCATTGATGTTGGACTAAATTCATGCACATATAGATGGTGTTTTGATTTTCACATAAGATTATTACAGTTCACCTGAACTAGATACTAAACTTAGTAAGAATCCCCTAAAACCAAATAGCCTCAATAATAACATTAATAGATCATTTGTACTCAACCTTAGTAGATGATAAAATAATGACATTTTGATTCTTTCTAAATAACCTAATTGGACTTGAACCAAGTGAGAAGTTATATCCTGAAGTGGAATTACAATGTTGAATATCATTGTCATAGTTAATTTAAAATTATGATTAATTTAAATGTAGTGGAGAATATGCTTGGCTACCTTTCAGTGTAGCTATGTAGTGTTTACATAAACCTTGAGATCATGCTCACTACATATGAAATGTCAAGTCTAGTTTGAGTCAGATAGAGGATATTACTAATAATCTATTGATACAAGGTAACATCAACAAATGGAGAACACTCATTCTCAAACTTGACCCAAAAAAGAAAGAGGGTCAGAGTTTAATTATAGGCAACCATGTGAAATCGTGTGAGTAAACTAAGAGCATAATTGGATTGTGCAATAGTGATTCCTGAGTTGGACTATAAAATATTAATTCAAAATAAGTAGTGTAAAAAACCCAAGTTAGTCATGGAGAATTTTTTATGCAAATCAATTTTCACTACTACAATAGAGGATGAATAACTCCATGTGATAAATAAGTCGTCAACATATAGAACTAGGATAAGAAGTGAGTCATCCTATTATAAAATGTAAACAGTCATATTAGAATGACATCTAGTGAACCCAAATTTGAGAAGAAAGGAATCCAACTTGGCATACCAAGCCTGAGGGACCTGTTTAAGGTCATAGATAGATTTATAAAGTCTCAAAACTAAGGAAGAATCTTACACAAAAATATGTGGTTGATCCACAAATATCCCCCAATTAAGGTCACCATGAACAAATGAACTCTTCACATCCATCTAATGAGCTTCTCAATGATGAGTTATGAAAATATAAAGAGTGAGTCAAGTAGAGTTCATCTTTACAATGGGTGAAAATGTATCGGTATAGTCAATGATAGGATCCCATGAAAAACATTCTTTAGATATCCATGCTTTAAAATTATCCACTAACCCATATGTTTCAAATTTTGTTTGATAGATACACCTACATAGAATAATTTTTATTCCTTTAAGAAGGGGTACCAAATCCCAAGTATGGTTCATAATCAAGGGACTATACTCTTCATGCATAATTTTATCCCATTCATGAGTGCCAAATGCCTCATGAAAATATGATTAGAAATAGAGGTAATAAAGACATGTGGAACACCCTAGATTTATGAGTGTGTCTACATGGTATCTAGTAGATCCCTAACCCAATCACCTATAATTTGTAGTTTTTATCTAGCCCAAAGAGGCCTAAAGTCATAGAGTCATGAGGAGATTCCTTAACCTTTGAAAAGTGACTAGGAGAGGAAAGATGTGAATCCCTATGTGTTCTATCATCATATGAACTATAAGAAGAATCCTCATCATCAAGAATCTACTCAAGGTAATCTAAATCATGATAACTACCATCAGATCCTAATGAGTCCAAAGAGGAGGGAGAAGTGTCAAGTGTGGATTTTGAAGGACCCTTCTAAAAATGAACACTTGTATGTAAAAAATCAAGATAAATCCAAAACTTATCCGACTTAGTAAATGCAAGATCATATAAGGTAATCAACTAATATATATTATCCAATATCGTATAAGGTAACCAAGTAATATTTATTATGATACTTTGTATATCAAGATCATGACCAAATTGGATCCGCTAAACTAAGGGGGGACTTATCATACAAAACTAAAGGAGAGGGTTCCAAAGCCTCTAGGCAAATAATATTATGCAATAACTCTAGCTAGGTATTTTAATGTATAAAATAAATTATAATTTAGTGTTATCAAAGATTATAACATAAAGGGGGATGGTTAAAAAATAAATAAAATAACAAATGATCATGGTAGGTAAATAGGGGCATAGATCATCTAAGGTGGAAGACAGAAAGCCTAGAAAACCCTATAACTACACTAAGTTTAAGTGTAGAGGTAATCTAAACAAGGATTTATACATTCAAACCTATTAAATTGTGAATTATCTATCTATCAAATGAAATAACAAAATTTATAGATACTTACTTTTGGAAGAACCTGTTGAGTCTCAATCTCTCCCTTGGCCAATGGTGCTTTGCAAGAGATTGTTGTGGATTTGTAAGAATCACACTATAGTCAAAATAAGCTCTATGCTAAAATATTCCTACTTTTATCTAAGAATTCCCACATGATATGTTATTTTTCCTCCAAGGCAAACCCTAAGCAATGGCTCCTTTAAATACAAATGTAGTAAAATTATGAATTGTAATAATTAATAAAATAAATGTTCCTCTCTATTTGATTAAAGTGAAGGTTGTATTTATAGCAATGGATAGGTCCTAACCCTTCCAAAATTTTAGCCAAAAAGGTCATCCCACCATGACCCAATTTTAAAAATTTACTATTTAGCCTCAAACTTGGTCAACCTAAGTTAACCTAATTGTGTAATGTGGGCTGTAACTTTCACAACTGGGTCAAGCATGACCAACCTAGTAGGTAAAATGGTTTTTTGCTTAGTTAATATCTATTGAGATGATAATTACCTATGCATTTGGATAATCAAGATTTTTAGTGGGTTTAGCTATTATATAATTAACCAACAAGATTTCAAAGCACCAATGGTTACGTACCTCTTTATTGATGCACCCTTTAAGGTGTGTACTCAAAGAGATTGAAACTTAATAGGTTCTTATAAGAGATAAAGTGTTAGTAAATGATAAAGTTTAAAAATATTGTGTGTATACTATGCTCCCCTCAAAGCTCATCATGTGTCATAAAAGTAATATGGGATGGTGCTTTTAGAAAGAACATATGAATGCATATAACTGAGCTAACACATTGTAGTAAAAAGAATAAAATAAATTGAAGTAAATTTGTAAATATTTACCTTCACTTTCCTTATTATTGTTGAATAAGAGCTATATGAGAAGTAGATAAAAATGATGTAAATTATGTGGAACAAGAGATAAACTTGAGAAATAAGATAAGATTTGATCTTTTTACAAAAATATGTTGTTAACACTAAAAAATCATCTACTTTGTCAGGATTCCAAAACTTCTTTCGATTTGTGAAAAATGCTTATGAAAATAAAGTTATGAATAAAATATGTAATTTCTTAGTAAATAATTGAAAATTTATAATTTTAAAAATTTTAGTATAAAAGGGAGAAATTACTATTCATTTTTTCATTTACTATTGTTGAATATCAAAGGGTTGGGTATCCTAGATTAGTAGAGAGAGACAATGACTCAATCTTGAGGAGGTGGATGATTTGGAGGCCAAGGTAGAAATAGATTATGGATAATACCAACATAGTTCAAGTATGAAATGTATTCAAAAATTTGATGAGCATTTTTTGAAGTAAAGTGAACTAGTTGAGGAAATTAGATGTTGGGGAAAATCCATGTTGTAGAATTTTCCCCAAGAAATTTAGTGACAAAGTAGAAATTACTACCAAAAATGGGAAAGAGTCAAAAATTGAAAAATTAGGTTAGAACATTTAAGGTAATTAAGTGAAAAATCACCACAAAAATTTAATGAGCTCAGTCTAACTGACTTAATTGAATAGGGTAGTTTTGGGTAGGTGGCCAACTACATAACATTGGGTCATCCTAGAGTATAAGCAAGATGGTTGATTGCATAACATATGGCCAACTGTGTTGTAATGGAGATGGTGGCTAACTTACTATTATTTGGTTGATGATGTTGGGTTTTATGTTAGATGACTTAGTTTGAAAGTGGGTAAATTGTGTAGAAAAGGTGACTAATTGCATAACATGTGGCTGAGAGAGTTAGAATAACTGGTCATCAGCATTATGCCTAGTCAAATTAGTATGAAATAAGAATGGCTGATGTAGTAGTATACATGGTTGGATTAGTGAGATACAATATAAGGGTGATTTAGTTAAATACTTGGCCTACCTAGCTAGGAATGATGGATAAAAATAATAAGTTGATAAAATAGTTAAGTGTTTTAATTACTTGTGTTTTTAGTTTTTAAAGTAAATTTAATTATCATTTGGGATAGAGAGATTATACTTGATTTATTGTGTGGTATTTTTCATTGGTGATAGAGACTATGAATATTGGTGGATGTAGTGTAGCTACTAAATCTAATAGATAGATTGCCTATAATAGACTAAGCACAATTGAATGCCTTAGGATTTGATAGGATTATGGAGATGTAATGGATTTTTCTGAGTGTTGAGTTGGTCTCCATATTCTTAGGAACATGGGAATAATTAACTAAAAATTTTAGATGGGTGGTGGATGGTGATACTATTGAGGTGGGTATCACCCTAAAAGGTGCCCATGCCTTGATGGGACTTTTTATCATAGGCATGTTTGTTTGTGATACACTAGTTATAGGTGTTGAGAGATGAACCTTAGCCTTATGGGTGATTAGATTTGGGAGGTATATCCATATAGGCTTGTGAGTGTACTTTTTTGATGTGTATATGTCTATTATTCTAGATATCCAAAATTCCATCATTGGATTTGTGATAGCTCATGTGATCTATCACAAATTAAATGGGAAGATCCCATTGTATATTATTACACTGTGTTGGTCCATGTTAGATATGGGAATATTATATTATGTGGGGTATGTGATCTGGGTCTATTTTGTACATGATATTTATAATATTGTATCATGGGGGTGGATGATAATGGGCCCTATTGTATTATTGAGTAGCCAAATTTATGAGAGATTCAGGGCATGGGAGCCAAGTCAGGGCATGGTAGATACTTGGTGATCATGACCAAGTATTTTTTATATTTAAGGTTGATTATGAATTATGGATATTATCTATGGTGGGTGGAGCCACATCCAGAAGCTCATGTATCAAGGTAATTTAGATTGCCACATACAGTAGATCCTATAGTGATTCTTGCATTTTGGGATTGACATGTGAGTGAGTGATGTGGAGTGGGAGGTGGTGGGGGTATTGAGATGAGGATGGTAATGTTAGTAATGAAATAGAGGACTAGTTGTTATAGCATAATAATAAATACTAAAGCCACCACCACAACCATAGAGATAAACATAGGCTCTAGTGTAGCCATTTATAGAGCCACAACCATATAGATACCCAACCATGTAGCCTGCATTGAGTTGGTCTATTGTGAGGTGGATTTTTAATGGAGCACATCATGCTCATGGGATTTAACCTAGTTAGTATATAGGTTTCATGCCATTGTAGATCTATTCATTATAAGAGGTGGTTAGTGGCCAAGTAGATGGAGTGACTATTTATGGGTAAGATGTGGTGTCTTGTGATTATTTTGTTTTTAGATAACGATACATGATAGATAGATGTATGTTTTTGGATATATATATGTGTGTGTGTGTGTGTGTGTGTGTGTGTGTGTGTGTGTGTGTGTGTGTGTGTGTGTGTGTGTGTGTGTGTGTGTGTGAGAGAGAGAGAGAGAGAGAGAGAGAGAGAGAGAGAGAGAATTGATGTAATTTTTGGTTTTATTTTTGCATATACTTTAGTGGAAGAGACTAAATGGGATACCATAGTGATAAAAACCCATCATGATATATTGGATGACATGCTGCCTTAGCATAATACTACATAGATGGTTGATCCTGCTTATGCAAGTTGGTTTGGATTGGTTAGGGAGGCATATTGAGAGTTGTAAAGACTATAAAATGTAGCTTAGGTAGTAGTATCACTATGAGTGGGTGATGGGGAGTTACGATCATGATAGTAACTAGATTAAGATCAAGTCATGTACTTGGATACAACTAGAAGTTAGTAAATGTGTAAGGCTAGGTGGCCCATCTACAGGGATAGGTGGAGGTTTACAATCATAGACATGATTACTATAGTATATTATTTAGAGAGGGTAGTCTTAGGCATGTATGGGTAGTGTAGCATGTCCTCATGATAGACCTCAACTTTAGGGAAATATTTTGTATTATGATTATATTATGTTGTATTGTATCAAACTCTTGAGTGATATATAGATGTATTATTTTGTGAATCATGGATAACATGGATGCATTTATATGTTTATAGCATGTTATTGGATATTATTTGATGTTATAAAATGTGTTTATGGACATCACAAATGCTACTTAATTTATTTCTAGCATGTGCTTTTATTATAGGTAAAAGTGGGTTTTGGAGGGACCCTACCCATACAAAAGAACCACCTCAGTGACTAGTAACATAGACCAAAAGATTAACAAACATAGAATAAAACACAAGTTAACTTGAGAGACATAGCAAAGACACAACACAAAAACAACTAATACATAACTTGCATTACATATTAAATAAATTTAGATATGAATTTTCTTCCATTCCTCGTAATCTGTAATCCATTCCTATGTCATGCTTTGGAATTTATTCTCCAAACCACCTACCATTTTATCCTTTTCAGTCATAGTAGTCACTCCTTTAAGATTTTTATTGGGCCTGGGGTCATTCTCACTCATATTAGCATTATTACAAAACACTGATAAATCTTCCATGCTCAACATTGAATTATTCACCTTAACTTTACTGAAGCTAATTAGAAGATTAAATTTATCTTTGATTTCTCTATTCTCTTGCTTCAGCCTATTAATTCTGTCAATCATAATCTCAAACTAAATAAATATGAAAACTAGAATATGTGTTGATATGTATAATTTATGTGTGATTATTTTATATAAAATGTGAGCAAAATGCATGGTAAAAAAGAATGATGAAAACTAGAATTTGTATGTAAAGGAAATGACAAATATTTAAAGTCAAATGGAAGAATAAATTTTAAAATAATGAAAGAAATATGTAAAATGTTTACAAGTAAAATGTGAAAGTAATCATCATAAAGGTAGTTTTAAATTATGTAAAATAAATGAACTAATGTATGTAAAATGAAAGAGAATATATCAAATATATGAGTGAAATGTGAAACATGGATAAATAACAAACCAAAGAATCATGAGAGAGAATTTTGTAAATAATGACATATCAAACATAATATGTGTACTATTTGATGAAGTTTACATGGTATGGTTAAGTATGTATCAAAGTATGATACATGTGGGAAATAGGAGATATGGGTATTTTTTTGAGGAATGTATGGTCCTATTTGAGGTCTTATACCACAACTCACAAAAGAAAAGCCAATGAGGTGGAAATAGGAAGGATGATGAGGGATTTGATCAATGCAAAAATAATATTCCACAAAGGGAGTATTAGGATAATATAATTGAAAAGAGTGAATAAACATCATAACATAGGTGATGCACAACAACCTTAGTAGACATGAGACACATGAAGTGAATGTGCATATACTAAGGATAATTTAAGCAACAAGGACTTAAGATACACTAACTAGTAGACACAAAGCTTGAACTTATAAATTGAATTACATAGTGTATATTATGAATACTATATATGAAAAAAAAATTCAACTGAGCCTACTTTCCCAAAACATGTTCCCCATTCCTCAAGACCCCTTAAAAAGCCATTGGTCTACTGTGAAGATTGGATACTTATGTGAGAAAGTAGGTGGCACTAGATATATATATTTTGAGAGTATGAGACCTTATACCATAGTTTACTAGCCTACCACACCCTAATGGACCTTGGATCTATCATGAGGCCAAATATGGAGTTTGATATTTAACTAGGATAGGAGATGTGCCAAACAATAATCACTTCTTTTAGTGTGATTTTGACTCTTGAATATGTTGTTTTTGACTTTTGATCATAGCCTTTTGTTTTTTTATATGATTTAACTTTCAAGTTTTATATATTTTGTCTATTTCTCCTCCATACGAATTTGGAAGAACCAACATGAATGGTATAAGTAACAAACACCAAAAATCTTACACTTGTTTACCAGAGAGACGTACTTAAAGACTGAGCTGGTATACAAATCCTTAGACTTGCACACAAGTGTGTGATCTCAAAACTATCCTAAACATGCTTTGTAACATGAAAATGGATTTGAGGGATAAATGAAGATCGTAAAATATCTATATGTAATAAATGGTACAATGACAAATATGCTTTATAGCTGATCAAAAGGGAAATATGATAGTGTTGGGTGTGGTTAAATAACCATATCACATAAATAACCACACTATTCAGCCTTTGTTCTAGCTTAAGCATAAATTTAAGAAAATTTCATCCCATAAGAGGGGGAATATAAGTGTTTACAAAGTGTAAATGAAATATAATTAAAGAGATGACATTAAATATGTACTGAAATGAGATTTGTAAATCAAAAATAATGAATGTAAAGATAAAAGTGCAAAGATGGATAGATAACCTTAATATAAATGATAGGAATGAATCACAAATGCTATAATGAAATACAAATATAAAACACTAGTTAGGTGAAAAAACGAGGCATAATATGCCATAGTAAAATAATGTGCTCATAAATATTGATAAATTTCATGACATACATCATCAATAACATCAAATAAATATTATTTTAACTAGAGTCTAACTTTAATCATAGTCTTATTTATCTTCACCAAAATTCATGCAAGGACATTGTGACACATAGTCTCTATGGAGAATGTAGGTACACTAGAAAAAGATGAATGAGCATGCGATATCCCCTAGGAAGGATAATATATGTGAGGAAGTGCTGATGCAATGTATCTAAAAGCATCTAGTTTTTGGGATGATGTAAGGTGAGGGGAAGGTTAAGCCTTTGCCCATGAATGACCCTAAGTATAGTATTGAGAATGTGATGGTGTAGGCCATGGGAAATCATGTAAATGTTGTTGCAATACCCAACACCTATCTATGTGATGTATAAGACATCAATGCCAAATATAATAAATGTCTCCATATTTCAGGATATACTCTAGAAAAAGTATCAAGGGGAAGGTTATTATCAATAGATTATGTCTTCTCTAGATAAAGTGCATCAATATACTACTAAATTTTTAGATAATTATTAGAGCTATGCATGTTCATGTCAAGAAAATAACAAATGCATCTAAGATTAACTACCAATGGAGGTTTACTATTTGTAGTATAGGTAGAGCTTAATTCCTATTACTCTACTTAAAACCTATGTCATGCATGATAATCCTTGGCCTAATTACCAACAACCTTATGAAAATCATAATATGGTTCATCTACCCATTGTGTAGTTAGGGGGATCAAACTTAGGAAAAGGTAATATGCCATCACCATTAGTAGGACAACTTGGAGTAGGTTCAAGACTAGGTTCATCAACTATGAGATAAGATCTCAATATAAGTTGACATAATATGGTTGACATCTCAGGAGGGAACATGCTCAAAGGATAAGAAAACTTGGTGTAATAATATGGTCCTATCATGACATGATCAAGAAACATACTCTAAAGAGACTCAAAAGTGATAAAATGAGAAGTAACATGTGTGTGCTCCATCTTATACCTATGAACATCAGGTGAAGAAGTAGGTGAGATAGAATAAGAAGGATGATCTATATCTGTAGAACTAATATTATGTAAATGTAAAGGATGTTGTAAATAATAATGATATATCAGTATTTTGGCATCTTTATCTTGAGCAAAACCAACTAAAAATAGACCATCTAATGAATATACATCATCATAATTAGGAGAATAAAGATCAATAGTGCAAGCATTGATGATTTTATTAGCCAAGGAAGAATGAGGGAAGGGTTATTTAGACTTTTTTATGGTAGTGGGAATCTCATCTATTGGTGTTTGATGAGACTGAGGTTATATATAAGGAGGTAATTGAGAAATTATGTGAGAAGGGAGATTTGAAGTTTTTTCAAACCAATCTCATCATAATTATAATCATTGGAATCCAAGAGATTAGGTGGTATATTGCCCACAAGTTTGGGGTGGCCAATATAACCTCTATTAGAGTTAATGAGATAATTAAATTTTTAGAATTCATGAAAATTAATGCTAGGGAAAGGTTCAAGGGTGGGTATTTTGAAAACACCACATTCCTAGAATTATTTAGACTTTCAAGGGTTCATGTTTCCTTGAATCTTATAGTTAATAGCATTGTGAGGAAATTTCACACATTGGCATGCTGACAAGGCTTTAAATATGATGTGGTGTGTCCAAGGTTGATCGAGTAAAATGTTATATGATAATGAGAAATTAAAGATCATAAGCTTGGTATGAACTGTAATAGGTGGAACTATGATAGAAACCTAAACATAACCTAGAGGAGATATTTGTCTTCTATCATAGCCTTGACATGTGTTTTGGTAGATTTAAGGTTACATTCAGAGTACCCAAGTTTTTTAATAAATTAAAAGGAGGCAACACAAGTGACAAAACCTTCATTAATCAAACCACACTTGACTTGGATATGACCAACTTGGACACTAATGAACAATAAAGGATCATCCAAATGAAGTAATATTTCATCAAGAATCATTGAAGTGATAGGAAATTTGAGTGAGATAAGTATATACATTTTTCTCAATGTGTATAGACATTTCCCCACATTGTTGAAGAATACTATCTTCATACCCAAATAAAGTGGCTTCTTGCCCCACAAGTGGAGGTCAAGGGATGTCCATTTTGAATAAAAGTTATGTTAAATGATTATGATGATGAGGGGAAGTCATAATAAGTTATATAAAATAAATTTGAGATGGGGAATAAGAAAGTTCCATGAAAGGATCCCATTCATCATATCTAATTAGAACTACATCAGACAAAGGTGCATAAGATTGAAGCAAGTCCACTGAAGCAAGAAAGGAAGGACATTAGATTGATGGTGATAGGTAGTATTTGATTAGGATTTATCTAACGTGTTTTGTCCAAGTGTGTTGAACTGGGTAATGTTGTTGGTGGCATAATTAAGTCAATGATTGGTTCTTTTGAAGATTTGGATGTTGAAGGTGGTCAAGAAAGCATATAAATAGATTGATTTGTGGTTTTCAAGGTAGGTAATTTAGAGTGAGGATAAGTTGATGATAAGTGAGGAATATAATTTGTATCAATGGAAAGAGAATGAGTATCCAAATGTATCATTTTATTGGATACATGTGGGATAGCAGATGGAGTAAGTTGTGTTGTTAAATATTATTGGAATCGTTGCTATATTCTCAAGTTTGTGAAATAAGATGGAAAGTGCCATCAATAATATGAAAAACTAGGAAATTATTATAATTAAAATATGGATAAGGATTTATGTAAGATATTACTCTCATATTGAAAACATTCTCATCATTAATGAGAGAATTAGGATCGACATAAGTTTCAATAATGTTGGAAGTGGTAAGTTAAGTAGTACTTGATTGATGATTATGAAGAGGATACTTGTAAATATCAAGATGAACATTAGATTGATTAAGGGCATAATTCTTAAGTTTAGGTTCATGAGCCTTAGCTCCCACTTCATAAGCTTGTTAGCACTTATGAATTTAGGTTTTGTGATCAAAATTAGGACCAAGGAAATACTTAAGAGAAAAGTTTCTAAGTTGGTGACAAGTCTCATGAAAATGAGCCAAACTTGCATAATATCAAAAATAATTGTGTGGATCATACAAATTCTTGGTAGGAAAAGTAGGGTCAAGATCTCATGGTGAAGGCCTAAGAAGATGCTTTTGAATTTATGCCATGGAAAGTGGTTTGTGAGAATTTAAATTATTCACCAAAGAAGATTTAGAACTATGTTGTTGTATAGGATTGGTCAAAAATGATTGTGAAAGAGTAAAATCATAAAAACCAATTGGGAGGATAATGTGAATAATGTGTATAGAATCATAGGTATTCATAACACCACTGTTGGTAGCATGTCAGTTCTTAGTTCACAATCATTTGAATCTTGGCTGAAGGGTGGGTAGGCTCAAATTATTTTCTAAGAAAATATTTATTTTTGGCTTGGTTCAAGGATTCTTCCGAATATTTTGGAGAAAGAGAGTCCTAACATGATATTACAATATAGGATAAAGAGAGTTAGTGAACAGGTGGAAGAGACTATCTTGTAACATGTTATGTTCAACATTATTAGATAAGGCTTTCCATATTTTAATGAACACTTGGGCCATTTTAGATTCTAATTGTTTAAAATTTATAAAGGGCCATTTTAGATTCTAATTGTTTAAAATTTATAAAGTGAGCTAAGTTATTTTTAGGAAGATCATTAGTTTATAATTCCTGTACCAATGCATTAACTAAGTCTTCTAAATTGGATATAGTATGAGACTTGAGTTGGTTATACCAATCCAAATCATTAATTAAAAAATTTATATCTAAGAGCTTAGTGGTGGTAAATGTATTGATCTTAATATAATCTTTGTAAAAGTTCTAAAAGCTTTCAAATGCAATCCAGGATCAGTGGAACCATTATAATTGATAGTAGGAACAACACCATCTATGTAAATATTTACAATTTGATAAACTAAGGGTTCATTTTTTAAGTGTTTGATAGCCTTATTAATAAATGGGGGTTGAAGTATAAGGTTACCCTGTGCATATTTAAGGGGGGTGGGGGTGAGGGGGCATTAGGATTTTTCACTCTCCATTAAGTGGGTTAAGGATGATTTTTTAATTAAAAAATTTGGTTTTGCAGTTGCATCATTTGATTTAATTTATTAGTTTGAAAACTAGCCATTTGAATCATGGATTGTAATAAATTTTGATTAGTATTAATAATGGATTGAATAGTATAAATAGTGTGAGCTATACCAGTGGTACCATTCACTTGAGTATTAATGTAGGCATTTTGGCTAGACCCATTAAAGGAGATTTAAGCCATGTTGGTGGTAATTTCAAGTATGGTAGATGAAGAAGGCATGGAAATAGTCATAGGGTGACTTGCCCCAAATATTGTAGAAAGGCTATGTGTGGGTGAAGGGGGACACACAATATGAGGTCCTATCATGAGATTATATATTATCATGGGATCCTTACCATAATGTGGAGGGGTTTTGTTTATGAAAATGATCATTTTGGTAGTGTATTCAATATCTCTTTCATCTTCTACAATATACATTTTTAGGGTAATTAAGAGGTTCATTAGTAAAATATGTAGTCCCATGGTTGTACTAGTATTGACATAGATATTACTAAGATTAGGTTTATCTACTATATTATAGGGTAAACGAGACTTGGAGACTTTATGAGACTTAGTGAAATTCATCATACCATTCTAATTTTACTATCCAGTTCATCAAAATTGTAATGCATAGTGAAAGGTGAAGGTATAACTAGGAGAAACCAAGCTAAGAGAAAAGAGGATGATAAAATAAATTATATCAGCCACCTTCTAAACTAGGTCAATTAGGGTCGATGTAGTTAAGTATATAATAAAATAGAAATACACTAGGTCAAGACCAGGGTCAACTTAGTTACACATGAAGACAAAAATAATAGTAGGGAATTGTACTAGGTTGACCTAGGTTGATCTAGTTACATAGGAAAGTAAATATAATAGTTTTAAAGCCTACTAGGTTGACCATGATCGATCTAGTTGAATCTAAGATAAGCTAGTAATCTAGGAATCTACTGAGTTGACTTGAGTCGATCTAGTTAGATAGGTATGTAATGACATTATAATACTAGGTCAAGCATGGTCAACTTAGTTAGACCTGAAAAGGTTTTGGCAATAAACTAGATGATGAATTTCAAAAAATAAAGGTAAACAAGATAAAATACAAAAGATTGAGTCAAGCCTAGTCGATTTAGTCTATTCATACATAGTCAATTAGTGATAAATTCATGTATACAATAGCATTGCATAGATAGAATCTAAGATGAATAAATAATGAGGAAAATATAATAAATGAATCACACAAATCAATGAACTAATACATAGGTATTACCATGAAAAAACCTCAAAGAGGTAAAAAACCCACCATTATGATATTCATAAATTTGAGAAATGAAACCACCCCAATATATAAACTCTTCCTCCTCACTTCTTCAATAGCCTTCATAAAACTATTTGGTCATGCATAATTCATGGTTTTCGATATGTTATTTTCACACACATTTACAATAGGGATAAAACCCTATTTATAGTGAAATGTGAAGGGATGTGACCATTGTAAATAACATGCCCAACCATCTCGAAAATATTTAAATTATCGATAATAATAAACAAGTTTTATTTTTATCGATAAGTAATAAATAATTTATGTTTTATTATTTATTTATACGAGGTTGTTAACCTATGTTAATAAATTATTATCATTTAATTACTTAAAATGTGTTAAAGGTCTTATAATTTCACTATTTAGACATTAAATATTCTAAAACTCCCCCTTCATGTTAAGTGAAAATAAATGACATAGTCACCTTAAAAAATGAGTTATAGTATGTACAAATTTGAATAATTTAAAGAAATTCATCAAATCAAACATCATATTTTGAAATAAAAAGAATTATAATCCATAAACTACTTGAAAGTAAGTTTAGGTTAGTATGACTGTGAGACTACATCTCATAATTTCTCATGAATAATCACTAAACATATTTGGAGCCTTTTATAACATAAGGACCTCCATTACAAAGTATTCTTTTAATGTATTTTAGTACAAAAGTAAAACTTTCACATGAAGTTTACATTGATTTATACGAAGAAGAATTGAGGAGAAAAAACACATGACCATTAGGAGGTGACATTATCATGCACACTCCCTTTCAATGGCAACTTTGAGAGGCCCAACATTACATAAAACTACCAAAATTCAGTGGCACAAAATAGATTTGTGAATATATCTACTACTAGTTCTTTCATAGTATAGAATTGCAAATCTATATCACCATTTATGACTCTCACAGATAAAATGCATGTGAACTTCAATATTCTTAAATTATTAGTGTTGTGCACCTACACAAAACTTAAAGATATATCCAAAAATAGATTGATGATAACATAGTATGGTTAGTATCACAATAACCACATACATAAAAATATGACATATATTTTTTATGGTAAAACATATTTAAAACAATCAAGTCATATTTTAGGCAAACAAATTCACTACTTTGATGACTAAATTAGAGAAAAAACATTAATTATTGGACATCTCTAATATTGATAAGATGAGCATCCCCAACTGTCATGCGATGCACATACAATAATTTACTAATATATTGATACTAAGTTTAAATATTATAAATATTATTAGTAAAAACTCATTTTATCATTTGAGTTTTATCAAAAAAAAATAATTTTAATATGCTTCAATAAAATATTGAGGTATAAAATGAGTTCTTAATCTTTTACTAAAAAAATTACATGTAATTTCAACACTAGCTTTAAGTTCCTTGAATTTAAACAACACATCATATTTTTTTTAATAAAATATGGTCAAATAATTCTAGTGTAATTATTAAAAAAGGTAAAAATATATAAATAACCATTAAGAGATACAACTTCAAGAGGACCTACAACATCATTATGAATCAAATTTAAAGGTTGTAAGAGATTTGCATCATGATTCTTATGAAAGGGGTTAGTATATTACTTACCACGTAAGCAACCCTCATAAGTTTTAAGATGATAAGGTATAAAAGGAAGTGCAATATTAATATTTTGAATAGACATATCATGTAAACTTATAAAATTAACATGTTATAATCTTTCATGCCATTATTGAGATTCATTCTTACTATGCAATGAAAGAAAATATGTAGAAGGAGAGAAAATATATAAACCATTATTTTGAATCCATTCAACAATTAGAGACCTGCATTGGTTTCTAATGACTCAACTATATTTAAGTAATGTTATAATTAAATTATCATTGGTAATTTATGAATAAGATAACAAGTTTTTTTAAGCTTTGGTATATAGAAAACATCATTAATAACAATATTTGAATTTTTTTCTTTCCTTACTTAGTTGCTTCTAAAAATGAATTATCTCCTACGTAAATATTTTTAGAGATATATCTAGAATCACACATAGTATTAGATAAGTAAGTCATATGGTGTGATGCACTGCTATCTAAAATTTATTCATTTTTATTTGAATCAAATAAAGTAAGCTATAAACTAATAACATTTTGATACTGATTGTTATTTGGATTAGGGTTTTGATTCTTCTGCTTATTTTGATTAGATTTTTCTCTTGTTTATTTTTAGAATTTTTATTTTTAACTCTATCTTTATTTTTATAACAAGTTATCATTCTATGACCAAATTTATAACACAGATTATAATTCTTATTAAACTTAAGTTTATGATTCTTATTACTAAATTTCTTATTCCTATTTGAGCCAAAAGTAGAATTAGGGTTATATTTTTGGTTTTTATTATTATCAAAAATAGTATTTAAGATGAGAAATGCCTAAGTGACATTCTCTTTAGAATCAAAATTACTCATAACTATCTCTTCTTGAATTAGAAGAGTAGACAAAGTGGTAAGGTCAAATATATCTTACTCAATTTGATACTTAAAATTCAAAATTGAAATAATTTTTTTAATTTTTTAATGAATATTTAATTAACTTATAAAATAAAGCAATTGATCCTAAATTAAATTGAAGTTGTATCCATCTAAATAAGCTTTGATGTTCTTAATTTTAGCAAGAAAATTCATAACTTTTGTATCACCTTTCATAGGTGTAGTAAGCAATTCAAGGATTAACTTAATAATTTTTGAGAGGTGATTGTCTTTGTGCATAGATTCAAGTAATTTTTAAGTATCTATAGAAGAATATTGATTACTAATGTGGAGAAAGAATTCATCCTTAACACTCTGCAAGATAATAGATATAGCTTTCTACGATTTCTATTGAAATACATTGGTAAGCTCACGGGTCACATGTCATCCATAAGAGATTTTTTTAGTACCAATGACAATATTTCATAACTTATAGGCCATGAATTTTACTTTTATATATATTTTTCAAATATTATAGTTATTTTCATTAAACATTTGTGATTTATCTAAAATAAAATTAGGTGAAACCATAATTTTCCTTTAAGGATGACAGTAAAGAAATGCTTAGAATGAATCATTTTCAGTGTGAATTTTAAATTTATTTAAAAGTAAAAGTATATTTTGAGTGTAAACATACAATAATTATTCAATTTAATACTAGACAAAGTAATAAAATTGTAAAATATTACAACAAAATAAGGTGTCACAAGTGTTGTAAAAATACACTAATATAAGCATAACCATTTAAAAAATAATAATGATTTTTTGAACTATTTTATAAAATAAAGTGAATCACACATGAAAATATACTTAATTACATAATTTATATGTCAAATAATTTAAAAATTTGAATTAGAGTTGCATTAAACTAGGTGTCAAAAGAGTCATACTTAGAACAATCACATATACACTATTATTAAAAAGTCATAAAATTAATAATAAGAGTTTTCAAAACACAAAATGGATCACGTAGATGTGTTTGTAAGGTGGTGCCAAAATTTAGCGATCGACTAGTTACACAACTATGCTTGTCAAAATATTCAATAGGTTGAAAATTGAATAAAAGTTAATAGGTTAATTAGTGTTTTGAATGCATGAAAGAAGTTACATGTAAACTAAAAAATAGAATTCAATTTAAATTAAATTTAAAAATTTGATTTGACCAAGTCAAAAAATATCAAATTTTAAGAGTTTTGAATTTAAAACATTCTTAGTTACAATTTTTTAGCAAAATTACTACAACCAACCCTTCTAGAAGTTTTTTTAAAAATTTACATGCGCGCGCGCACACACACACATATATAATCTAATTTTTTGAATTAAAAAAAATATAAATATAAATTAATAAGTGCATGTAATTTAAAAAAAAATAAAAATATATTAAAGTTTTTAACATCTAGACCAAATAGCTAATTTAGAGGTGGGTCCCTTTTCAAGTTGATGTAAATTTTGATTTTAAAAAATAAATTATTTTTTAAATAATTAATAAAACTATGTAAAAAATATTTACATACCTATAACATGCTCTAGTTAGATGTATGACATTGTAGCAACAACAATGGAATTCACAAAGCTTGTTCAGACCATTAAAAGGCTTGAAACTTTGCCAATCCTCTTAAAAACTTGAGATGAAGCAGATTGAGCCCTCAAAACAAATTTTTTGATAAAGAATTCACTGTTTTGAATTTTTAAAGTTAAAATATGGCACACAAGACATTTAAAAAAAATTATTGCTCCTTGAGGAAGCCTTTAGAGGCTCTATAAATGCTTCTAAGAGGCTTATATATAAGATATAACCTTTTCCAATAACAATCAGGTTAAAAAAGACATGAAAATAATTAATTTTAAAATTTATTCAAGCACCCAAGCTATACAAATGCTTTGGAGTGCTCAGACAAATTTCTAGGGGCAAAATGAAATCTTTTCAGGCTTTATAGAGGATTTGTTGAGCAATGTGATTGGAGATCAAATCATTAATGACACATAACTAGCCTCAAGAACCTTAGAAATAATTTTTTTAGATATCTTCAGGTGAAATGACCATACAAGTGCTCATGGTTTTAATAATAAAACTTTTGAATATATTAAAATATCAATTATTGATATTTAATTCAATATAATATGCTTGCCAATCATATCCATCCACCAATCTCTGAAACTATTATAAAATTCATGTATACAATAAAAATATATAGTTAAAATCTATGATGAATAAATAATGATCAAATTGTAATAAATGAAACACACAGATTAATAAACTAGTACATAAGAATTGCCATGGAAAAACTTTAAAGAGGTAAAAAACCACCAAGGTGATATTCATATATTTGAGAAACCAAATCACCCTAATACATAAACTCCTCACTTCTTCAATAACCTTCAAAAAACTCTTTATTCACGCATAATTCATGATTCATAATATATTATGTTCACACACATTCATAATAAGGGTAAAACCCTATTTATAATGAAACGTGAAGGGATGTGATCATTGCAAATAATTGGTTCAACTATCCTGAAAATATTTTAAATTATCGATAATAATAAACAAATATGTTTTATTTTTATCGATAAGTAATAAATAATTTATGTTTTATTATTTATTTACATGAGGTTATTAACTTGTGTCAATAAATAATAAATCATTATTATTTAATTACTTAAAATGTACTAAGGGTATTACAATTTATCTATTTAGATATTAAATATTTTAATAACTAAGACGACTCTAGATGATTTAGTTGACACACACAACACACAAATTTGTATTGATCCTCACTGATGCAGCCTATAATATAAAAGAGAATAACAAGCAACAAGTAAAAATGAAAGTTTGTAACAACTATTGTTAACCATTTATTTGAAATGAAGATCAGGAAGATGTACTAAAAGCATTTGACTGATTTGTAAGCTCTCAAAGATACTTTCTTGTTTATTAGATAGTGTCAGCCCAATACTTCAGATCACTAATTATGGAGAAAGTATTATTCCCATAGCCCACTAAACTTAGTTTCAAGGGTAATCTAAGAGTAAATTCTTGATGTTAATTAGTGAACTATAGAATTAGATAGATGGTGGGCTTCCTAAAGTTCAATAAAAGGGAAATCTTAGGAGTTTCCTAAATATCGTGAGGTGCATGGAAACTAAAGTTCATATTTAAATTTATACTATCACTATGAGTATTGGGGCAAGCCTCTCATAATAAAATATCTATAACTGATAGACTATGATCATAAATAGAGTATCACATAGCCCTTCATGACAATAACTAAATAGTATTAAAATTGCCAGCATAGTTTCTATGAAAATCAAGATAAAGTGAAAAATAAAGACAAAAAATGAATTATTGAAAACCAATTTTATCATTTTTGAATGTAAATAAATAAGCAACCAACTCTTTTTTCAAATCAATGGTGATATTAATTACTATGAAAAAATAAAGTGAATTACATTATTTATGTGGAAAGTAGAAACACAAAAAATTAGGTAAACTAGGATTGATTTAGTTGAATAGATAGAATAGAACAAGGTCAACATTGGTCAACATAATCTATTATGAAAACATGTTGAAATGAACTAGGTCATCCACTGTTGACTTGGTTTACTAGAAATAGAATTAGATAGATCTAAGTTGACTAAGGTTGAGTTAGTTGACTATGTAGTACAATTTTGAAAAAAATAGAAAATATGAGTGAAAAATGAAATACTAAGTTGTTTAACTAGAAAACATAATTACAATTTTTTTTAATAATTATTTTATTAATCTAATAGAAACAATAAAAAATATAGACTAGACTAGTCTAGGTCAATCTAGTTGATTAAAAATAACTTGAGAAATATGACTAGGTTGACCATGATCGACTTAGTTGGCTGACTATGAGTGTTATAAATTTGAAAGCTGAAATTGGGTATCTTATATAATGAAGCTTATTGGAGAAATACAATTAGCACTAGATTGTCTAGGATTGATTTAGTCTTACAAAGGTAAAAACTTGAAAAACATAGATTAAATAGGTTTAACCATGGTTGACTTAGTTTGCATAAAGTTAAAAACTAAAAATAATTAAATAAGACTAGGTCAACTTGTGTCGACATAGTTGGCTAAAATTGAAAATTGTAGAAAATGAACAAGATTGACATATGTCAACCTAATTACCTATAGATGAAAATAAAAAAATATGTAAATAAAACTTGGTCAACTTGCATCAACCTATTTGAATGAAGATGAAAATTATAAAATAAATAATATAATTGGGTCAATCTGTATCGACCTAGTTACCTATAGATGAAAATAAAAAAGTAATAAATAAATGTGGGTTGAACTATGTCGACCTAATTAACTGTTAGAATAAAAATTGTAATATAAAGATTAAATTCATGTTTATTTCACCAAAATATATGTAAAAAATAAGATAGATTTACAACTTATCCTACTTAGTAAATCCAAGATCATAGAAGGTAATTAACTAACATCTATTACAATACTATATATATCAGGAACATGACCAAATTGGTTCTGCTAAACTTAACTAAGGGGACACTTATTACAAAATACTAACAAAGAGTGTTTCAAAGCCTCTAGGCAAATAATATCATGCAATAACCATAACTGTCTTTCAATGCATAAAATGAAATCTAATTTAGTGTTATCAAAGTTTATAACACAAATGGAGATGGTTGATCATGGTATGCAAATGGAGGCTTAGATCACTTAAGGTGGAAGATGACAAGCCTAGAAAACCCTATAACTACATTAAGTTTAAGTGTATAGGTAATCTAAGAAAGAAGTTATACATTCAAACATATTACTTTGTGCAATATCTATCTATTAAATGAAATAACAAAATTTAGAGATACTTATCTTTGGAAGACCCATCGAATCTCAATCTCTCCCTTGGCTAATAGTGATTTACAAGAGATTTTTGTCATTTTATAAGGATCGCACTATAATCAAAATCATCCTTAGGATAGAATATTCTTACTTATATCCAAGATTCCCATAAGACAAGCTATCTTTCCTCCAAGGAAAACCCTAAGTAATGGCTCTTTCAAATGCATATGTATCAAAATTATGAATTATAATGATGAGAAAAATGAACATTCCTCTATATTGGATTGAAGTGACAGTTATATTTATATCAATGAATAAGTCATAATGCTTTCATAATTTTATTTGATAAGGTCATCCTACCATGACCTAGTTTTAAAAATGTATAGTTCAGCCTCGAATTAGGTCGACCTAATTTTATAATGTGGCTATAAATTTTGCAACTGGGTCGACCATGGTCGACCTAATAGGAAAAATGGGTTTTTCATTAATTAAGGGATATTGAGAGGAGAATTTCCTAGAGAGTTGGATAATTATGATTTATAGTGGGTTTATGTATGTTTAAATTATCCAACAATCTTGTGAAGCACCAATAGTCTTTCAACCGCTTTTCCAATGCACCCTTTAAGGAATATACTTAGAGAGATTTAAACTTGATAGGTTTTTATAACAAAGAAAGTGTCAATAAATGCTAAAGTTTAAAAATGTTGGATATATATACATACTCCTCTTAATGATCAACTCATGTATGGTAGGATGAAGAAACCTGTATCCCTTAACACCATCTAGATACTTAACAAATATGTAAGGACTACTCTATGGATCTATCACCTTACATTTCTTCTTAAAAATGTGGGCCATAGATGGAAATCCAACAACTCTAAAATGATTAACTCTATGTTTTTGCTTGCTCCAAGCTTTGAAAGGAGTGATTCCTTTTAAGTCTCAATGAGGAACATAGTTCTGGATGTAATGTGCATAGTTCATGGCTTTTATGCAACATTAAGGTGCAAGAGATTTGAAGTGTATCATATAGTTTTCCATTTCCTTCAAGGACCTATTCTTGTATTCTACCATACCATTCTATTGAGGAGTGTATGGAACTATATGTTGTAAATCAATCCCCTTTGAAGTGTAATTTTTTTGAAAATGATAGTTGACATACTCATCACCATTATCAGTGTGAAAAACTCTGATGGTTTTTCCTAAGTATTTCTCCACAAGAGCCTTGAAGTCCTTAAAATGATAAAAAACTTCAGACTTATGTTGAAGAAATTACACCCAAGTATACCTTGAAAAGTCATCAATGATGGTAAGAATAAATCTAATCTTGCTAAATGAAGGTTGTGGAAATGGACCAAAAATATCATTATGAACTAGTTTTAAAATTTGTGTAGCTCTCCATGATCTTCCTATCATACTTCTCTTCAATATGTTTACCAAGTGTGTAACCATCAAAAACACTATCAAAAAAATGGATGTGAGGTAATATTATAATCATATCATGCTAACTAGGTTGTTCTAATTAGTGATAATTAAGATGACCAATTCACTCATGCCATAGCTTACTCACCCCATCTAAGTGAGTGAGTAGTGTAGTAGATCAAGGGTGATGAGTATCAAAGTGTGAGAAGGTATACACCTATGATTGGTGATTTTATTTCCCAATTTCCACTGTAAAATTATTATATAACTCCCTAATGACCATAAAATCTAGTGTAAAATCAACTCTCTTTCCCGATCTAATGTAAGTAATCAGATAAACCAAAAGGAGATTAATTGATAGTGAGTGAACACATAGAACATTCTATAATGTTTTCATCACTCACTTCAACATAACATCTCCTACAAACTTCTACAGACTCATTATCACCCATCAATATAAAAAGCATAAAATATGGCTCTAAGGATGAGAAAAGGTCCTGTGATGAATCCATATGACACGAAGCACAAGAATAAATGACCTATATGGAAGGATGGGATGTAATTTCAACAAGGGTATTGCCCTTTCTTTTAGCTTTGCCACTATCTTTTGCCTTAGAGATCTCCTAAGTTGATAAAATTTGTTTGAAAAAATCAAGGACACTTATTTTATTCATCTTTAAGTGATCTATTTGTTTCTTTATATATTTATGTTTATCATGTCCAAGTCTCTTACAATAGGCACATTTGACCTTCTTTTTTTTAGTTTTGGCATCTAAAGAGGAGGTCTTAATTTTTGTTTTGGAAGTAGCATAATTTTTTTTACTATTCTTTTGTTCATAATTCTTCTTGTTATGTTTATTATCCTTACTATTTAAAGCCTTCTATTTTTCATAATTAATAATTAAGGCATGAGACTTAGAGGAATTCAATGTACCCATTTGAATAATTTTATCTTATATCCTAGTCAAGGAGGGAGAAAAATCATCCAAAGATGACATGGTCCATGTAGCTCCAAAGGCACTCCTAGTAGTATATAAGGTAGAGAAAAATAAATAAAATTAGGACTTAATGTAGAAATAATTGAAAGGATCAATTGTTCATAATTTTTCTCTATGCCAGACAATTTCAACTAAAACCTAAGTCACTTAAATTTGGTGAAAAATTGTCAAGTTTTTCTCAACTCAAACCAATGAGCTCATTCTCTAGCCCATGACCCCTTATTGCATTTTGATTTCCAAAGATTTGTTCTAGACAATTCCAAACGTCATTAGGTGTGCTTACAGATTCAATGTGAAAAATAAAGTTAGGAGATAAAGATAGACATAGTAGACCATAAACCTCATCACATCGATTAAACCACTTAGTCTTTTTTACATCTAGTGTTGGTCAGTTTCATTGCCCATAATAATTTTGTGCAAGGAAAATTTTAGAGGCTAGGTATAGCCAAAGTTTTTTTAATTTTAAAAATAGTTAATTCTATGAAAATATACATAGGTCAAATAGCCTCAATTTTATACAAATTCTTATACATGTGTTTCAAATCACCTTATAAATTATACTCAGTCCTATTTTGGGACATATATTCACCATAATTACAATGCATACATGGTTCTAATTCACTAGGAAATTATGCGAAATATGTATTGGTTATCTATAATTGCTAATTGTGTGTGTGTGTGTGTGTGTGTGTGTGTGAGAGAGAGAGAGAGAGAGAGAGAGAGAGAGAGAGAGAGAGAGAGAGAGAGAGAGAGAGAGAGAGAGAGAGAGAGAGAGAGAGAGAGATAAGGTCCTCTTAGGATGAAATAAGATTAAAGTAATAATTATATTTGAAAGATTAATTATAGATATGGTTAAGACCTTATTATATAGTTTATAATTTTAAAACTATGAAAAAGTTTTGAATATTTTTTGGTAGTGTTTATAAATCTGAGTAACACAAACATGCTCTTCCTTACATATAGTTTTAATGACAAAAAAATTAATAATAAATAACTAATACTCTAATTATAAACTTGTAAGCTGAAATTACTATGCTTTAGAGACTTAAAAAACCAAACAATGTTAAAAAAGGTTAATGACATAAATGAATACACATCCCAGATTCTCAAACCTAATGCATATATTATTTCTAGAATTTAATGTGGTGTACATGGAATTAAAGCTAAGGGGGGGATTGATATTTGGATATTGGCTAATTTTTTTAGTGAATTGGCACCCACATAATGAAGGGACCAGCCTAAGTATAAATTTTGACAACAATACCGACCTTGCCTTTAATAATTTCCCTTCAATCAAACTCAGAATTGATTATCTATCGGTGTTCATGTTCATGGTCATGCTAGCTAGTACTTTGAATGCATCTATGAAAAGGATTAAATTTAGGGGAGATTTGAGATTGAAAGATGGACATTTTGATAATAAACTAATTAATTTAGTAGGAGTATATTATGATTCAGGAAACAACATAAAATTTGGGTTTACGGTGATGTATACCATTACATTGATAAGAAGGAGTGTGATTGAATACATGTGACAAGTACAAAGGAGTTGGGGAGCTTGATCATGTCAAAGACATTATCAAATGGGGAACTGATTATCTACTCAAAACTACTTTTGACTTGTCATCTCCAAAAACTGACCCTATATATTTGTGGGTGTGCACCAATTTTTTTTTTAATACATAATTATATATTATTAGCAGTAAGAAAATATAAATTTGTTGATTAATTTATAGGTTGGGTCTGAAACAAATGATCTGTAGTGTTGGAAAAGGCCTGAAGATATGGACTATGAAAGGTTAGTTTTATACTGTAAAGGGGTGTCTTCTAATTTGGTAGGTGAAATGGCTGTGGCTCTGGCCAAAAAATCCATTGTCTTTGAGAGATGATACCATGGCATACTATGAGAAATTAGTTCAAGGTGCCCAAAAATTGTATGAATTTTCAAATGGAGGGAGTAGAGGAAGATACACAGATACCTTGTGTGGCACAAGCACTGTGGATTTTTATAATTCTTATGGTTATTATGACGAGCTTGTGTGGGGTGGAATTTGTGTCTTATTTTCAATATGAAACTAGTCTTACCTACAAGCCATGATGGAGGTATATAAAAAAAGTGTTGGCATTGATAATGACATATTTTTCTTCTATAACAAAAAACTCTTGGCAACGTAGGTATGATTCCTCCCACTCTATTTTTACAAGTAAAGATAACAAATAAGTATGACAAACTTTCATTGTATTCCTTTCATATCTCATGTTAATTATATTAACAAGGCTTAAGTTCCTTTTGGATCACAATGGATATAAGTCCTCTACTCAAACAATGGAGATCACAATGTGCTCCTATCTCCTAGATTATAAAAACTTTGATAACACACCAGGTACATTTCTTAAGCAACAAAGCTAATCATCAATGTACTAAATATTTACATCAAATTTTAAATCATATTTTATTATATTGTATGATATTTTCTAGATGATATTTTATGTATAAGATTATGTATAAATTATTAATTTCAAGTTTAGAATTCTTTGCTAGACATATCATTAGAGAGAATTTTTATTATATTGTTAATTTTTTGGAATTTTTATTGGTGTGTCTCATGTTTTTGTAACTTGTCTCAAGATAATATTCATAAATATATGACTTTCAGAAATAGTCTTTCTTCATAAGAATAATAATTATTCATAAAAACCATCTTAAAATAACGTAAATTTACTTTAATAAAAATCCCACAAAAATTATAATTAAAATTAAATACTCATATTTTGTTCAAGGAAAAATGTAATGTTGGTCTAACACGTCACCCAAAAGATTTATGTAAGTTGCTCAAATACATATGTGATGATTTCTTTATTTTTTTAGTCATTTATGCAAGCTATTGGTGGAAGTGAAGCTCTAGTAGTTGAAAGATTAGGATAAGACGTTGAAAATTAAGGCGTAGATAAATTCTAAGTTGGTTCCCTTGTGATTACAAGGTATATATATGTGTTTCTTTTGTTCTAAGAGTAGTTGTTTGTATGCACAGTGGTATGTATTGAAATGAAGAAATATAATGATAAGTTCCCTGCAAAACATTTCTTTAAATATATTTACTCAAAACACTGTGCATGTTGGTTTTCTTCAAAATTTTGTGCATATCTATAAATCTTTTTCTCAATTTTTTTTTGTTTATTTTACTCATTTTGATTACACACAATTATTCCATTCACACATGTGATATAAGGTTGATATATTCTCAAAATATGTCAAATGGATATTTTCAACGTATTCATAAATATAGTTGAAATGATCATGAGGTTCTCTTGCATTTATTTAGTTTGTTATTTGTATTTAAAAGAAGTATCTTGCATGCCATTATTTCTCAGAGGAAATCAATTTCTTGTTTGTTTAAAAAAAATATGTGGTAAAGACCAACTAAGTAATATAATAAATTGAGTATATCAAAAATTGTCTATGTGATATAAGGCTGATATGTTTTCAAAATCTATGAAATGGGTATTTTTGAGTTATTCATAAATATGGTTGAAATGATCATGAAGTCTGTTTCATTTATTCAGTTTTCTCTTTGTGCATTACTAAAAAAAAAAAATTTGCATGTCATTATTTCTCAAAGGAAATTAGTTTATTATTTGTTTAAAAGAAGTATGTGGTAAAGACCAACCAAAAAATACAATAAATTGAGTATAAAGAAAATTGTGACAAAAAAATAGAGTATAGAGTATAAATAATAGACTGATTATGGGGCCATAGGGTAAGACAACTATGAAAAGTGAGGATGACATAATTGAAGAAAATATTTAAAAAAATCATAGTTTTAAAATTACAAACTCTATAATAAGGTTTTTCAAAATGTCTTAACCATATCCATAATCAATAATGGCCTTTAAAATATATATTTTTAATTTCAATTAACAAACCATTCCAACCAAACTATAATTATTACCTTAAACATTTTTAAAAAATAAAGTATGAAAACTTCTCTACAATTTATATGGCTGGCTATATTTTCAAAAAATGAGTCTTGCAGTCGATTCATTTGTATCTTCTTTATTAGGGATGTATACAATAGTTGTGAACATTGCAAGAGCAATTCAACAAGTCTTCCAGCTAGTGGATCATGTTTTAGCCTTGCCAAAATTAGTAAATAAATATATGTAACATGATAAAGATTCAATATGATCCTGAGGGAGAGGTTGAAATCAATAAAAAAAAAATTATCTTTACATCCCAAAAACATGTTTCTCTAGGACTCTTTTTATGCAGTACATATAGTAAGATCATGTAAAATACTTAGAATAAATTAAGTACAAAACTATGTAAGTCTCTCAAAAGACCAATCAAATAATATAATAAATTGAGTATAGCAAAAATTATGACAAAAAATCTGAGTATAACGTATAAGCCGACTATGGGGAAATAGAGTAATACAACTATGAAAAGCAAGGATGACGTAACTAAAAAAAAATTCAAAACATTTTCATAGTTTTAAAATTATAAACTATATAATAAGGTCTACCAAATGTCTTAACCATATCCATAATCAATAATGGCATTTTAAATATTTTTTAATTTCAATCAACAAACCATGCCAACTAAAATATAATTATTACCATAAACATTTAAAAACAAAACACAATACAAAAACTTCTCTACAGTTTCTATGGTTGGCCATGTTTTCAAAATGTGAGCCTCACAGTTGATTAATTTTTATCTTCTTTATTAAGGTTGTATACAATAGTTGTGAAGGCTACTAGAGCAAGTTAACAAGTCTTCCAACTAGTAGATCATGTTTTAGCCTTGCCAAAATCAATAAATAAATGCATGTAACATGATCAAGATTCAATATGAGCTTGAGGAAGAGGTTGAAATCAATTAAAAAAAAATTGTTATCCTTTATGTCTTAAAAATATGGTTCTCCAAGATTCTTTTTGTACAGTACAAACAGTAAGATCATTTGTAATAATTAGTATGGATTGAGTACAAATATATGTAAGTCTCTCAAAAGACCAACCAGATAATATAATAAACTGAGTATAACAAAAATTGTGACAAAAAATTAGAGTATAGTATATAATATGACTATGGGACTAGAGGGCAAAACAACCATGAAAAGTGAGATGACATAACCGAAAAAAATATTCAAAACATTTTCATAGTTTTAAAATTATAAACTATATAATAAGGTCTATCAAAATGTCTTAACCATACCCACAATCATTAATAGCCTTTTAAATATATTTTTTATTTCAATTAACAAACCATGTCAACCAAAATATAATTTTTACTTTAAGCTTATTGTGTCCTAAATCACAAGTGATCCTTAACACATTTATAAAATTGAGTAAAACAAACATGTTCTTCCTTATATATAGTTTTAATGACTTAAAAACTTAATAATAAATAACTAAAACTATAATTATAAACTTGTAACTTGAAATTGATATGCCTTCAAGACTTAAAAAACCAGGCAATGCATGAGAGGTTAATGACACAAATTAATTCACATCCCAAAATCTCAAACCTAATGTGTAATTTATTTCTAACATTGAATGTAGTGCAACATGGAAGAAAACTAAGAAAAGTGCATATTATATTGTTGGTTATATTTTAAAAATAATCAATAATAACATCCTTATGAATCATGTTCATAGCTTTTGAACAAATTTGCCAGCTTCTTAAATCCTTTTTTTAGTGTAGGTAAGGTGAAAAAGATAGTAAACAATATCAACCCATTGTTTTTTATATGGAGATTAGAAAGCCCAAGGTATATGTATCAATAAATGTGGAGTTGAAACAAACTTATTATATGATGAAATTAAAGTGACTAATAACCATGTTAATAATCCCTATAAACTATGTAACCCTACAAAGAATATAAGTATCAGGGCAATCAATAGTACCAATAAAACCCCATCTTTTTCATGGCATTAAAAATACACCCCAAATCTTAAAAATAGTAAGCAATATACACTAGAGCATAAAAATGTTTATAAGAGAAGAAAATATGAAAAATAATGATGCCTATGATTCTGGATAACTGATGGCAAAGATTCTCAATAAGACCATCCATTTTATTATAATGTCATGCAATTGAATAAGAACAATAATAATAGGCAAATTTATCATTTAAAAACTAATAAGTCACTCCAAATTAAAAAAACGAGTATCACAAACTACTTTAATAAGCTATATTTATCAGCATTGATAGTAACTAGATGGGACCTGGCACATTAGAAATTGATGTCTAAGTATGAATTGAGATAATTAAATAGACTTTGTACATTACAAATTGATGTCACTTTGAGAACAAAAAGTATAGATGGGACATGGTATGCCCTTATTTCTTGATTTGAATATGACATTTAATTCACCAAATATTTATAATTTTTTTGAAAGAGCTAATAGAATTTTCTAGTCAATTTATACCTACATGGTGATTTTGCCAAATATCATCCCTAAACTCTATAATTCACTATGATTTTATAGTAAGTTTTAGGAGTCCATTCTTAAAATTATCCTTGAATTTGTGTAAGCCTTTAGTCAAAAATATTTGTACTTCAATTTTCCACTCATGATAATTATACAGTATGATAAGTGAAACAAAATGATAATCTAATATGTAGTAAAATAGATATTTACATAACTAAAAGTTCAATATAGAACACAAAGCACAATACACCCTCCTAAAACTATCAACAATAACCCCCCAATATTACAAGGGTTTGACACTTTATATTTTAATGCATTTACAATTAGCACTTTTTAGTGCATGTAAAATTTTGACAAGGGATGAAATTACCTTGTACCAACCAAACAAGAATATGAAAATAGAACCAATGCAAAGAAATAAAAAAAATACACACTTTAAAAAAATGACACCTTAAAAGTAGTTGCTTACATAAAATCATGTGCTTTACAAGTTCTTCCAATAAATGTTTTCTTAATTCTTACATAAAATAAATTCAGCCTTTGACAATTTTTATGATTTTTTTTTTAAAGGTTTTCTTTTTAATAATATAGCCTATCAAACATGTTAATCCCCCTTGAGTTGGTTGTGACCATGGCTAAAATACCTATGTGACCAGGGGATAAGATTTAAAAAGTGTGTATGTTGAGGAGTGTCAGGGATTATGAAATGATGTTTGAGATAGGCTTCATAAAAATTTGATGTGAATTCACCATGACTATTAGTATTCAGTGTTCCAATATGGGACTGTGCTTCATTTTCAACCATGGAAACTTTTGAAAAGTTTCAAAAGCTTCTAATTTTTCGTTTAGAAAATAGATTTCAGTCATTTAGCTATAGTGATCAATAAACAACATAAATTTCTTATGACCACCAACAAAAGGAATTGGTAAAGTACATAAATTAGATTAAATGAACTAAAATTTTATTTGAACTTTCTAGTATGATTTTTTAAATTGTTGTCTTTCATGTTTAACCAAGATGTATTCTTCACATTTTTCAATTTTTTTGGGTAGAGTTAGAAAACCTACCATGCCATTATTTTACATTATTCAAATGTTGTCATAGTTAGTATTCCCAAATATTGCATGCCACAGAATAATTGTTGAAATTCCTCCTTCAATGAGATGAGCAAAATTTATTGAAATTAAATACCCGCTTATGAGTTTCATTAACTTTCCTTTCTCAAATCTAGATAAGCCAACTATGTTATCACATTTTATTTTGATTTTTACCTCTCCATCATCTATAAAAATGGAGTGGCCTTGTTGTCAAAATGAGAACCAAGTAAAACAAGTTTCATTTTAATTTAAGAAGATTTAGGACGTTGTGGAGAGTGAATTCTAGAAGCTTTGGCGACTTGATTTGAATGGTCCATTTTCCTTCAAATTACAAACTTATTCTATTTACCAAATATACTAGACTTCATATTTATTGATGAAACTCCTCAAAGATGTCCCTTTGTAAATTCATGTTGCATGGCACCAATATCTAGGACCCAAACATCATTCCAAGTTGAATTCACTGAGGCATTATTGACTTCATCTGAAATAGAAAGCACACATTCACTTGTAAATTGAGTCAAGTTTAGTTCTAAGATTTTCTTCTTTTCCTTATTAGATTTTTTTGATAGGCCTAAATATTGTCCCATTATATTTTGAATTCAATATCCTTAAGACTCCCTTTTCTACCACAATTTTGGCAAAACAAGTTTTGTCTATCATTTTGTTTTTCATAATGTTGAACATTGTTTCTACTAGTTTTGTTACATTGTCATCTATTTCTTCCTTTGACTTTGTCATTTCCATTATTCTTGGAAGAAGAAGCTTTATTGGAATAATTTTCCTTTTGATTAGCATAACACATAATTTCAATTTTAGTTTTAGTCTTTCTTCTAAAGGCCTTTATTTTTCAACAATCTTTTCAAATAGTTGATCAAAAGTGAGAGTTTTCAACTAATTGCTTGCTTGTAAAGAATCTAAATATGTTGAACGTGTGGGAAAAAGAGTTTTTATGAAGCTAGTTACATATACATTAAATTTTATACCAGTATCTTCAAAGAAAAATTTTATTGCATGGATTTATGAAGCTAGACTCATTACATCACCATTTTTCAACTCAATGCCGAACAATTTTAATTATAATTGAATGTATTCCAATTCTAAAGGGGAATCATATGAATAATTTAACTTATTTAGTGTTTCACATGGTGCCTTTCACCCTTGTATGTGATGAATAAATTATTCATCAACTAAGGCCCTTATCATGTTCAATACATTAACATTTTTATGCTTCCAGGTTTGTGATTATGCTTTTATTATTGGTTCAGCTGGTTTTATGTCTCCATCACAAATATTAAATTACAAATCATTGAAGATGAGAGTATTCTTAGCATGTATAGACCATTCTAACTAAGTTTCCTTCTTGCTTAATGTTGTGTCAATTATTATTTTTATTGAATGTATTTTGATATCAAGTAGATATGGATTGGTTCTTTATCAATCCACTAGATTTTATTTTCTATATACCACTATATTGATATACCAAGCCTATCGATATGATCACCATTCCTATATACTTGTTGGTACTTAGAATAAACTTGTCCTTCAAATATCCCTGATGGTACATGAAAGAGATATTAAAACACATGAGAGCAAAGTGATATGTGGCACTTAATAATTACTTAAAACATTCATCCTATCAATGACACCTATTTATATATAAATATTTGTATGTAGGTGTAACTTCCATATATACTCAAAATTTACTATTGTAATGATTTACATCTAATAATAGACATGGATGACTGATAGAGGGAAATAAAAAATGAAATTATTTTATTTATTTCTCCCCAAAAATTTATAGGTTAAAAGCCTTAAATGCCATTGTTTCAACTATGTTAGATGTTGGATACAATAGTTTAAATATGATGACTTTAATTGTAAATATGAACCAGGTTGTTATATATATCAAACACTGTATTTATAAAAAAATGTTTTGATTTTGTGTTTGCTTGCAACAAAATTAATTGTTTTTAAATATTTAAATGAGTAATTCATCCTTCAAATAAAAACATATATGATTTTTCAAATAATAAAAAAAACAAAATTTAGAAGGAATTTATCTTTCTAAAGTGTCAAGTGATGGTGGAAAGGCTATAATGCAAAATTATAGTGCAAATTACCATGGAGGCATATGCTTGATTGGTGATTTTGATGTGTAAATTTCTTATATGTAGAAGTTTATATGTGTGCTTGATGCTACTTTCATGTAGAAAATTATCAAGAAGATTTCACTTGTGATTATGTGTGACATTATTGTTGAGTTCTACACCATCTTTGGCATTGTGGTGGTGCATGATTTTATTTAGAATCATGTGTGCATGATTGCATTTGATTTTGTGAAAAATAAGATAGTGAAGCTTGTGCTTGTTGAAATAGTGACTTATGCATGAAGTGAGACTAAGATTCTCGCATGTATTCTTAATATTTTTTGAAGAAATATTGGGATAAGGAACCTAATGCATAAGTGGAAGCACTAGGAGACCTTCAATTCTTGTTCTATAACTGATGTAACTAAGACCCATGTTATGCGGTCTGATTTTCATCCAGAGGGGATTGATGATTCCTTGGCCTATTATTCTAGGAATTCACATTGATAGGTCATTTTATTTAAAAACTTGCAACCATATCCCTTAGTGTGATTCTTGAAACTTTCAAATATGATTTCACATGAATTGGATTATGGTGAATGGAATGAACTTGAAAAATTCTTATCTATCATTATTTTAGCATCACATTTTATGATTGCACATGTTTTAGTGTTGATAACAATATAATGTGGTGATTTGAACTTTTTTCACTCAACTTTGAGTCATTAAAGTTCTTTCTCCTTATTAGATGCTATTAAATGAGATTCTACATACAAGTAAAACATTTATCCTAGGCTTGAACAAGGCCAAGAGGATAGGATCAATGAGATTAACACTACAATTCATGAGATTTTTAATTTTTTCCATGACAAGGTTGAATCTCTTTTCCTTGAAATGCAGAGTATCTTGTAATTTTTTATTCTAGTGTTGAAGATGTTGGATATCCTTGAGCAAGCATGTGTTCTCTTTCAGATACTTTCAAAGAGACACTTCCATTTGGTAGTTATTTTCTTTATTTTTCTCTTTACCCATGACTACAATAGATTAAAAAATGAGCACACATCTGAATACCAATCATTGGCTTAACATAGACAACTAAAGATAAGAATATGTGACAAAATTTGCTTTGACACCATTAATTTGGAGCCTAAGAAGAAACTTAGTGGAAACCCTACTTGAATGGATATAGGGTGGTTTTACGTAGAAGTGATTTATGAGAGATAAAGGTTTAAGGCATATATAACCTTTGATATTATGCAAAGAGCATAATTACAACTATTTAAACTAGATATATCAATTCAATTAGAGTTTCATATTGCAGAAGATGCAATCAAATATAGGAAATAAATGTGGAACCAAGTAGTACAAATTCAAGACATGAGATTGGAAGAATGACACCACTTCTATTCGAATGAAATAATAGGATAAAGTACATATGTGTACAATACACAAGAAGACTAAGAATTCAATTTATTATAATTAAATAAGGGTAAACATGCTAATTGAGTTTTATAGATTGCGGTATCATGAGAAGGATTGGGAATGTAAGTTCTCATGATTAGAAAAGGATAAACATCCTTGATGATTTTCCAAGTCTCGATATGATCGATTAGGAAAGAGGAAAATGGATGCTTACTAGTCTCTCCCTATCCTATTCAATGTATTAAAATATATATCATTACAAGGAAGTAGTTATAATAGATAGTTATATGAGTGGCTCATATTTTTATTGGGTGATGGTTTAACTTACTTGTAGGTGTGGCAATTACACTTATAATAGTGTTACATTTCTAAATAGATATTTAACATGGTGTAGACTTATAGAAGACCCTTTATCATGTCATGTGGAAGTAAGGTTTTAAAATGGATGGTGAGTCATGTGTTGATCTAGATTGATGTGCACTATGCTGAAAGATGTTGCAAAAACACACAAGCATACTGCATGTCTATGTGCATGGTGTGAGATGTTCCAAGGGTGTTAAATCATGCACATAACTAGGGTGATGTGTGATGTTTGTATTTATGTTTTAGAAGTGAAAAAATATAGTGGAAGTTGTACAAGTGCTATAGATTAAAATAATGATATATATATATATATATAATACATACATACATATATATATATATGTATATATATATACATACATACATATATACATACATACATATATATATATATATATATATATATATATATATATATATACATACATACATACATATATACATATATGTATGTATATATATATATATATATATATATATATATGTATGTATGTATGTATGTATGTATATATCTATACACACACACACACATGTGTGTGTGTGTGTGTGTGTGTGTGTGTGTGTGTGTGTGTGTATATTGATGTTGCAGAAGCACACAAATGTGCATAAAGTATCTACAAGTGTCACATAAGTATACATGTTATGTGGGTCATGTGGGCTTGCATGGAATTATATGATGTGCACAATATTTCCTTAGTTCATTACGTCAATCTGGGTGATCCAATTAAGCCAAAGAAATGCACGAGGGGCCATAGATCTAGAGTAAGTCATTTTTATTGGCACAAGTTATTTTTTTGGGTGGTCTCCAATGGTGGATCATAATAAATTTCATAAAACTCATCTTGTGATCTAGAGGTTCCCCTAGCTAAAACTCAATGCTATTGTGTTTGGAGCTCTAAAAAAATATGAAGGCCTCCAAAATTACCTTAGAAGGTTTATAGAGCTACATTGCATTAGTTGTGTGATAATGTAGAAGAGGAGGTAGACCTTGTGATTTGGTGCACATGTGTTGAAGATGATACTAAAGCTATTTAAAAAATTGTACATGATTTTGAGAAACATTTGATTACCATGAGTTAATTTGGTATCTCATATCCTCCTCGATTATATTCTTTCTACTCATTCAGTTTCAAATTGGCAGCTACTATCAAAATCATCATCTATTTAGGGTCAGTTCACACCATTATCCTTCAAATGCATCTCAACATCAATTGCAACAAAAATACAACATGAACATCATTTTTGGATATTATATTATTTTTCAAACAAGATTTATGATTAACCAAAGGGATTTTAATAAAATAAATCAGGTTACAATTTATCCTAACATTTCTAATTGGGTTCTTGGACCTAATAATTTTGGGTGGAACAAGAGTGAATACAATAGGGTTTATAATGTAACATATGAGAGATAGGGTTAAAAAAACTAAGCATATAAAATGGAACAAGCCCTATAACAATTAGATCTATCACAATGAAAATAAGATCTAACCTTAAGGGTTGTAAGAGAGCACAAGTTCACTAAAATGTAATAGAGATAAATGGATCTAAGTCAATCTACATCACACTTAGTCTTAAACATTAAAAATAAGCCTAATCATATTTAAAAGAGTAAAATCATAATTAATCATATAAATTATAACAAGAACTATAAAATGCAAAATCATGTCATTGTAAGGATGTTTTTTTATGAAACAAGAAATAAAATAAGTTTTCCAAGATCTTATTTTGTTTATTGTGATTAGAACAGATTGGCATTGATAATTTATTTTGATTAAAGGGTAATTAATCAACTACTAAAGTTCCATAAGTCCATCCAAATTTATCACATCAATTTATAATTCCCATAAAAAATAAAGTTAAAGGAAAAATTGGATTTTAAAAATTATTTTAAATAAATTTTATAATAATATATAAAGAAACTATTTTTTTATATTATAATATGAATAATGCACCAAGAAAAAAACTTTACATTGATTGTTTGACTTGACACTTGTTAATGCAAAACTTGATTCCTATATAATATTCCTTTGGTAGAATAAAAATAATATCATGTTGTAATAAATTAAAAAAATGGGGTTTAAAAGGAATGTTCAATTTTCACATAAATATAAAGATAATCATCAGAAACATACAATGTAAAACAAGTCTAAAAAATTAGGTAAACAAAACCCAAAGAAAAACATGAGTGAATAAATACTACTCCCTAAAAACATGTAGACACCCCTAAAAGAGTAGTGTTAACATGTTCATAAATTTGCGTGAGAAAAACAACAACAAAACAAGTCAATTTTTTATAAATTACGATACACAAACAAGATGACCTATGATGATCCATAAGAAACAATGGGTGTGGCTTTCAATGCACAAACATTCACATGATCATTAAAATGCCATGTCAACATTGATTGCAATAACTAACCCACTGTGACCCAAATGGCCTACATGATTTTTATAAGCCTAGTAGGTCCCATAACCTCTATGTTCTCAATTTGGACACACAGTTAATGTATAAACTATTATGATGTGTACTAAGGTCAAATTACCAACTTCATCTCACCATAGGGTTAAACAGAACCCCAAATGATTCTTGCCAATCAAGAATCCCTAATTCATAATTTAAGTTAAATATGGAATCTATTTTAAGGTTGATATTCTTTTCCAATATGAGTAAAGGGAAAGTTCAACTAGATCCCATGTGACCTCAAAAGGTGCCTAAAATATCATAGGAAAACCCTTAGTGGGTGGAACATCTAATCTCCACCAATGGATATAGCTTATGTCACATATCAGATTGAGTCAAATCTAAAAATCCCTAGTAAACATTATGAAACTTTGTATAAAATCCCTAACTTAACTATGGTTGATTAAATTTGAAGATGAAGATGATTTGAGGATCTAGAAGGGGACTAAATCATAGTCTTTCCCACTTATCCTCTAAGTCCATGGATGACCTCCATTAATAGAGATTGAACTAAATCATGCTTTTAAAAAAAAGTCATAGTTTTATTTTTTGATAGGTACAAAGTGTGGTTAAGTTGATTTTAGGCCCTCCATTCCCAAAAAATGTCATTGTGAAGCTCCTAGGAGTATAAAAGGGTGAAAATGGACAAAGGGAAAAAAATTTACCCAATGGCCATTAATGTCCACCCCATGATCCTTGGCTACAAAAAATGTTATAAGGCAATATTTATGCTTATTTGAAGAGACTAGGTTTGAACAAGGTCCTTTTGGGACCTCCCTAGACCTCCCCAGTCTATTTAGGTACTTTGGCAAGTTTAACCCTCACAACATCCAATGACCATAATACTAGTTTGGAGTTCAAATCTCGAGACTTAATTTTAAATTCTATAATATTTAAATTTACATTTTTGAAGTGTTTTTATTCATTTACATTATTTTTTTAGTTATATAGTTTAAATCAATGTATGTAATTTAATGAAAATGGTTTAGGGGTAATGCTTGATATTGAATGAAATGGGCCAGGTTCAGTGTCTTAGAGACACCCCAACCCCAAATCAGTTCAAGAGGAATATCTCGTGTCCAAACATGGGCCTGAGCTCAATGAATTTTGACACAACCATATCATATTAAATTTACATTAGTGACTACGGCCTTAAGTGAATAAATCATTTTACCATTCAATTGTAGAGACACATACATGTGTATTTTAGGATACCATTATATGGCATAAACACATATTTGAGAAGGGAGGATGGTATTAAATGTTACTCATCAAGATCCCATTCCTATCATTATATGGTATTAGTAGCATTAAGACAAAAACATGAGTCCCAAGCCTCTAATAATCCAATAAAAATAACCAAGTTAACCCCAAATGGGCATCCTAACCCTCCCATTTTTAAATAAATAAATAGGAAGAAAAAAACAAAGATTAAAAAAGGGAAAGTTCTATAAAACATTATTAATAGATAAATAATAATAAATATAGTTTTATTCCTACATTTTTAACATTCCTCCCAAATTCATACTATTTTTTAACACTTCAAACACTATCCTAAGATTAAGATCCCTAAACAATTGAATCATCCACTAATTAATAGTTCTAGTATATGGGGATACTTTGATGGTGTCATTCAAGGCATACCATCCACGTGTGGGGTTTGAGGTATCATATTCTTCAAGTATTTTCACTTTATAAAGTTTTGGGTAGGCTTGGGAGGTGAAATTAATAATTTTGCAAATCTTATGTCCCTAGAAAATTTGCTAAAATTGGTGGAAAATAAATGGGTGGAAAAGTTGAAAGTTTTTTATGACTTAGATGTTGTTATCAAGAGGCTAATAGGGGTTTACATAGTATAAAATTTTACTTTATCACATTTGTTAAATCAAATTAACAAGATATAATTTTTTTGCCAATATTTCCTTCACACATCTTCAAGGAGCTAAACATTGTGGTTAACTCTCTTTCTAAGGAGGGATTGATCATAAAGGTGAACATATGGGTACTCTTTGAATTTATAGAGGAGAAAATATTTCATGAGTGCACTCTTTCTATAATTATTAACTAACACAAATATTTTTATGGTTTTGACTAGTTTGGATTATGATGGATAATGTGATGCAATTTATGGGGACTCTAGCTTAGGATTGTGGGTTTTATTTTGGTTTTTGGTGTTGGTCCTACTATTGAAGTTGGAACTTAGATGTTGTGGTCTGGGTGTTTCTGGGGACTCAATTTTTTCTTTTTTTTATTGTTTGTTTTTGTATTTTTGTTGGATTTTCCTTTAGGAATGGTCTTGCAAACATGTGTGAATTTAATTTCCTATTTTATTAATATGAAGTTATAAATATTTTTCAAGGATAAAATAAAGAGAGATATAATAAAATATAATAAAGGATTGCAATCCAAATGGCCTTGTAAATCCCACAAAAGCTTTACTTTTAAAATAATAATGAGGAATTAAACAAGAAAGAGTACATGATAAATAGGATTCCAAGAAGCTCCTACCTCAAGTATACTATTTTTGGAAAATCTAAAACTTTTCTAATTTTTTTACACAAAACATGCACCCATCCTCTAATATTCTTCTCTCTCCTCCAAGTTTGAACTCCCAATCCAATTTTTAATAATAGAAAAGTGTGCAAAAGAATTTCCTTCCATACACTTACATGAAAATGAATCAAATCATTGGATAATGGGAAGGTGAGACTTGTCCCTTCCAAGCTTCTTCAAGCTTTCCTTCAAAAATTTCTCCTAATAACTCCCCTTACAAAAACCATAACTTAATTTACGAGATGCATGGGAAGCATGGCTCTTTTACATATCCATTAATGCCTTGTCTATCCAAAGAATTAATGAGGCATTTGGATGTCCTAAAATTCCTTAAAAATACTATGAAACTAGTATGCCCTTACCCTATGGTATGTCTAAGGATATGTGTGGCCAACTTATGGCTTACATACCTCTTATATTATCTTGTCAAATTTCTATATATTCTTAGTAAAGTCAACCTATGGAATAACCATGGCTAATTAGAGTATATATAGGATGTAGTGGTTAGTATGTGATCATTATATTAAAAATTCTTCTATCATTGCATTGTTGTGGAGGTTGCCCCCTTGAAGTGGCCCAATTATATTTATCAAGCATTCTGCTCTTCTATCAATTAGTGTTGTGGATATATATATTCTACTCTTATTTTTATGATATGATATTCTATTGTGTGAACATCTAAGTAATTTCATTAAAAGTGGTATCAAAGCTTTGATTTGGGTACGTTTATATAATAATATGTTTCTTTTGATATGTTGTTGTGCATCTCCTGCAACTAAAGGATAGAAAAAATATAACTTGATATCAGGGAAGAATTAAATTTTTACATCACTATAGTATTGTTTGAAGTGTTTTTATGAAACAAAATTTTATATTTTTTAACCTTGTGTAAATTAATAGTAATTAGATTCATCTCTGTGAGATGATCACAATGATATATTTTGTCGATACACTTTTTGGGCTAAAATTTTTCACCCTTGTGCACATTAGTAGTCATTGGATTCATCTTGATGAGGTGATCACAATGGTCTTATCCATCAATACACATTTTTTCAAGGCTGAAACCCTCCTAGGGTTTGTGCAAGGTTGGTCTTAACACTCACAGACATGAGAAATGGAAATAAACTCATAAAACTCCTCACCAAGATGGCTTGGAGTTTAAAACTTATGATCCATGTATGTTAGAGATGGTTCAATAACTTTATTTAGAGTTACATGGCATGGTACAAAAATATGATATCGATGTAATTAAATGGGACATAAAGGGATTAGAGGAGACCTGAATGGATTGTAGAATCAATTGCAATAATTAAATAGGTAATTATTCAACTTTACATCTCAGTCCTTGTAAAATAACCCTCCACCACTCCATTTTAGTTCTCCTCCTTTAAACAATTACATTGCCAATCTAGGTCTTAAGCTAATGATGCCAAAAGTGGATCTATGTGATTTTGATGGTAATGATCCACTCATATGGATCACTCAAATTTAAAATTTATTTGATCTACATCAAAATCCATGTCCACAAAAGGTGTTCATGGCCTCTCTATATCTGGAACATGAGTAGTTCATTTGGTATCAATGGTTGTGTGATCAAAAGAAAAAGAAAGGTCTCCCAGTATCTTGGTCTATATTTTCTAAGGAGTTTCAGCTCCACTATCACAATAATGTTTTATAAAACTACTTTAGCCAGGTAGCCAAACTACACTAGGGACTGTAAAATATTATATTCATCAATTTTAGAATATCTCCTTATGCATGGCATAAATTATGGAGGAAAATCTTATGGCATATTTTTAGGTGGCCTCAAAGATATCATCCAATTGGAGGTTTTCATGTTTAGTCCCAAATTGCTATCTAAATCCATCCCAAGGGCACACATGGAAAAGGAAAAAGAGCTGATCAAATGAATATCTTTTAATAATGCCCATAAACACACTTTCTCAGCACCATCCCTCCCTTAGCCTACTAGATTGACACCTCAAGAAAATGAGGATAAGTGTGAATTTTTTTTGTGTTTTGGTTGTGATATAAAATTGAGAAAAGGACATTGTTGTGATGAAAAGAAGTTATTTTACATTGAAGGTGCTAATGAGGATGATGGATATGATGAGACCTCAAGTGTAGGTTTGGATGAACCCAAGGATGAATCTAAATATTCTTAACCTACTATATCCTGTCATGCACTTTCAAGTATTAGTACTTCTCAAACTCTTAAGGTGGTCAATTTTCTCAAGAAATAGAAGGTGATTATGTTGATTGACTTTGGGAGTACACACAACTTCATGGTGGTATAATAATTTTATTCATAGTTCATCTAAAATGTCTCACTTTTTAGCCTTATATATATCACCCCCATCCATAACTTAAACCTTGAAGGTCCATCTCAAGGTTTGATTTGTTGAGGAACACATTCACCATAAATAGGAGGTACTTGCCAGTTTATGAGAAAATTTAGCCATGGCATAGAATCAAATGAAAGAAAAAGTAGATCAACACTATAGTGAGTGGCATTTTGACATACATTAATAGGTATTTGTATGATTATTAACATATAAGTTTATTTATCTAAAGCAACAAAAAAAGTATAACAAGTTGTCTCCTAAGTATTATGACCCTTATTAGATCTTGTTGAAAATTGGTAGTGTGGCCTACAAGTTGGAATTCTCCCAGTCCACTCGCATATATATACTATTCCATGTATCTTTCCTGAATAAGGTAATTGGACATATATTTTATACTCAAAATAAGTTATTGAATTGGATGAGAAAGGTAGGGTTATTCTAGAGCCTAAAGAGATCCTTTAAATGCACACTAAACAACTACGAACCAAAGTAACTAAGGAGTATTTGATAAAATAAAAGAATATCGTTATGAAGATTCAACATGGGAGAATGAATGATTTATATAGTAACATTCAGGGTTGATTCAACATTGAGGACAAATTTTTATAAATGGGATGGGCATGATACACCCTTAACCTATGGTGTATCTAGGGATATGAGTGGTCGACTTATGGATTACATACTTCTAATATTATCATGTCACATTTATATATGTTCTTAGTAAGGTTGACATATGAAATAAACATGGAAAATTAGAATATATATAGGAATTATTTTTTAATATTTTATCATCACATTTCAATTTTTGCTCTCATTGTATTGTTGTTGAGGTTTCCCCCTCGAAGTGTCTCAGCTATATTTATCAAGCATTCTACTCTTCTGTCAATTATTATTTTGGATATATATATATGTTTCTATTATTTATATTATATAATATTATATTGTGTGAACATCTAAGTAATTTAATTACATAAATGCTCCTTATTTCAGACATAAATCAAAGGTCTTTAATTTATCCTATAAAATGATTTATCTTGCACTTTACACTATTTAAAAGTGAGTTTCTTTCTCCATCCAAATTCTGTAAATTGGGAAACATTTAATGGATTACACATACTCCCACTTGTATCTCCATTGGATTATAAATATTTCATGGGTGGGGGTAAAGGGTTTAGAATATTTCTGAAGCTCCAAAATAAGCAATTTTCTTAACTATGTCTACTAGCTCTCAAATTAGGAAAAACATTAGGTGATAAATATTTTAATCTAATAACCTATTAAATATGGTAGTTCCATGATCATCATAGGTCACGATCCTTTATTTGGCCATATATGAATTCCTATAAAATAAATGTATGGATCAAAATATACAATCCTTGATATAGTTGAAGTAATGAATTATATATTCCACATAAGCAAATAATAAAACACACAATACAATCACCATAACCAACAAGGATATCAATCACAAAATAACCACTTGAATTAATCAATAAATATGTAAATAGTAACATATATTATATACTCTACCAATGAGATGTAGAAGGATTGGTGAAGTGGTTTGGTTATGCCCAACCCCAATGAAGTCTGAATCTCACAAGGCATTTAGAGGATGAATGTTGTCATTTACTCGATGATTTCAAAATGTGATCAAGTGATATCCATTTATATTGGTTCAATAGTTCTCTCAAGGATTGGGCCCCCAATTTATGCCCCATAACCAGTTGTAGCTCTGGTAAAAAACTAGTATTAATCCAAAAAAAACTTATATTATATACTCATAAAATACCATTGTACCCATAAACTAAAATAACCAACAAAAGCTCTCTAGTTCAATGAATTAGGACTCTTGCAATGTCCACGTGTAATGAAATCTCTTAGATAGATAAATAAATTTCAATGAATGGATGGAAATATATATACCAAGAGCTATAAAAATAATAGTATATCACAATAGTAAGAAAAAAATAGAAAAAATCCACACTAAATATAAATAACAAATCATAACACAAGAAATATATGATAAGGTCACTTTAAGGGGAAAAGCTCCACAACCTTGAAATAAGAACAAAATTTATAATATTATGATCTCATAATAACCACTACCTCATATATATAGTCTTTTGAGGTTATGGATACTCTATAGGACAACACTACTAGTAATATGAAGATATATATATATATATATATACATACATACATATATATATAATAAACTTATGGATAAAATAAACTTTTACTTTGTCATGGGATTATATATATATATATATATATATATATATATATATATATATATATATATATATATATATATATATATATATATATATATAATCCCATGACAAAGTAAAAGTTTATTTTATCCATAAGTTGGCCACACATATCTTGATACACACTGGTGATTAAGAGATTATCATGCCCCTTCCATTCAAACCAATTTTGATGATGTTTTTGTGTTATTTTATGAATGTTGCTTTCTCCCATGTTGCATCCTCACTAGACAAATTATTCCACTTGATTATATATTCTATAATCACCCTCATCCACAACCTCATTATGTGCATCTAGAGGATTTTTTCATGCTCCAAAATGACTTTTCCCTCTTAATAAATATATAATAACTCTATCTAAATTAAAATTATGTGTCCAATGACCTTCTTCAAGTAGGAAACATAAAAAATTTGATGTATTTTCATTGAATGAGGTAACTCCAGTTTGTATGCTACATTGTTGATCTTTCACAAGACACAATAGGGCCCACAATACTTAGGTAAAATATTTTTATCCTTATTATATTGATTCAAGGTAATTTTATTATATGTTTTTAATCAGACAAAACCCTCATATCCTACTTCAAAATTTCTTTCCATGTAATTTTGGTAACCTTGTTGCTTCATTAAGTTCAATGTCATTGCCAAATTCTCTCTAGGACTAGAGAGTACATATTGATATTTTGTAATGTGGTCTTCAACTACTAAAACCTTTGGTTGGACCCTCATGGATGAGGTGATGGATGGTGGTCAGTACCCATACAATGCAAAAAATGGAGACATGTTAGATGAAGTATGGAAAGAAGTTATTGGCATGTGGTTTAGGCACACTGACATGTAGGTAGAGTGGGAAGGATCAACCATTAAGATCCCCTCTCCACCTCTCCTAACAGAAAGGATTAGATGAAAATTCCATAAGGTATATGTCTATTAAGTCATGAAAAATGGATACCTTAGTTTCACGATGAAAGTTGTTCCATACAAGAGCATGTTTAGAATATATTTCAAGACTTACAAATGGGACTTGGTCTATTATGCTAAGAAGAACTAGCTTGTTCAGATTTAGTAGTGAAATCATCATTGGTTAGCACTTGTATTTAATTTATTATATTCAATAATGCATAAAATAATACAATTAAATAAATAACATGCAATCTAAATAAAACTTGTAAGCACAGATTGTAGTTTTTAGACTAATCCACCTACTCTAATAAAAGTTTTAAAAAGAGCTAAAGAGAGAGGGCAGGTAGAAATAAAAAATGATCCTACTTTGTAGAGATGATCTTTCTATCCCTAATGAGTTGAAAAATCCCTTTAGAAACCAGTCTCTATTTAATCAACATAACACAACCATAAGACAAAGATGGTGCAAGAGTATGAGGATTGAGTAGTTATGTAGAAGAGGGAAATGAAGTCACCATATACATGTAGAAAATGAATATCACTCACATATATTATAGATAAAATATATTTCTTGAAGAATAAATATAGGATTCATCAATACTCAAGTGAGTAAAATAAATGTCCTCAAATAACCTCAACTCATGCAAAAGGGTAAAAATTAACTAGAAAAATAAAACATGTAGAAAAATGGTCTAGCCCTCTATTCTAATTTATAATTCTAAATAGACCAACCCATTTTACATCACATAATTGGTATTTTATAGGAAATGTAAACCTATGGATTCACTACTCAATCCATTACATGGTTTCTACAAACATCAAATGAAATGTGCCCACTTGAGGTCAAATTTAAAGTGGACTCTACTCAATCCTAATGTCATCAATACCATAGGCCATGCTTGATTAAATTTGGACTGAATTTCAATCCAAAAATGTTGTTGAGATCCCCTCATGATAACCTACCTACCACACTTTATTAAAGAAGATTTATCTTTATTGGTCTTCACCTATTTGATCCCAATGTGTATGTCACCACATGGTCTTTGAATTTTGGGTCCCATGATCTCCTTATTGCCAAAAGACAAGACATGACTTTGATTGTACATATATGATTGGATTCACAGTCTAATTTCTTAGACTTGATGACATCAATAGGCTAAGATAATCATCAAACCCAAGTTCAAATTACTTTTGTGAAAGTCTAAGTATCCACTTTAGGAATGTCATGCCATGCGATAACTTCCCACTACTTAGATATTTTAGTGTCTTTAGATGTCAAGACTATGCTACATGGTAGTTTTTTGCTCATTTTATGTTAGGATGGAGGGGCTCGTGTTCTTTGACTATTCGCTAACTGGGATGAAATGAAACCTTGACAAGTGTCTATCTCATTTTTTTAGAGATCCATTGCTTGATTATTGTGTACCAACTGCTCCAGTGACACATGTAAATGGGATCTTTCCATGTGGCACCATCTCATTCACCTAGAGGATTATTAATTTTCTAGATGAGGATGGATTATTCTAGTGTCATGATGAAGTAAGATTTCACCACATGGAATTATCTAGTTCATCTAAAGTATATTTGGGTGGGATGTTTATTTTAACTGACCCAGGGAAGCAAAAAGGTGAGATCTAGCCATGTGGAAACATTTTACTTATCTAGGATCTCACTTAAAAAATAATCATAGACTAATCCAGGGAAGCATTTTAATAAGAAGAAGACACATGGCTACATTCTATTGATCTGGGGACTTAAGAAACCTTAAAATTTGACAAAGTCCATAATGTCGTAGAAAAGTGAATAGTCAACAAGTGGCAGGGCCACACTCACCTAGGGCCTATAGAAAAAGGGAATAAGCATTAGACTTTGAAAAGAGAAAGGTCTATTATAATATGAATTTCTCAAGTTTAACTAAAAATAGCTAAGTCTAAATCAAAAATAAGGATAAAAGGGAAATAAGTTAGTGAATGCAAACAACCCTTTTGCCCAATTCAAAGATAATAGTAGTTCATTATACATAAAGTGATTAAGTTAAAACATGAAACCATACAAATACTTAGTCATTTGAAATTGATGAGACATAGAAATGGTCCAAAGGGGGACATATTTTAATAGAAAAAAGTAACCCCATTTTTTCAAATTTTAACTAATTTAGTCTAACTTTCCACAAAGTGACCAAGCCTAAAGATGAAATGACACTAAGAACTTAGCTCATTAACATGAAAGAGAGAAATAATAGACTAAAGTTTTAAAGGAAGGGATGCATACAATCTAAAAAATTACATGGATAACTTGCATGAATGTAAGTAAAAAATGTCTAAAAGGGAAACTTTTATGCATTCTAAAACATACTTCAAGAAAGATCAATATTTATTAGAATTAGAAAAATTTAGATAATTAGATCAATGCACTCCCAAATACAAGATTTTTTTAGACCAAGTGAATATAATGAACATTTCAATCTTATCTTGGTCAAAACAACAAAGTAAGATTAAAATCTAGATTACAACATCCCAAGGATTTTTCAAATCAGGTCAACATATTAAACAAGTCGCAAGCACAAACTTGAATAAAGTAAAAGACTAAACTTTAGAGCAAAAAAATGTTCCATGATTTCATTGATGAAATTAAGGCATGTTGTGAAAGCAACAAAAAATGGTGACTATGCTAGAAAATAATTTTGAGTGTTTTGGAATAAATAAAAAGTTAATGAACCCAAAATTTCTAGCCAAAATAATGCATGGAACATGAACAAGTTCAAGAAAGGAAAATATGGGGGCAACTAAGTGATCAAATCCAGTATCCTCATTGACCCAGTGTGTGTAACTGAGTTAATTTATAATTTCTTAAGGCTTACAAGGATTAATTGCTATGACTTCATACATTAGGCTAGTGAATCCTACCTTGAATATGTTTACATGGACATTTCTCTGCTTCCATCCAGGCATCTATAACCCTAATGAACTTGACTCTAATCTCACTTAAGACCTTACTATACTACCAACCAAGCATCCTTAACCTCAATAGATTTTACTAAATCACCTATAATTGGGTCTTTTTGAAATCAATTTTATTTTTTATTATTTTTCTATATCATCTCATTTTAGGGTTGGGGACCACCATCGAAAATGAAAAGCAGGACTATATATTTTTCACCCTAAACCTTCACCATAACAAGCTCACACAAGCAAGTCTAGAAACCATTTAAGATGTGTTATTTATGCTTAGTTTCAGGGGAATACTTTCAGTGGCACACTAGGTTTACCCAAACTTATCTAAATAAGAACAAATCTAAAACACATACAATAGTCTAAGCCTTCAAAATTAACCTAGAAACAAAATCTAAAACAACTTAAAGAGAGCCTTCTCACCAAAATTTCACTTGTGTTACCTAATTATAGGCCTTTTATTTATCATTTTTCATTGATTAAGTTGGAATATCAAAGGGAAAAATAAATATGTTGGACCAAAAGAAACACACAAAGAATCCAAACCGACTACAAAGACCAAGGAAAGCAAAAAAGTAGCCTAGACTAACAATAGGAGTAGAAAAATAAACAAGAAACAAAATTAGGAAAGGGAAAGAGAGGTATTTATAGGGAATTTTTAGGCCAAGATCAAGCTAGAAGTGGAGGCTAAGGAAATTTTTCTTGACAAAAAACAAGACATCCTCATTAGTTAGACACTTGAAATAGAATAGAATCATGCTCAAGAATTGGAGAAGGCTGGTAAGAATCCTACCAAGAGGAAAACACATGATTACATCTATGTTTACCTTTTCAATATAAAACACTATCCCAAAGATTTTTATTGATAATGTTTTCTTGAAAAGTAAATAAATTTATGTTATAAAACTCAACCATGTACTTTCATTCACTTCATAGGAAGCATTTGGGATAGAGTTTGAGATATACCTCTACCTAAACCTTAAATTATGGTGGGGAATAGGGGTGGGAATCAGTACATACTAGAGAGACTAGTCTACCCAACCTATCATATCTACCTTATTTTTGGAAACCAAGTGGTGAACTCATTATTGGCTACTCATCGACTAACTAAGATACTTTTATAGTATCTACATTATCATTTTTATCATCCAAAAGATGTAGACTTGGTTCTTCCTAAATGAAATTTAGGATTTATTAGTGGAATAAATATGAAGAGATATATATTGGATCAAGGCATTTTCATCCTAGACTTCCACTGTTCTCACATTTTCATTTAGGCCACCGTGTTCAGGGTTGGTAATTTCTATTTTGACAACCTCTATTACCGAGAGGATCTCATGACTATTGCAGTCCCATTCCATAGGTTGTTCATGAGGATATGATCCTTTAGATTCAAGGACATCAACTTGGATTTATCATTCTTTTTGCCCATAATTAACAATGTGTGATTTTCACTCTTTAGGGGTGATAAGTCTCATGATTGGACCATTCAGGTTCATGTCAATGAAATCAAAGGTAAGGTTGTCTAGAGGTGAGATATATTCCATTTTGAGCTATTCCAACTCATCTCCTCTATGTGGACAACTTGTTTCAACATTATTTTCTTTTACTTCATCCATCTCAAATGAAAGGATGAGGGGGCCAAACTATTGAAACTAAGTTGTTGATCGTCTTGAGCTAACTTTCCAAATGTAAGAGCAACAACATATGATATGGCTATTTTAGATGCATAACATGCATCTTATTCATCCAATTGATCCAAATTTTCTATTTCATCTCTAGGATGTGTTGACCATTTTTTGCCTAACAGGCCAAAAATTGGTCCCCTTCTTCCCCTGCTATTCTAGGCCAATTCATTTTTTTTATTTTGCATGAATCTAGCGATTTCTATGGACTCTGCAGAATTTCTATAGAATTTACAGGTCTATTTCTATGGACTCTATAGAGCTTGGTTTTCTACAAACTGTATAGGTCCATTTCTACAGACTCTGTAGGTTTTTTATGGACTTCACAAGGATTTCTATGAAATCTACAGGTTTTCTTTCAGCAGTTGAAGAACCAGTCAAGGAGGGCAAGATTTTACAAAGCTTCTTCAGATTTTCATATGAATAAATTCACAAAGAAAGTTGGCATCTTTGAAACATTGAACCATTGAACCAATTCAATGCTTCAGTTTAATGCTTTAGTTCAACATAGAGTTCAATTGGCAAAGTTCAACAGACTAGTTCAATGGTTTGGTTCAATCCTTGGTTCAATCTTCAGTTCAGTCAGCTTTGGTTCAATCAGCAAAGTTTAGCGCTTAGTTCATCAAAAAATTTCAACAAAAAGTTCAAGCGGCTTTAGGTTCAGCATTTAGTTTAAGGACTTGGCTCGGCACGTAGTGTTGAACCATTGAACTAGTTCAACAAACTGGTTCAATGGTTTGGTTCAATGGTTTAGTTCAATTGGACATTCAATCAGCCTTGGTTCAAGCCTTGGCTCATCATTTCAAGTTCATCACTTCATTTTCAAGCCTTGACTCATCATTTCAAGTTCATCACTTTATTTTTAGGCCTTGGTTCAATCTTCAAGTTCATCACTTGGTTTAACAAAGAGTTCAACGTCCTTGACTCAACACTCACTTGAACCATTGAACCAATTCAATTGCTTGGTTCAATGCATTGGTTTAATCACTTGGTTCAATGCCTCCAGTTTAATGCACAGGTTCAACAGTTGAGGTGAGCGAGAAAAGTTCAAAGGCTTAGTTTAATGGGCTCAGTGCGCAGCATTGAATCATTGAATTAGTTCAAGTGAATGGTTCAATGGGTTGGTTCAAGAAAATAGTTTAAAAAGTGGTTCAAGCATATATATTATTGGCTTGGCTCAATTGGCTCAGCGTGCAACCTTGAACTGTTGAACCGATTGAACCATTGAACCTTTTTGGTTCAACAGGTTGGTTCAATGGCTTGGTTTAAGGGTGCGTCCCAAGGCCAAAGGATAGGTACCCTCATGGAGGGAATTCTTGGGTTTAAGAGCCCTTGCAGAGGGCGAGAACTTTTCAAAAGGAGCCAAAGAGGTAAGTCGTCAAAATTTCACCAAAGTTTGAAGGAATTCAATGAAAGGCCGCAGTAACAGAGCCCGAAGGAAGAAGCCCACCCAAAGGGTATGTGCCCTTGTGGGGGGATCTCACTGAGGATGATGGACTATTCTTAAAAATCTGAGGGTCTTTTCCCTTTTGGGAGGGATAAATAAAGGAAATCAAAGCAGCGAATTCTCGTAAACTTTTTACCTACAAAAAAAGGCCCGAAGCAAAAAACCCGAAAGAGCGACCCGCCAAAGACCTGATGGAATTTTGCTGAGGATGGTGACGTCCCAAAATCCATCAAATTTAAGCTAGTAAAAAAGCCATTGGTTTTTAAATGCCCAAGTGCCAACCATGAAAGGAGCCCAAAGAATGCAGTGACCCGCCAGAAGATCGCCCTTGAGGGCTGAAGGAGTAGAAAAGGACAAAGAGCCCAGAGAACAAAGAATAGGTGGATGGTACAACTCATAAATTCAAATCCTAATAGTAGAATGGCCATCATGTAGAAGCAGATGAAGCAATCTAAGTGACGCAGGAAGGTGTCGATTCAAGAAGTTATTTCAGTGGTTGACACAGCGCCTACCATGCAATCATCAAAGAGGCACAAATAGTGGTCAACGTGACTGGTTTTCTTCAATATGCATTGGAGAGCAGTCAAATGGTACAACTCATAAATTCAAATCTTGATAGGATCCGACATAGCATTAGATTCAAATGGCTTCCTCATCCCAATGCTCGGAAGGCGCATGGGTCACTTGTAAAAAAGGGTGCCAAAGGGTCTCTTTTCTTCCTCTATATAATGGAGACTTGTCATTTGAGAAATCATCTTCCACATTTGTAAGGTGTAGCCCTGGCAAATTTTCACTTGAATCAATAAATGCATTTTTTACCTCTATCCTGGTTAGATATCTCTATGTATGTCTGAGTGTTAGTTTGTGTTTAGTCATTGCTTCTTGATGCTTCCACAGGTTCAACACCAACATACCTAGTGTCTATAAGGTGCCATTTCTATAGCTGACAAGGAGAGTTGTATTTGGAAGTGTAGAAATAGAATAAATTACTATACAGTGTGCCTTTCCATAGCACCTTTGGTGAGTCTCTATTTTATGTATTTTCCATTAAAGCCTCCCTGCCAAGCTTCTTGCAGCCTGGTCCTTCTGCCAGTTTGAAGTGTCTGTGTTTGTCTGATTTTAAGTGTGAGTGTAAGAAGGTTGGATCATTTTGGTACATCACCTCCTTTAGAGTAGTTTATTTTCCTGTAATCTTTCTCCCTTTTCATCCCCCACATTATATATATATATATATATATATGTATATGTATATGTATATGTATATGTATATGTATATATATGTTAGCACTTACTGGAACAAATCAGATGCATCAAAGGGAGCTAGCCCTTACCTAGAGACTCTCCCCTCTAGCTTCGCTAGTCCCATAGGTGAGAGGGGAGTTTCCATTATTGTGTGTGGAAGGCAAGAGCTCAACCTCCTTACCCTAGGTGCAATCCACTACATCAACAGTTTTTGGCACGCCTACTGGGACATAATCTTATGCTCAATAAGGTTTTAGGATTGATGATGGTACTGTTATAACAAATCAATTATTTTTAGCATCTGGCAGCTCCACAGGTAAGAACTTCATTTCCTAATCAAAGACCAGTCTGACTTCTTATGCCTAAAGTCACCACACGGTCTGCTTCTAAGGGTGTCCCTTTCAATTTTATTGAGTTGCCTTTGAACTCAGCAAAAAGATTGAGGTTTGAGAAGACCCATCCTTATTCGACAAACCACCCTCCCAGATATATTGTAAGGAACACATACGTAGCAAGGCCATAGTTATATCCCATCTTAGCTATGGCATTACCCTTTGCAGCGTTTCGTGGTCAGAGCCCCTCGAATCTACCACGTTATGACCCGATCCCAAGATCAGCCCTAAAAAATGTGTCTTCTTTTGATGGAGAGGGGCCCATTATAGTCATCGAGCACATTAGAAATATTGCTAATCTCTACAATATTCACAATGTCACCAAGGAAAATATCACAATCAGATTATTGGCACTGTCTCTCAAGGGCAAAGCTCTTGACTGGTATGGGAATTTGGCTATAAATTCAATCAGTTCTTGGAATGAATTGGGTACTCACTTGAAAGACCATTTTGGAGAAAAGAGTGACCACCTCTCGCTTGTTGAGCAGCTGACTACCATGAAGAGAGCCCCACACGAATATATGCAAGATTTCAACATGCAATTTCAAAAGACATGGGATAGAATCCCCGTTCTGGTAAGACCAACTGCTAGCTATGCTTTCCTATATTATTTAAGAGCATTAAATAGTGATATTGTTGTGATGATACAATCCATGGGAGGGCATGTGCTGCCTACTGCCTATGACATAGCCATAGCACCTGAAAATTGCTTAGTGCAGGCTGGGAAAATAGCCCCTAAACCCCATATGCCACTTTTCCTAGAAACACTACCTCCAACTCAAACTATTGCTCCCACATTAGCTCCTCTACCTAGCATAGAGAAACTAGCTGCTGCTCCATCCAATGAGCTTCATGAAGTTAAGAGTCTATTGCAGAGTATGTCAAATGAACTTGTAGCTCTTAAAAGGCAACAAGCTCAAAGCAACAGACCAAATCAGGGATACCAGCATTATGGTTAAGCCCCTACACCCCCTTTCCAAAACTACAATCAAGGATAGGGTTAGCTTACTTAGAACAGACTATTTTAAGGCTAAAACCTAGGCCCCCCTTCATCATCTAAGGTCATGGTGCCCATTCAAAACAATCTGGTATAGGAACAACCAAGTTGTTTGACCATGGGATATGGTCAGGAATAGGCTATTTATACAAATGAGATGACGGGTTATTACCCAAATGCAAACAATTAGGTAGTCACTCACCCCCAAGTCTTTGAGGTTCCAATGTAACCCAACACAAGCAACAGTCAGAGTCAGTCTGACTCTACTCTTATGAACCACCTGGAAGGTGAGTTCTGTGCAATCAATTATGTGGGTGTTACAGACAATCAGGCTAATTGTGTTGCAGCCAACACAAGATTTAAAAGGAGAGCAATAGGAGAAACTCAAGCTACTGCACAAACATCAGCAATGCCTTCCTCATCACAAAAAAATTATAGGGTCCCAAACTTCAGACCACCATTTGTACCTTTAGCCCCTTAGCCTACACCTTAGGTTAGAATTAGCTCCAAAGAAAGCTTGAAGGGAGGCAGTCCTCAAGTCAATGTGGTGGACTAGATGAAGAACCTACATAGGAACATCTCCTTATGGGATTCATTGTCTCTACTAGGACAAAAGGACATGCTACAAAGGGAATTGCATGAGCTGGATCGACAAGTTGTCCCAACAAGGACTGATAATGTCTTGGTGATGAATGGACAACCTTCCACCTCAAGCCAGGTCAAGAAAGAAGAGAATATTCCCCCTTTCTACATGTCCTTGGTCATAGGAGATTTCTTGGTGCATAACTACATCATTGACAGTGGGGTTAGTACCTCAGTAATGCCCAAGTGTATTGCTGACAAGCTGGGACTGAAATATGAAGAGATAAATAAGGGAGTCTTGCAGCTATACGAGACACCTACAAAGATAGTTGGGATAATGAGGGGTTTGAGCTTGACATTACATGCTTGCCTAACTTTCTAAGTTACCCATGATATACTAGTGGTAAATGTTCCTCCTTATTTTTCCATTTTCTTATCCAGGGACTTCACATCCAAGATAGGTGGCTATCTAGCAGCGAATTGGTCCTATCTAGTTTTTAGAACTAGGTATGGGACCAAGGTGAAGATTGAATTTGAGCCACTCCACAAGGACCATCTAAAACCATATTCACTCAAGGTAGTGAACATCAACTACGCCATTATCAACCCAAAAGAATCCTAAATAGACCAATCTCCATCCTCTACTCTTGTAGGAGTTGTAGACCTACTCTTGGATGAATGGGGAAGTGATAAATTCAAGCATGACCCTTACAAGTTCATAGAGGAGGTAGGCTTTGGAGTCTACTGCATACACGAAGAGGGTACCTTCATACCAAATATAATGAAGGCATGCCAAGAGGACCTAAGTTTATGGCAGCTGTACTTTGATGGTTCCAAAAGTAGGTTGGGAGCTGGTGGTGGAGTGATGTTAGTCTCCCCTTCGAAGGAGAGATACTTTTCAACCTTTCATTTCCAATTTTCTTGCACAAGTAATGTTGCAAAATGTGAGTCCCTAATCCATGGTCTGGAATGGGCAAGGAAAAGAGGAATCAAGGAGTTGCAAGTTTTGGGTGACAGCTAGCTGATTGTAAATCAGGTGAGAGGCTAGAATCTAACAAAAAAATCTTTGCTAAATTCTTACAAGCATAGGGTCTGGGACTTGGTGGAAGATTTCCTCACTTTCAATATCGCCTCCATTCCCAAAGAGTAGAATAAATAAGTAGATAGGTTAGCAGCAATTGGTGCTCAATTCGATGTTTTCAGGGAGATAAGCTGAGACTATGGTTCATGCTACTTGAAGGTGATAGTTTGGCCCTTTGTCCCTGACAACATTACAAATTGGCAGGTCTTCAACAATGACTAGAAAATAGCATTATTCCTATAGGAAGAAGCTGAGTTCGCAACAAAGAACCAAGCAAAGTTGTAACAACAATATGGCAACCAGATTGTTCAATTGAAGAACAATAAGCTCCCTAAAGGTTTGGTCACTCTTGAGAGTATATTAAATGGAGATGACCAATTGAGAAGTGACAAGGCATGCATCACAACTAAGGAGGGGAATTATGAGAAGGTTGAGATCTTCAAGGATAAGCTGCTTACACTTGGAAAAGTCTGTACGATTCAAGAAAGGCAGACTTTCATTTTGTTGTGTCAGGAGTTTGCTGATGTTTTCACTTGGGATTACAGTGATCTGAAGGGTTTCAACCCAAGACTCACCCAGCACACCATCAAATTAGAAGAAGGTGCCAAGCCAATCATGCAGAAGTAGAGACCTATCAACCCAATGATTGAGCCTCTCATGCAGAGGGAACTGGCCAAATTGATTGAGTTTGAGATTATATTTCCAATCAAACATTCCTCCTGGCTGGCCAATCTTGTTCCTGTCCGAAAGAAGAATGGGGAGATCAGGCTATGTGTTGATTTTAGAAACCTTAATAAAGTCTCTTTGAAAGACCATTACCCTCTCTCGAGCATGGAGTGAATCCTTCAGAAGGTAATAGGTAGCAAGCATTTCTCCCTCCTAGATGGATATTTAAGATATAATCAGATTCTAGTGCAAGGCTGTGACCAGCACAAAATATCCTTCACTACTAAATGGGGAACGTTTGCCTACAAGAAGATGCCATTTGGGCTATCTATACTGGTGCTACTTTTTAGTGAGCCATGGACATGGATTTCTGAGGCTTGATAAACAACAATGTGCTGGTATACCTTGATGATGTGACAGTATTCTCCAAGGAAGTGAGCCAACACATGAAACACCTCAAGCAAATCTTTGAGAGGTGTAAAGAGTTCGACATCTCTCTCAACCCAAAGAAATGTGTGTTTTCTATTCATGAGGGGAAACTCCTTGGCCAAATTATGTCCAAGGAGGGCTTATCCATTGACCTCAAGAGAGTTCGTTCTATCTTGGAGATGTCCCTGCCTAAGCACAAGAAAGGGCTACAGAGCTTCTTCGATAGGATAAATTTCATTCAGAGATTCATCTCAAATTTTGCAAAGATAGTCAAGCCACTGACCTCTATATTGAGGAAGGGTGAGGAGTTCAAGTGGACAGTACAAAGGAAGGATAGCTTTGAAGCCATCAAGTAGGCCATAACTTGAGCTCCTACTTTGATCAGCCCTAACTTCAACAAAGATTTCAACCTCTACACTTTCGGCAATGAAGAGGTAATCTCTACCATACTTACCCAAGCAAATGGTGATGACCTTGAATAGCCACTTGCATTTTTTAGCTAGGGGTTAGAGGATTTCAAAGTTAGATACACATATGTAGAGAAGCAAGTCTTGGTAGTAGTATGAAACCTAAATAAATTTAGGCATATGTTATCCAACAGTAGGATTCACCTCATGGTTCCACATCCTAGCGTCAAGAATTTCTTGACCAATCGAGACCTAAATGAAAAGAGAGCGGAGTGGATCACCAAGGTGATGGAGTATGACGTAGACATCAAGATCACCAAGATAGTGAGGGGAAGAGGCCTATGTGAACACCTTGCTGTGGACTTCAAGCAGAAAAGGGAAGACAACTTACTGATTCATGATGCAGCTATAGTGGAAGAACCAATTGTCATGAAGGATTGGACATCAGACTTGAGGCATTTTCTTCTCACTGGTGAGTGCCTGCAAGGTCTTGATAGGACCAGAAGAAGGTACTTCAGGCTCCAGTCTCTCCCTTATGTTTTGGTTGATGGAGTATTTTTTAGTAAGGATCTCTCAGGGGTCCTTCTAAGATGCATAGACTCAAATCAGGCTAACAAGGTGCTGTCTGAGTTCCATGATGGGCCAGCAGGTGGTCATTTCACTCTTAGGGATACTGTAGCAAGGATAATGAGAGCTAGCTATTTTTGGCCTACTCTTTTTAGGGACACCCATGCCTGGGTAAGAAAATGCCAGAAGTGTGTACTTTTTGATGGGAAGCAACGGTTGGCTACCATGCCTTTACATCCTATTCAGGTGGAGTAGCCATTCATGCAGTGGGGCCTGGACTTCATAGGGATGATTAACCCTCCCTCCAGTGCAAGACACAAGTGGGTCTTGACCACCACAGACTATTTCATGAGATGGGTAGAGGCTGTTGCTCTGAAGGAGGCTAATGAAAGTGTAGTTCTAGATTTTTATGAGGACCTAGTGGTAAGGTTCGGGGTTGCAGCAACCATAATCTCAGATAATGTGTTGGCTTTTTTGGGAACCAAAATAAGTGAATGGGTGCTGAAATATTGTATATATCTCATCACTTCATCCAATTATTACCCATAGGGGAATGGGCTAGCTGAGTCCACTAATAAAAATTTGATCAGGATCATCAAGAGGACCATGGAAGAAAATCAGAGGACTGGGCATGCCAAGTTAAAAACAACCCTGTGGGCAGATAGGGTCACCCCAAAGAGGGCAATTGGCAACTCGCCATACATGCTCATCTATGGAAGGGAAGCTAGGCTCCCCATTTCACTTGAATTTCCAGCCTTGGACCTCACTCACCAGCTGCAATTCGAAGAAAGAAATAACATGGAGGTCAGATTATGCGAGCTGATGGAGCTCTAAGAGGCAAGGGACCAGGCTATGGCTTCCATGACTAGCCACCAATAGAAAGTGAAGAGACACTTTGACAAGAAATCTTCATCAAAAGGTTTCTCTAAAGGAGACATTATCTTGAAATGGGATGAAGACCAAGCTAAGCCTAGAAAGCATGCAAAGTTTGATTCCCTATGGAGTGGCCTGTACGTAATCACTCAGTGTAAGTAGCATAATGCATTCCAACTCTCCAGGTTGGATGGTGAAGAACTGTATATCCCAGTTAATGGGATACATATTAATCATTTCCACTGAGCCCCTTCTCCATCATGTATTTATTTTCCCTTACTTTTCTCCTATTTCCCTAAAGTGCTTTCTGCACATGTTAGTAGTTTTCTTAGCCTTCTGTTATTTTCATTTCCTTTGAGGTAAATCTTTGTGTTTGATTCTTGGATCTTTTGGGGTTGTTGTTAACCTTTCTTCAAAGCTACATCTGACTCCATGCCCAATGGACTACAAGGCAACTGGTCTCTAAGCATAGCAGGCATGCTTCCCTTGGGAGTTGCCAATTTGTTGACCATTTTTTGCCCAATAGGCCAAAAATTGGTCCCCTTCTTCCCCTGCTGTTCTAGGCTAATTCATTTTTTTATTTTTCATGAATCTGGCAATTTCTATGGACTCTACAAAATTTCTACGGACTCTACAGGTCTATTTCTATGGACTCTGCAAAGCTTGGTTTTCTACAGACTCTGCAGGTCCATTTCTATAGACTCTGGAGGTTTTTTATGGACTTCACAAGGATTTCTACGAACTCTACAGGTTTTCTTTTGGTAGTTGAAGAACCAGTCAAGGAGGGCAAGATTTTACAAAGCTTCTTCAGATTTTCATCTAAATAAATTCACAAAGAAAGTTGGTATCTTTGAACCATTGAACCATTGAACCGGTTTCACGCTTCAGTTCAACGCTTTGGTTCAACGCAGAGTTCAATCATCAAAGTTCAACAGACTGGTTCAATGGTTTGGTTCAATCCTTGGTTCAATCTTTAGTTCAGTTAGCTTTGGTTCAATTAGCTAAGTTTAGCACTTAGTTCATCAAAAAAGTTTAACAAAAAGTTCAAGCGGCTTCAGGTTCAACGTTTAGTTCAAGGACTTGGCTCGGCACATAGTGTCGAACCATTAAACCAATTCAATGGACTAGTTCAATGGTTTGGTTCAATAGACTGGTTTAATGGTTTAGTTTAATCGGTAGTTCAATCAGCCTTGGTTCAAGCCTTGGCTCATCATTTCAAGTTCATCACTTCATTTTCAAGCCTTGGCTCATTGTTTCAAGTTCATCGCTTCATTTTTAGGCCTTGGTTCAATCTTCAAGTTCATCACTTGGTTTAACAAAGAGTTCAAAATCCTTAGCTCAACAGTCACTTGAACCATTGAATCGTTGAACCAATTCAATTGCTTGGTTTAACGCATTGGTTCAATCACTTGGTTCAATGCCTCCAGTTCAATGTGCAGGTTCAACGGTTGAGGCGAGTAAGAAAAGCTTAAAGTCTTAGTTCAATGGGCTTAGCATGCAGCATTGAACCATTGAACCAATTCAAGTGAATGGTTTAATGGGTTGGTTCAAGTGAATGGTTCAACAAGTGGTTCAAATAGATAGATTATTAGCTTGTCTCAATCGGCTCGATGCGTAGCCTTAAACCATTGAACTGATTGAACTGTTAAACCTTTTTGGTTCAACAGGTTGGTTCAACGGCTTGGTTTAAGGGTGCATCCCAAGGCAAAAGGATAGGTACCCTTGTGGAGGGCAGTCTTGGGTTTAAGATCCCTTGCGGAGGGCAAGAACTTTTCAAAAGGATCCAAAGAGGTAAGTCGTCAGAATTTCACCAAAGTCTGAAGGAATTCACTGAAAGGCCGCAGTAACAGAGCCTGAAGGAAGAAGCCTGCCTAAAGGGTATGTGCCCTTGTAGGGGGCTCTCACTAAGGATGATGGACCATTCTTATAAATTTGAGGGTATTTTCTCTTTTGGGAGGGATAAACAAAGGAAATCAAAGCAGCCAATTCCCGTAGACTTTTTGCCTATGAAAAAAGGCCCGAAGCAGAAAACCCAAAAGAGCAACCCACTAAAGACCTAATGGAATTTTTCCAAGGATGGTGACATCTTGAAAGCCATCAAATTTAAGCTAGTAAAAAATTCATTGGTTTTTAAATGCCCAAGCACCAACCATGAAAGGAGCCCAAAGAATGCAGCGACCCGCTAGAAGATCGCCCTTGAGGGCTGAAGGAGTAGAAAAGGATAAAGAACCCAGAGAACAAAGAATAGGTAGATGGTGTAGCTCATAAATTCAAATCTTAATAGTAGAATGGCCATCATGCAGAAGTAGATGAAGCGATCCAAGTGACACAAGAGGGTGTCAATTCAAGAAGTTATTTAATTGGTTGACATAGTGCCTACCATGCGATCATCAAAGAGGCACAAACAGTGGTTGATGCGACTGGTTTTCTTCAATATGCATTGGAGAGCAGTCAAATGGTATAGCTCATAAATTCAAATCCTGATAGGAGCTGACACAATGTTAGATTCAGATGGCTTCCTCATCCCAATGCTCAGAAGGTGCATGGGTCACTTGTAAAAAAGGGTGCCAAAGGGCCTCTTTTCTTCCTCTATATAATGGAGACTTGTAATTTGAGAAATGATCTTCCACATTTGTAAGGTGTAGCCCTAGAAAATTTTCACTTGAATCAATAAATGCATTTTTTACCTCTATCATGGTTAGATATTTCTATGTATGTCTAAGTGTTAGTTTGTGTTTAGTCATTGCTTCTTAATGCTTCCACAGGTTTAACACCAACATACTTGGTGTCTATAAGGTGCCATTTCTATAGCTGACAAGGAGAGTTGTATTTGGAAGTGCAGAGATAGAAGAAATTACTATACAGTGTGCCTTTCCACAGGACCTTCGGTGAGTCTCTATTTTCTGTATTTTCCATTAAAGCCTCCCTACCAAGCTTCTTGTAGCCTAGTCCTTCCACCAGTTTGAAGTGTATGTATGTGTTTGTCTAATTTTAAGTGTGAGTGTGAGAAGTTCGAATCATTTTGGTGCATCACCTCCTTTAGAGTAGTTTTTTTTCCTGCAATCTTTCTCCCTTTTCATCCCCCCCATTATATATATATATATATATATATATATATATATATGTTAGCACTTACTGGAACAAATCAGATGCATCAAAGGGAGCTAGCCCTTACCTAGAGACTCTCCCCTCCAGCTTCACCAGTCCCACAGGTGAGAGGGGAGTTTCCATTATTGCGTGTGGAAGGTAGGAGCTCAACCTCCTTTCCCCGAGTGCAATCCACTGCATCAATAAGATGACTACAATAAATATTTGATTTTTCTTCTTATGCACACAAATCTTTGCTATGTGAATCTTCATCTGTGAACACCTTTGAGATGAATATTGTTACTTCATCATCAGACTCATCTTCCTCACTACTATTAGGGACCAACTCTTACTTACTGAATGGGACATGCTTATTTAAAAATATTGATTCAACACTCATCTAATTTCTACATCCATAAACCCCAAGTTGTGATTAGGAACATGTTCTCATAGGTCTACCCATCCATCACTTATTGGGGATCTTTTGTAAAAAATGTCACTTGATTAAAAATAACACCAAAAGATGTTGAATCACTAAAATAAGGTAAAAGATCTTGTTGATTAGATGTTGAATAAACATACTCACATGCATTAAAATCAACAACATGGTTCTCATTCATTACAAGGAGGTATGGTTGAACATAAGCGTAAGGCATTGCTTGGGTGTAAGGCACAAACTAGTTTATGGGTTGATTTGTAAGTAAAAAAACTGAATGATTTTGGTTTTAAACACTTAGGGTGTCCTAACGATCAAAATAGGTCAGTACCATAACATTGTGGCATTGAATGATGTTCAATGATAGATGCTTCTTGGTAAGTTGATGCTAAATATGTGAGTGCAAATGGGGTCCTCCAAATAAACATAACAATTAGGGGATTCAACACTCTAAGATAAACCTCAATATCCACCACCTCTATTTTTAGGAATGGGTCTTTATTTTAGTGTAGGGTATTTATTTTCCTTTCATTAGGTTTATTCCTACACTCATGTGTTATTCCTTCACTTGAGCTATCTTTCTTAGGTGTACTTCCATCATAAGAGTTACTCTTTGATTATTCTATCATAAGAGTTATATGCCTATTCTAAGCCCTTTGTGGAGGAGTTACTACCTTTATTTCCTATTTTTACATCTCTTAGTGAGCTATTCTACATGGATGAATGTTGCATTGGATATGATTTTGTAATTATCTCATTTATGTGATTTCAATTACTTGTAACTTCTTTATGCTTTCTTTATTTTGCCTTTGTGTAATCCATGCATCACATCACTCATAGAACCCATGCATTCTTTGATCGAGTGATCTTGGCATAATCCCTAATATGGTATTAGAGTCAATCTAATTTTCACATTTGTTTATTTTTTATATTATTAGTATTATTCTAAAATTGTGAGTTTTATTTGCAAACAAGCCTTGTTTGGATTTTTCCTTGGAGTCGAACTTCTTTGTTATTTTTTGCTATTTTTTAAGCACCACATTAGGCTCATCATTGAGGAAGAAGCATGGTTTTCAAATAGTGGTATACATATTATGACAACTTCCTTGTTAGTTAGTTTGTGGTTAAATATACAAGCATTTAAGCTAGTCTCCATCATAATATGAAAATTTTCATCCATCCACATAACTTTCATTATGGTAACTCATTTTTCAAATGATGAATAAAAAAATCATATAGGAGTAAGCATGGTTTTCTAGAACATCTTGCATTGAATAAATCTGTGGAGGATATAGAGTTTCAATCATCTCTCCACAAGCTTGTGATTATGCCCCTAGCTAATATCTACTTCAAATTTCTTAGCACATTTTTTCCTTTTGTTGCCATAGAATGGTATTCCTCATGCAATTCAACGCCTTATCGTACATGTAGGTTGATACAATCTACCACCTCCAAATGCTTCTTTGCATGTTAATTTTCATGTTGAAGCCTTAGAGGACCATTGGGTTAATGAACACACTTGACCTTTGAAATTTCTTCCAAATCAAACATGTAAGTCTACATGAATTCTATATATCTCTTTATGCAAGTTAACATTGCTTTTGCATTAAGGCAAAAATTAGTTTCCTTTGTTAAATACATTTTCTAAACTGTATAATATGGAGCAAGCACAAAGAGACATTTATTTGCATATTGGTGTAAGCAAAATTTTCATTTCATGGTATATCAATGCCATAGACTGTCTTTCTCCTCCAACCACCCATTGTTGTTTTCTAAACAACTCCTCCATGTGGTATATCCACATACTACTTTTTTAGCACATTGCCCATCTTGGTATACCATTCTAATTCTTCATCCACATGGTCAAAAGTGGATGAAGAGGAGTGATTAGCATAGGTGGAAGAATATAGAACCTTAAAATCTGGTCTCTTGATACAATCTCAATCTTCCACATGGCTTACAAATATTCTTGCCACACCTCCCTCTCAGCTGGTTGCAGTAAAAAAACACCTACATTGTTTTTGGTAAATCTACTTTTCCTTGAAAATAATGATTTCTAAAACCACCAATTAACCCACAATTTCTCACTTTTCATAAATTTTTAAATCAAGAGCTTACTTTATATTCAATGTCATTTATCAAGTGACATTTTTATTTAAAGTCTAATGATATAGATTCTGACCTTTATTTAATGGTGGGGGATTTTACTTGGGATTTATAGATATCATTATAAGTGGGAGAGATTTTTTACTTGTTTTTTAAATTAAAGACAATATTGTATTGGGAGATATTAATGAGGTGGAGTTGATTACTGGAGGTCCTTTACGATGGATTTGATGGTGGAGATTTTTTAAGGAGGTGGCATTATTATATGGTGAAATTGTGTTTTATATATAAAAATTATATTATACTTGAGAGATATCTTGTAAAGGGAGATATAAGGGGAATTAGTTATTTTGTTTTGTCTTATTCTTTATATTCTCTTATCAAAGACAAGAGGGTGAGGTCTAGTTTGGTAGGTAACCAAACCCCCTTAAACAAAATCGAATTTTCTCTCTCATCCTTATTATACATTTGCACTCTTGTTGGACACATTATTAGTAGAGCCCGATGTCCTCCTATTTCACTAGTTTGATTTTTCACTTGGGCCATTTTTGGTGTCAATTGTACTGATTGTTCATAATTAGATGCATTTTTAGCTACATCTAACATCCATTTGTTGAGACATGCATTAGCACTTGTGCACTTTTTTCTTTTACTTATTTAGATGCATTATCAATTGAGTTTGATGCCCATATATTTGAGCATGTTGTGTTACTTGCAAATATAGGGAGTCATTGTTAATTATCTTGAAGGGGTTATTATGGGTCCTACTTTCTCTCTTATAAACACACTTAATTTTTGTGACTTGTGTGCCACTTTGATGTCATTTGCATATACTTATCTCACATTCTTGGATGCATTATTATCAGATCCTTACATCTAATCACTAAGTATGCATTTTTGATTATACAGAGTTTTTATCATTTCACTTATTTGGTGTCTTCTCTCAGTCATGTTGACTCCACTTGAGAGATACCAACTGATGAGGAGAGTTGACTCTACACCAATGGTTATTCTTAGAAAGACCAACTATGTTTCTTGGTGTGTTTACTATTATAGTATCAATATATACTTTTGGAGAGGGTTCTTTAGGCCCTTTACAATTGATCTATAATATTGGGACAACCCTAGGCCCTGGGTAACCTATGGTGGGGTTGAACCTCTGGAGAAGGCCAACTTCATCTTGATGATCACTTAAACTAATGTTTATCATAGGGAAAAGGTTTAGAAAGGGGGAAAGGGGTACTAATAAGGATAAAAGGCGATGTACCAAATAAAAAAGGAAAACTCCCATAATATTGAACCTACACTAGATCTGTAAAAGACAATGCTAGCTCACACAACCTTAAAATTCAATTGATTATATAAGTGTTTCATAGAAAAGGTTCAAGAAGAAATGAATGCAAACAAAGAGGATTTCTAAGACTCACTAAGATCTCACATTAATGGAAAAAATAAAACTAATACAGACCTGCAAAAGCTTGAAAACACCTTAAACAAGGTCAAAAAGGATGACAATGGGTAAGGAAGACTCTCCTTCACAATGTCATCATGCACAACACACCAAACACAAACCCAAGGCAAGAGATAGGTAAATAAAGTCTTATATTAAATCAAGAATTAGTTCTTAAAAATTCTTGATAGAGTTTAGCCTAATCAAGCTGAGCATATTTTGCAACATCTCAGAGGATTTCATGTCTCCCAAAAAGATCAATATTCTAAAATCTGAGAACCCCTACAATGGAGAAGAGAATGGGATAATATAGAAATAAGGAGAAGAGAGAAGAGGGAGCACAACATCCAAGAACAATTAATGAGTTTCCACCTTTCAAGGGATGCTCCACCACCTTTTTGATCTAATCAAGATTAGTTCATCATCAACAAGTTAAAACTGATTTTCTCTAATAATCTTCAAGTTCTTATTGGCTGAGAGACCTACACTATATATATCTCCAAATTATTTTATCATCATTGAATGTTCCAACTACTTCTCTAACCCTAGATCTCTTCGTTATGATCTTTCATACCATCTCCACTTGCTTCATTATGAGGGCAATGTCCTTATATCTATGTACTTGATAGAGCCATGATCAAGTCTACTTTGGGTGGCTATATGTTCTTACTAAACTATGGATAATTTGACTATCATATTTATACCTGAGCATGCTCTTTACTAAAAATTGTGAACATGGATATACTATAGACTGAAAACTAATCTCCTTTATTGGTTTTCAAATAGGCAATATATCCACCTATATATATATATATATATATATATATATATATATATATATATATATCATTTAAATATCTATTATCCCAACCTAATCTATATTAGGCTCAAAATACCTATTCTATCTCTACTTTGGAACTTGAACCTAGTTCTAATTATACATTGAAAACCAATCCTATTATTGGTTTTCCTATAGTCAATATATAAATGCAAAACCTACATGATGTCTAGTTCTTTTTTTGACAACAAGTTGTCAACTCTTGACCTATATTAGGTCCAAAAGACCTATTCTATATTTATGGAGCTTTAATGACACCCTTCAATCCTAAAATATATATTATGGTTCATCTTAAATCATGATTGAGCTTGATTCCTTTGTATTTACTTTACCTAGGTTAGAAACTACTTCATTGACCTTCATAAAAAATGTCCTAAGTCAACTTTGTTCACTGGATATCGATACTGACTTGGCCTATTGACCTTTTAAATCAAATACATACCATTATACATCCCTTATATCATCCTTTCCCTCACTCCAATGGATCTATATGTATGTTCAAATGCCAACCATTGGATCTTCCTCCATTTAAACTCAAACAACTATCTACTATGGCTTAAAATTAACATTTGTGTGCCCATTATTTGATGTCTACATGAATTTCATTGAAATATATGTAACCATCAATTTTTGAACCCCAATGGATAATTTATAAGATTTATTTTGACATTCATATGACTAGCAATAATGTCTATGCGACTGTCAATGATATCCACACGACCGTCATACTTTGAACACCAATCGATTAATTATTGAGCTTAAAATTGACATCTATGTACCTATTATTTGATGTCTACATGAATTTATTTGACATATATGTGAACATATAATTATCTTTAAATCCAAATGGTTATTTAATGTTTCTTAAATTTGACGTCCACATGAATGTTTCAAACTGCAAGCTAAACTTTGAAGACTTATATCTTGAGATAGAGAACTCATCAAAACATGAAATTTATAAAGTATGATCTTAGAATTAAGGGCATCATTTTCATGTGACTTTTTTGGCCTAATATACTTTATAATCAAAATTATTAAGTGCATGATCAAGCTGGCTCGTCCACTTCTACATGACATCCTGATGACGATCTAGCTCTTCATAGATTGTGTAACTCATCTTTTGATCCTTCAAAGCTATGGAACTCTACTCAGATGACCTATCCAAGTAAAATATTTTTAGGTGGGCCAAAAATGCCAAACATATTTATTGACTTATAGGGAAGCATTCCTGCTATGTTTGAGAACCTAGACTAGTTGCATTGTCTAATCTATTGGGCATGGAGTCATAAGTCTTTTCTCTCAGCTAACATGAAATGATGCAAGGTTCCCCTCTAGATAAATTATCTTGAAGCAACAAGAAAAAAAAGAAACAAACTAATAAAGGCAAATGCATGCAGGCATTTACATGAAAGGAAGAACAACTAATCTACTAGACAAATGTGCACAAAGGCACTTAGAGGAAATCATGAAACTTGCATATCCTAAAATAACCAACACAGAAAGGAACCTATACAAAACCATTGACTAGTTGTAAAAAATAGTTGTCCTTTCTTTTTAATCTAATATAATTTAATTTCTTGAGGGAAGCCAACCAAAGATGGAGAAGGGGCAGATTTTTAACATATTGGTGATACACTTCTCCAAGAATAAGAATAACGACAAACTTACCTACCCAATCTGATTGATTAGTCATAAAAAAATCTTAGAGTGGATAGGTAAACTGATATAGCTCTTTTTGATGCTCAAATTTGTGCTCTAAATTAAGCACAAGTGATGGCTCCTTCTTTTTATCTTCTAACTAAATGAGGTATATGATAGGACATCCTCTTGTCAATACAAACATTGAGAAATCATATTTTACCTCACTTCTACACTTTATTACTCCATCATCATGCTCTTCAAGCACAATCAGATCATAGTCTCCTTGGAGAGGAACATATCCTACTCCCAAGATCTCAAATAAATCCTTCAACTCCTTTTCACTTACTAGTGTATGCAAGTTGATCTTGAGTTGATTATGATATTTTGCTTGAAGAACATGCTCATCTTGAAAGCTTTTTTCACCCTCAAGGTCCTCTTCCATAACACAAAGTGGTAACTCACCAAACTACATTACCTAAGGGTTGATTTGGCAAACCAAGGTCCAAGAAGACACATTTGTCCTGGTCAAGGTCTGGTTTACCTTTTTCTAGCTCTAAACCATTAGGGTTACCCGCATTTGACAACTTATCCTAAATTAAACTGACCACTAGTATCTAACTCTGATCCTTTTCTTCATCTATGTAGAATGGACCTTTAGTAGTCCATTCAAGGTCTATTCTATTTTTAATTTAAGGATTGTCCTTATCAAGATCAAGTTCATTAATGTCAAATCCATGTCAAGAAGGCTGGTCCAAACATGGTTCTTCCCCTTCTTAATGAAGTGGGCTACATATTATGATCTCATCATAGATACTTGCATTGTCCTCTTCAAGTTTACTTATGAATACAAGCTCCTCCTCTATACTTTATAAAATAGGCTATTTCACCAAGAGGAAGATGGTGGGAGGGTGAAGAAGTTCACCTTGTTTGCAGCTTAGAAGGGCCTCCTTCGAGCTAGGGATTTTGAAGGCTCTTCTAGGTGGCTCTTGAATTGGTGCTTGGGTTGTTTCAACTAGCACCTTTTCCTTCCTTTTCTATATGTATTCCTTGACTGATCTCCATGATGGGAATGTGTAAGAAACAACCACATTTTATTGATTTTATCTCTCTTCCTCTTTCCTCATTCTTAGCTCTCTTTCTTTGATTTGTCTATCTATATTCTCTTAGAAAATCCCCTTTTTAAGGTGGTCAGTGACCTCATGAAGATAAGGAACACGAGAGGGTTGGTATGAGGTACAAGAGGATTCTTGGGGAAGATAAGTAGAGTCTTAGATCTCAATAATAGGCTACTCAACAACAATCTCCTTTTTTTGAAGGCTCTTGTGGATTAAATTATAAGAATTGAAGGTTTGAGGAGCACATGAAGGACTTAGGACACTTGGAAAGGCCTCTTGGGGAAGAATGGGTGGCATATATGAGGGTTGAGGTGGTGTATATGAAGACATATAACATTGATGGAGTTGGACATGCTGTTATTCAAGGCCTCTTAGCTTATCCTCAATGCTTTGAATGTAACGACTTACATCCATCATCTCACTTGAAAGGTTTTTCAAATGTTCTCCCTCAATAAGTTCCCATTCTTCCTTCATTAACTATAATTCATCTCTTATACCATGAATAATGTGACTAGGGATATCTTGACCATATCCCCTTTGTGTATTAAGATCTATTATGTGCTTTTCATAGCCTGAGAGAATTTGCCTCCAACTTGAAATGGATCAGTTTGAGGAGTAACTAGGGACATTTTGAGCCTGAGAAGGCTGATGCATTGAATCTTGAGAACCACTTGGGGTGAAGCCATAAACATTTCTAATCTGATATTAAGTATGCTAAGGTATAAAATAATCATATTGACCAAGATATTGAAGATTATACATACCAAATAATGATGATTAGGCACTTGGGCTATGTATACCAACCAATAGATGCTCAGAGTCACCATTGATGTTTGCACACTTACCTCCAAAGGCTATTTGAATGAAGAGAACACCAAAACTCTTTACTTAGTGCATGATAAACTTTATCCCATTGGGTATGCCATAAATTATTATAACATCAATCTACACACTTAGAGAGGGTTCTTTAATCCGTTTCTAATTGAGCTATAATATTAGGATAACCCTAGGCTATGGGTAACCTATGGTGGGCTTGATCCTTTGTAAAAGGCCAGATTCCTCTTGATGATCACCTAAATTAATATTTGTCATAAGTAAAAGGGTTAAAAAGGGGGAAAGGGATCCTAAGAAGGCTAAAAGGTGATGCACCAAATAAAAAAGGGAAAATACCATAAGCTTGAACCCACATAAGATCTGTAGAAGACAATGCTAGCTCACATAACCTAAAAATATAGATGATTGCATAAGTGTTTCATAAAAGAGGTTCAAGGAGAAATGAATGCAAACAAAGAGGAGTTCTAAGACTCACTGATAGCTCACATTAATGGTAGAAATAACACTAATCCAAACCTGAAAAATCTTGAAAACACCCTAAACAAGGTCAAAAATGAGGAAAATGGATGAGGAAGACTCTCCTTCACACAATGCCATCATGCAAAAGTCACCAAACATAGAACCAAGGCAAGAGATAGGTAAAGAAATTCTTATATTGCATCAAGAGGTAGTTATTACAAATATTAATAGGGTTTAGCCTAATCAAGATGAGCATATTTTTCAACATCTTAGAGGATATTTCTATGTCCCAAAAAGATCAAAATTCTAAAATCTAAGAACCCATACAATCAAGAAGAGAATGGAATAATATATAAAGAAGGAAAAGAGAAAAAAGGTAGCACACCATTCGAGAATAATTAATGAGCTACCACCTTTCAAGGGATGCTCCACCACATTTTTGATCTAATCAAGATTAGTCCATCATCAACAAGTTAAAACTTATTTGCTCTAATAATCTTCAAATTCTTCTTATTGGCTGAGAGACCTACACTAGAAGATAAGGGTATGCTTTGTATATAATGAGTCATGATTCTTTCAAGGATAAAATATCTTCAAAGGCTTTGATTAGCATTAAATACTCCAAATAATTATCTAATCCCCATATTTATTTGTTATGATCTTCCATGCTATCTCCTCTTGTTTCATTATGAGGGCAAGGTCCTTATATCCATGTACCTAACAGAGCCATGATCAAGTCTATTTTGGGAGACTATATATTCATGTTTAACTATGGATGATTTGACTATCATATTTATACTTTGGCATGCCCTTTACTACAAATCATGAACATGGATCTACTATAGAATGAAAACCAATCTCCTTTATTGTTTTTCAGATAGCCAATATATCGACTTGGATATATCTATATCATTTGAATAACTAGTAGCCCACCCTGATCTATATTAGGCTCAAAAGACCTATATGTCTCTACTTTAGAACCTGAACCTAGGTCTAACTATAGATTGAAAACTAATCCTATTATTGGTTTTCCTATAGTCAATATATAGATACAAAGCTTGCTCGATGCCTAGTCCTTTTTTTGATAATAAGTTACCAACTCTTGACCTATATTAGGTCCAAAAGACCTATTCTACATTTATGGAGTTTTAATAGCACCCTTCAATCCTAAAATATATATTTTGGTTCATCCTAGATCATGCTCAAGCTTGGTCCCTTTGTATTTACTTTACGCAAGTTAAAAACTACTTCATCCACCTTCATAACAAATGTCCTAGGTTGACTTTGTTCATTGGCTATCGATACTGACTTGACCTATTGACCTTTTAACTCAAATATGTACCATTATATTTCCATGGTATGAGTTAATATAATCCCTTAGATCTGATTGGTCCCACTTACAACATCCTTTCCCTTAATTTGATGGATCTAGATGTACATTCAAATGTTAGCCGTTAGATCTACGTCCATTTGAACTCAAATGACTATCTATCATAGCTTAAAATTGACATTTGCATGCCCATCATTTGATGTCCACATGATTGTTATTGACATCCATATAACCATCAATATTTTAAACCCAATGGATAATTTTCAAAATTTATTTTGATGTTCATGCGACTATCAATTACATCTACGTGACTGTCAGTGACATCCACAAGTCTATCATATTTTGAACACCAATCGGTTAATTGCTGAGCTTAAAATTGACGCTTACGCACTCATCATTTGAAATTTACATAAACACCTTTGATGTTTTCATGAATTTATAACTATTTTTAAATCCAAATGGTTATTTTATATGGCTTAAATTTGACGTCTGTGCAAATGTTTCATTCTGCAAGCTAAACTTTGAATACTTATATCTTGAGATAGAGAACTCATCAAGATATGAAATTTGTAGACTATGATCTTGTCATTAAGGGCATCATTTTTATATGAATATTTTGGCTTGAGATGAGAAAACTTATTAATTTCATGATCAATTTGTCCCATCCACTTCTATAGGATGTCTAAATGATGGGTTGGATATTCACAACTTGTGTAAGTCATCTTTTGATCCTTTAAAGCTCTGAACTCTGCTCAGCTGACCTATCTAGGTAGAATATTTATATGTGGGCCAAAAATGGCCAACATTTACATGAAAAACTTGCTCACAAGTAAGAATCACATTCCTTTCTTACATGAATATATTCTTGCTACCATTGATCCTATTTAGTACAATAAGTGGGCTAATTCTTATGACAAAGTTCTTGGTACCTCATTATTACATGTTTCCATGGATTTTTGTTTCCATGTGAAAAATACATGTTATTGCACTATTTGGATCATTCTTCAGTCTCTTTTCAAAGATCCAACTAAGATTTATATAATTATTCCTCCTCTTATTCCTATTGTCTCTTTAGATACTATTATGCTCCCTCCTCCTACTCCTATTTATTGTGATGACACGTTCATGGTGGATTATGCTCTTCTTTCTATCAAACCACCACTCTAGGATGATATTCTACTTGACCTTAGTTGTCCTATTGTAGATTCTAATTTTTCCTTGTTTAAGATGTTACTCTTCTAAATACCTCACAATATTATACTTTAGAGGAGTCTATTGTTTCAAGTGTGACTATACCCATTGAGAGCTTAGACGCCTCATGTTCCTATGGATATTCATATTGTAAATTTGTGTGATTCATCTATAGTATCTTTTTAGTTTTGATGGTTATTGAGTTTAGCTCTCCACTTCATAGACATTCTTCTAGGGAAATTTCCATGTAATTTTGATAGGTTCACTTCATTGGCATTACATCCAATTCTTGTGCATGATTTTGCCAAACCTATGCCACACCTTTTTTTGGACCTCTTTTAAATATATTTCTATTGTTGCCTTCATATTGAATTGTGTAATGGATAGACTTTAAATACATACCTTTTATTCTTTCTTTGATAAAAAGAAGGAGCATTGTTCAATATGGATGGAGCTTCTTCAGTCTTTAGGAAAAGGACCTTGTTATCAAGATTGGTCATCTTGTGAGTTGTAATTAGAGTGTAAATTAATTCAGCATCACCTTTGAAGGGGACTTTTAGATCTTTTATTCCTCTTTTATTTATTTTATGGGGTATTTTTTTCCTACGAGTTTTCTCTTTTTATCTAATTTATGAGAGTTGTTTTGTTCATGAGTATTTCATCAGGCCTTGTTATCGAGACCTATTTATTCTACCCACCTAACCTATGCTTAAGGGGGGTTGTTAGTGTAGGGTATTTATTTTCCTTTCATTAGTTTTATTCCTATATTTGAGTTAGCTTATTTAGGTGTATTTTTGTCATAGGATTCAATCTTTAGTTATCTTATTATATGAGTTACATAATTATTATATGTCCTTTATGGAAGATATATTACCTTTATCTCCTATTTGTATATCTCTTGGTGAACTATTCTACATGAAGGAATGTTGCATTGCATATGCTTTTACAATTGTCTCATTTATGTGATTTTGATTGCTTGTAGCTTGTGTGTGCTTGACCTTTTTGCCTTTGTGTAATCCATGTCTCGCATCACTCATGTAACTCATGCATCCATTGATCCAATTATCTTGTAATAATCCTTGATACTTTCAACCTCCTGTATAGCTAGTGAAAATAAATATTTAATGATATAATAGGTACATTAGATCCCTATATGTTGTATCAAATTGATAGTACAAGGTAGTAGGTTTGATATACACACTAAAATGGTTGACAAACAATTTTTCAAAGATAACCCATGAGGTGATGTATATGTTTATCAAACCTAAACACCAATGGTAAACATCTTCATCTAGGGAATAGGTAAATAGGTGGAAAGCCACATCCTCATGTTGGATCTGGGTTAGATAATGGCTTGAATATGCTCTTTATCAATTTGAATCCCACCATGTGTATATTTTGAACATAATTTATTGGGATTCTTAGGTAAATCATGAGCAAACCTTAAATTATTCATAGGGAAAAAACTTCCACCAAGCCAAGTTAAGTCCATAAGTGGGATATAATCCTATTGACGTGTTTTTTAGGCACACAACATGGTCAAAAGGTAGGAAACATGACCAAAATAAAGCATAGATCCAAAATAAATATTCCTTTGAGGCCCTCCTTTTAGTGACATTTCTATTGGCATGCGGTTTAGGCACACCAACATGCAGGTAGAGTGGGAAGGATCAAATAGTGAGGATCCCCATCCAACTATCATGAAATTAAGCTTAACATTAAATTCCATAAGGTTTATGTCTACTAGGTCAAGATGAACTAGATACCTCAGTTGATCGATACAATCCATTCCATATAAGGGGCTTGTTTGGAATATATTTCAAGACTTATGAAAGAGACTTGGTCTATTATGCTTAGAAGAACCAAATCATTTATATTAGCAATGAACTCATCATTGGTTATCATTTATATTTAGTCTATTAGATTCAACAATGCATAAAATAAGATAAACAAATAAATAACATGTAATTTAGATGAACTTGTAAGCATGGATTACAATTTTTAGACTACTCTACCTACTCTAACAAAAGAATAAAAAGTATAAAAAGAGAGAGGATAGGGAGAAAGAAAATATGATCCCAATTTGTAGAGAGGATGGTTTTTGTCCTGTTGAGTTGGCCAATCCCTTGAGAAACTAGTCTTTATTTGGCCAACATAACATAACTATAAGAGAATGATGGTGCAGGAGTCTGAGGATAAAGTACATGTGTAGAAGAGGAAAATAAAGTCACCATATACATGTACAAACAATGAATATCACTCACAAAGCTTCCAAATAAAATATTTTTCATGAAGTATAAATCTAGGATTCATCAATACTCATGTGAGTTATAAAAATGTCCTTAAATACCCTCAATTCATACAAAAGGGGAAAAACTAACTAGGAAAGCAGGAAATGCAAAAAAAAGGTCTAACCCTCTAGTCTAATTTATAATTCTAAATGAACAAACCCATTTTACATCATAAAATTGGTATTTGTAGGAAATGTAACCCTATGGAGTCACTACTCAACCCATTACATGGTCACTATAATAATTCAATGAAACATGCCCAATTGAGATCAAATTTGAATCAGACCTTGCTCAATCCCAATGTTATCAATACCACAAGCTATCCTTGATTGAATTTGGACTAAATTCTAGCCCAAGAATGCCGTTGAGATCCCCTTGGGATAACCTACTTGCCATGATCTATTCATTTAGAGACCACACCTCATTAAGGAATATTTGTCTTTATTGGTCTTCACTTGCTTGATACCAATATGTACACCACCACCTAGTCAATCCCAATATCTAATTTACTTTGAATTATGGGTCTCACAATTTCCTTGTTACTAGAAGACAAGCTATGACTTTGATCACATGGATTTGATTAGACCTATAGTCTAATTTTGGGCCTTGACAGCCTTGATGGGCTAATATGAATGTCAATCCCAAGTCTAAATTCCTTTCGTGGAAGTCCAAGTATCCACCTTGGGAAGGCCACATCATGCATTATTTTCTCACTGCTTAGAGATGTTAGCATGTCTTTAGATGTCAAGACTATGTTATATGGTAGTTTTTCACTCATCTCCTACTTGGATAGATGGGCTCATGTTATATGACTATTACATAGATAAGATGTAACAAAACCTTAACAAGTGGAAAGATATCATTTATTCAAAGCTCCTCTGCTTGCTTATTAAGTACTGACCACTCCAGTGGCATGGGTAAACAAAATCTTACCATGTGGCACCATTGAATTCACTTGGAGAATTTATGGTTTGTCAAATAAGGATGGACTACTTTGGAGTTATGATGAAGTGATATTTCACTAAGTGGTATCATCTCATTCTTCTAGAAGATATTTGGGTGGGGTATTTGATCTAAGTGACCTGGGGAAGATAAAAAATAAGATCTTTCCACATGGAAGCATGTCTCTCATCTAGGAGATAGATTGAAAATCAATAAGCACAAACTGATCTAAAGAAGTGGTGTAGTAGGAAGAATACATGTGGTTGTATCCCATTGATCTGGGGACTCGAGAAACCAAAAAAATTGACTAAATCTACAATATGGTGGAGAAGTGAATAATTTACAAGTGGCATCTTCACACTCACCTAGGACCTATAGTAAAATGGAATAGTCATTATAATTTTAAAAAATAAAGTAGCCATAAGAATATGAATTTATCAAGTTTAAATGAAAATGGCTAAGTATAAATTGAAAATAAGGACAAAACGGAAACAAGTTAATGAATAGAAACAACCCTTTTTCCCAATTCAATGCTAACTCTAATCCATGATACATAAAATGATTAAGTAAAACCATGATACCATACAAATAATTAGTCATTTTAAATTGATGAGACACAAAAATGGTCCAAAGGGGGATGGATTTAATAGATAAATATCCCATTTTCTATAATTTTAGGCAATTTAGTCTAACTTTCCACAAAGAGATTACGCCCAAAGATGAAATGACATTAAGAAATTATCTCATGGACACAAAAGGGAGCAATAATAAACTAAAAATCTTAAATAAGGGATGCAAAAACTCTAAAAAATAGTTGCATAATTTGCATGAATCTAAGACAAAATGGTCTAAAATGGAAACTTTTATGCATTCCAAAGCATGCTTCAATAAAGACCAAGACTTATTAGATTTAGGAAAATTTGGATAATTATATCAATGTGGTCCCAAATGCAAGTTGTTTTTAGAAAAAGTGCATATAATAAACATTTCTAGCTTAGACCTGGTTAGAACAGCAAATCGAGATTAAAGTTCATATTACAACATCCCAAGGAATTTTTGAAATCAAGTCAATAGATCAAATAGGTCCTAGGCACAAACTTGAATAAAGTAAAATACTATCTCCATATCAAAAAGAGGTCCCATGTTTCATTGATGAAATTAGGGCATATTATGTAAGAAACAACATAATTAATATACCACCATTTTACTAGCGCTAACCATTTAACCCATCTCACATATTTATCTAAATAAAAACATTACAGATAACCCTAAAAGCATTTATTGACTTCCTAATTTTTTCCATTGGATTAGGGATGGTATAAAAAGATAAGAGTCATCTAAGTACCCAAAAAAGAAAATAAACTAGTGCAAAAATTATTAGTAAATGTAGGATCATAATCACTTACTATGATATTTGGGGTCTAATGTAACTTCTAAATTGTATCCATAAAATTTGATGTCATTATACTTGCTACAAAAATATGTGAAAATGAAAAAAATGGGAATATTTAGTGAGTCTATCCTTGAAAATCATGATGAAAATTTCCCCTTCACACTTAGGTAACCCTTTGATAAATTTTGTGGACACTTCCTCCCACCTTTGGCTAGGAATTTAACAACGGTTGTAAAATACATGAGATCTTAATTGTATATCCCATGTTTTATTAACACATAATTCATTCTACCATATTTTTTTGGGATTATCCTTTGGTCCCTTATCAAAAAAATTATTTCTTGATTGTATGATAAGTCTTCAACAACCCTAAGTGCCAATCAACTATTGAAGCATGCAACTCTACAAAAACATTTTATTTAAGGGTTGAGTTCTTGCAGAAGTATAAATAATCCTTATAGCATATAGTTTCCCCTTTCCATTAAAAAAATTTGACATGCTCAGATCTTATTAAAGCTTCTAAATGAGAGTCTATGTATCTATTCCATTTGCCCATTTTGATTTTACCTCCACCTAATCTTCTTTTAATCTAGATATGGCATACAATAGTGATTTTATGGACTCATCATTCATGGATAGTGCATCAACCACTACATTATATTTTCCTTTATTTTATATGATCTCAAATTCATATCCCAACATATTTATGACCCATTTTTTCTTCTTTTGATGATAACCTCTATTCTAAAATGTTTTTGAGACTATCATGATATATTTTCACCTTAATATATCTTCTCATCAAATAATATTTCTATTGATTGTATCCATAAATGATATCCATCATTTCCTTCTCATAAATGGGCTTCAAAAAAATATTACCATTGAGTTGATTACTATCAAAATCAGTAAATTATATTTCTTGCATGAGTATTTCCCTCATGCCATACCCTAAAGAATCACACTCAATAATGAAAGTTATGGAAAAATATGTAGTATCTATAATTGCATTTATGCATGTGGCCTATTTCATCTTGTTGAATGACATTGTGGTTGCCTTATTCTAATGAAAAGAGTCCTTCAATGAATCTATGAATGGTGGTGCTATGCTACAATAGTTTTTAACAAATAAATGATAGTAAACTTTGAGCCCTAATAAGCCCCATAGCTACTTGAGGGTTTTAGGAAGTTGTCATTCGAACATGGACTTGATCTTATGAGGGCTCACATTTTTGCCTTCATGGGAAGAAATGTGTCCCAATTAATACAAATAATTAACTCCAAAATCACACTTGTAAGGTTTAATGTACAATCGTTGTTATGCCAAAACATTTAAAACTTGATTCACATGGTGTAGATATTTTTCCCATGTTGTTTTGTATATATAGATATGATGTAGGAACATTCAGGTTTACATGTAATATTGGATCAACTAAAAATATGTTAGTTTATAAAATTTCAAAATGTTGTTTTGTACAAGTTTCTTATTATACATATGTCATTGTTTGTAATTTTTTGCAAGTATTGAGTTATGTGAGAAATTTGTTATGTTTTTTTAAGCCACCTTTGAGTGCGTACCTATTTTATGTATCCTATAAATGCACATATGTTTATTATTTGTATTGTTTTGTGTGTCCATATTTACAATCAATTGTAATTGTTATTTTTCTTAATAATATTATGAAGCTTTTCATAATAATTAGTGTTGGTATTTTACGCAAGCACAATATTTTAGAGATATACAAAAAATTTAGATGTCTATGACATATTATATAACATCAAATATTTCATTTAGATCACCACATAGGTTGTTATTTTATACAAAAACAATAGTGTTGGTGAGAATTCGTGGAGGAGCTGATTCTTTACCACACAAGTATGATGAAAACTTATGAGTTATTTGTAAATTTGGAGGTAACATGTGATAAAGTTCTTGATAAATATGAATATTATTGCACAATAGATTTTTGGCACAATTTTTGTGTGCATTTATATTCTTATGATATGTTAAGAGAATTAGACATTAATTTTAATTCCTTTAATCATAAATATGCCAAGGATTCATTTATTATTTTATGTGATGTATTATAATGTGATGTGTTAAGTTGTTGTGTACTAAGGTGTCTTGTAATTGTATAAGAATTATTTTGGGTGCACTATGGAGTGTTACCAATGTTTAATGAGGTTAATGGGTTGATAAGCACTAAATGTAAGTAGGTGGCTCTTGTGCCTTTATAAATATGCCCATACACTTGTACATAATATATATGAGTAATGAACAGAGATTTATATCATGAGGATAATCTAAGTGATTATCTTTGAAATGAGCTAGTCTTTCGAAGACTAAGAGTTAGCTTGTAGAGATATGCAGATCTAGTGTTGTAACACATCTCATAGTGAGATGATGTGATACTATGTTTTTTTGTATTTCCCTATTTTAATTCCTTTTATTTAAATATAATAAAGATCAAAGTGTGTGATGTTGAATTTTATTACATTTTCTACTCTATATTTTTAGGGTTGTGTGGTATAAGGCATCTATTAATTGAGACCCCTAACCATGACTGCATCATTTTGTATCAAAGAAAGGTTATAGTTCTTGTGGCTATTATTTATTTATAAATTTGTGAGTGTGGGTAGAACATATTATGGTGATATTTTTGGGTAGAAGGTGTGGAGTTTTTTAATTCTGATTTGTAATAAAAAGACGTAAAGAGGTGGTTTGAATGCTAGAAGGTCAAGAGTGGCTCAAGTGCCAAGAATTTTAGACTTGGATGGATTGATAAGAGATATGCAAGATCGATTAGAGGCAATGGATACATAATAATGCCAATGTGTTTAAGTGATATATGATTAATTGATATTGAGTTCATAAAAGAAGTTCTTGAGGACTAGGACACAAAAGAGGAGGTTAATGAACCTAAAGATTGATTTTTGAGAGGTATATTGAGAATGGAAATTAAACCAAAGTTGGACCCTAGACATTCCAATAAAAATTTGAGTCCTAAAGAGCTCATTGATTGGATTATTTTGTGAAGTATGTAAAATCCTAAGTGAGTTAAGTTCTCCAACATAATTTTGAAATGTCACACATCTTTATGGTGGGAGCATGTTCAAAATGAAATATTTTTCTAAGGAAAAAATAAGATTAATACTTTGAATAGATTTGTCATGAAGATAAAGACTAAATTCATTCATGTTGATCATAACATGAGTTTGTTGAAAAGGATTCAAAACTTGAAACAAAGGGAGATGAGTGTGAAAGATTACATTTAAGAGTCCTATATATTTAATATTAGAGTAGATCATGTTTAATATGACATTGATAATATTTCAAGGTATCTAAATGGATTACCCATGGAAATTTAAGAGAAATTTGGTATTATTATATTGTGATTGGTTTAGGAATAATATTAGTGTGTGTTGAAGGAAAATCAAAAGAAATCATGTAAACAACAAGGAGTGATGAGAGGAAATAAAAAATTCATGCATGGACATGGTTAATGAGATAGAAGAAGTAGAGGTTATTTCATGTAAGAAGGTGAGGTGAGTAATTTTAGTTCAATGATGATAATGCTTAAAGAAGTAGAATATCCTTTGGAAAAGGTAGAGGTTTATGATTCAATGTTACATGTTTCAGATGTGGTGAGATTGTATATAGATTATTTGAGTGTCCATGTGTGCATAATTAGGTCTTAAGAGATATGATTTGAGTGTGCACATCACATAAGTATGTGAATAAAGTTTTGTGTCTATTCATAACATATAATAACTTAAAACAATAGAATATCTCTTGATGAAGATGGTATTGTTGAAACCTACAAATGAGTAGAATAGTACTACATAGTAAAAGAATTTTTTTATAACCATTTATAAGCCTAGAGGTAAGGGTTGTAAATTTATTTTTGATAGTGGAAAAAAAAATAATATTATATCATAATAAATGAAATATAAACTTGGTTTGAAGAGAATTTTTCATTTGAATCCATATAAATTTTTTTGGTTGTTAAACAGACATCAAGTTTTGGTGAATGACCAATATTTGGTAAGTTTTGAAATTATTACATATAAATTATTAACACCTAAGAAGGATGGAGAAAGAAGAATATGCATTGATTTTAGAGCCATAAATAAAATTACCATAAAGTATATATTTCCATTTACATGTATGGATGATTTTATGGATATCTTGAGTGGAATGTAATACTTCACAAATATTGAATTGAAAAGTGGATATCACCATATTCACTTAAGGGAAGGAGATGAATGGAAAACAATGTTTAAGACACAACAAGGGTTATATGAGTGGTTATTTATTCCATTTGGGTTAACTAATGCACTTATTACATTCAAGATATTGATAAATGAATCCCTAACACCCATTTTGGCTAAATTTTCCTTTGTGTATCTTGATGACATATTGATTTTTAGCAGAATAGAGGAAAACTAGTGAAATTTAAGCCAAGTGATAGAAAAGTTACTAGATGAAAATTTGATCATGAATTTAAGGAAAGGTTTTTTTATGTAGAAGGAATTGGTATATTTGGGATTTTTTTATTTCTCAAGAAGGTTTAAATATGGATCCATAAAAGGTGAAACCTATACTAGATTGCTTGTCACTATAGGGTACATTTAAGGTACATAGTTTTCATGGATTGGCAAGTTTTTATAAGAAGCTTATCAAAAATTTCAAAGAGATGTGCACAATGATTACTAGTGTGATGCACAAATACATAAGAGAGTTTGCATGGACATTGGAAATAAAATGTATTTTTTAATAGTTTAAAAAGAAGATAACAAAGCATCTAATGTTGGAATTCCAAAATTTTAGTAAGGTATTTCAGGTAGATTATGATGTGAGTAGCACAAAAATAGGATCGGTAATGAATATAAATAATACCTATCACATATTTAAGATATAAATTAAATGATGTGAAACACATATAACTAATGTATGACCAAGAGTTCTATGCAATTATGGAAGTGATAAATAAGTGGAGACGTTATCTATTCCCTAAGGAGTATGTATTATATACAGACTATAAAACACTAGAATCTATTAATAGTCAGAGAAATTTGAATAAAATACATATGAAGTGGGTTGAATTTATATAGAGATATTCATTTTTTTAAACACAAATGTGGAAAGTCAAATAGATTTGCATGCACCAAGTAGAAAATCTCTTTTGTTAAATGAATTAAGAGTGGAAGTCATAGGGTTTGATATTATCAAGGAAAAATATGAAAATGATGGATATTTTCATGAAGCATGGAAGGCTTGTGAAAAACTAGTAAGTGAAGATAGAACAACATGGTTAGATTATTTTATTCAAAATAGACTTATTTATGCAAGTTATGAATAAGATCCAACAGATGAATGGATAAACCCTCTCATTTTAGGAACACAAGGAGTAACCCAACACATGGGTTGTAGATTTGAGATTTTATAGATAACCAATTATATACTAATGTTGATATGCAATGAAATTATGATTGCCAAATAAAATCCTCCCTATGATCAAATTATATCCACCTAGAAAATACTCAAAACTAACCTAAAGATGGATATTCACAATGATGTTAGTTTACATAGTTTGAATCTCATAAAATAATATCAAAAGGAGTGAAAGGGTAGGGTAGAAAACAAAGTTTTAGAATGTATTAAGATAATATTTTTATAAATCAAAATATTTCTAAGATTTATTGTGAGTTAGCCAATATTTATAAAATTTACCATTCACTCAAATTTAAATCAGCATAAAAAGAGTCTAAGGATTAATTAGTTGTGAATAAAACTCCATAATATCAGTTATAAAATAAATTAACCATAGTGATTAGTAAAATCACATTAATCCACACCAATTGAAAAAAAATCAGACCTAATCCATAATAGATCTAAGCCATAGAAATGGTTATACTAGTGAACACTCAGTCTAACTAACACATAATAAAAGAGATAAATCTCATTCAATGATCAATCTAATATAAAAACATTTGTAATATTAGTATGAATTGAGAAATTAGAAAACATGAAAAAACTCATAAAACATCCATAATAATTTCTTAAGTTTTCCAAGTCTCCTAAAAGTCTTCATTATTAAAAAAGGTCTCAATAGAATGTATATATAAGATATATATGTCAACACCACATCTAAAAAAAATTGCATGTGATCATGCTTATTTAAAGTTTAAAAATATATTTCTAATATAATATCTAAAACTAAATCTCTTAAACAAAGCTTTCCAACATTAAAATAAAGATATAAAAATAATCTTTCACTTTCCAAGTCCATTTAGACTTATCACTTATGAATTAGTCTTCAACTGGAAATTTTATTTCACTTGAATGCTTGTGCACATAACTAAGAGTCCCCATCTATTCGATATACATATATGATTATCTTCCTAAACAAGTTTTTTGCTTTAGTTACCAATATTGAATGGTTTTGCAAGGGGATCCCAAGATTATACTGAATGTTGTGGCACTCTCTACCTTCCTTATTGCATTTGTGATAAAATTAATAAACTATTGGCTACACCTTGATTTACCTCAGGCAATTCTCTTACGAATGTAGTCTTGAAGTTGTTGATAATATAGTGAACTTAGTGGTACTTATTTAATTATTGTCTTCTATGGATAATTATCGCATGTTAACCTCTATGAAGAAATAAAGATTCTCCACTCTCAAGCCATTAATGGTGACATTGTAGTCTTCAAATTAAGCTTCTTTCATTACAAAACTAGTATGAATCATGAAATTCTTTCTCAAATTTATGTCAAGCACAATCATGAGTCTAAAATTAGGGAGCAAACCTCTCTTAGCCACAATGGTGATTGAATCCAATTTATTCTCCATCCTAGTGATTTTTTAAAATTAATTCTAGATGTTATGATGTAAAAGGTCAATCTTAGTCTTAGTTTGGTGAACCTCTGTGAGTGAAATTAAAATTAAATTCAATACATTTTCAACCTTATTCACAATGTTTTCTCTGACCTTAACCTTGGATTATTTTTCCATTCTTTGGACTTTCTTCTTCATGCCCTAGAAAACCTTTTATGTGATCTTATTAGTGTATTTTACCATAAATTCAAGATCTTATTCAAATCCATATCCATTATAGGAATAATATAAGGTCATGGCCACATCTTTGCTTCACCTTTTAATTTTATTTGTCAAAGAGAAAGCTCTTCATTTGTCTCACAAAGATTAGGATTTCCATCTTATGTGATTTTTCTTGTGGTTATTATTTCAGTTTCCCAATGACCTTTTCAAATTTGAGCTTGAACTTAGGTTGATATTTAATTATCATATATGGGATCTCTAATTTTATGAGTTACATGATTTGGATTTGATCGCCATGATAATCCTCTCCTTTATCTTATTCTGATGCTATACATGTTTCATGGATGTAGACAAAGTTTGGGATGTGGTTGGAATGAGAATGATTTCAGTCAAACTAGTGACTAGTGGTGATGAAGTATTAGGGGTAGTAAGAATAAGTATAATGATAGCATTAGGTAAGAGTGTATAAGATGATGTTAGAGTACTCACAGTTACCTTCAATAGTTTTGATATGGAAGCAATAGGTTTTATAGGACTCATATTTGATATGATTATGACCACAATGGGAACTATAAGAATATGGAATTTAGTCATAAATAAGACTTGGATAAGTAGTACTATAAGATTATGAGAAGATGGCATGGTAATCTTAGGGACCTATGGTGTTATAGTGGTCACTAGAAATGGTTAGACAATAAGATTAACAACACAGATTATTGAAATCAATGGAGGAGGACTATACAAGGTATCACTTGAAAATGAAGAGGTCATTAGGATATTAATAGTAAAATTGATCAATGACTAAATTGAAATGGACACAATAGTGAATTAAAATATTTTATCTATTTGCTTAGAAACAATCTCCATGGTTTGAGTGTTAGGGATAGATTTGGACACAGTGGCTTAATGACTATAAACTTGGGCATTCCTATGTGACATAGATACATTAAAATAAATATAAGGCCTTAATTGAGTTGGTTCACTAGAAACAAGATTAATAAAGGATGAAGACATATCCAAAGTAATGGAAGCTGGGACTAGAGTCACATAACTAAAAAATGTCACAAAAGTAGAGGAAATGGGAGGAGTTATTATTACCTATGTGGGTGTTTCCACTAAAGATGTTGTTGAGGGATAGGATGAATAAAATAATTTTAGTAACTTCTTCTTGAGATGTGGATTTATCACCTTTGGTTCATCATTTTCTTGAGGTGATTGATCATTAGGTATATCTTCAATCCCTTTAGATTGTGATTTTTGAGCTTATGGTTTTTGGGGTGGAATGAACAATATTTTTGTCATCAATCTCCCCTTAACTTTAGTATCATTTGATATATTCAGATAGTAGAGACCCCCTAGGTGTGAATTGTGATGATACACCACACTAATATTACATCGTAGTAATTATAAATGCTTGATCAATGTTCCATTAGGGTCCTAATGTATAAACATGTGATAATATAATGTAAATGAAGATGTGTGATAATAATTTTTTAATAGAGGGATGCATTTTATAAATTTTTATCCCTATTTTCAATGGTGTTGGTGGCCATGACCTATAACTTCTATTATTAAAAATTCTTGTTAGTGACAAATTGGAGTTCAATATCCTGCATAACCAATTTATTTAGTACAAATAGGGGATTTTGAAGGGTGAAACAAAAAAATCAAATGTGATCATTGTGTATAATTAATAATATGATTAGGCCCTACTTTATTTCATAAATTCTCTATTTCCTTTGATATTTTTGGCATTGGATGTTCATTTATGGCCATGTATATGGGAGGGTAGATAAATTTGCATACATATTCCCTACACTCTTGGAATCAGTACATATATAATTTTTTGTTCCTGAACATGAATGGTGAATATGGAAAAATTACCCACTTTGGGAAGTTTGTGTGATGAAATTGATTATGGCAGATAAAGCATCCACAAGATATGACATCATGTATATTTTTTTACCCTACTTTACTCAAATTTTTTAGTTCAAATTATATGAAATAATTGCACCAGGGTTGGATTATTCCTAGCATTTATGATCATGGCTAGTAGAAAGACCTAATCTTTGTTCACATGATCAATATTAAATGTCTCATATAACCTATTCATCAATAAAATTATAACCATAACCCCTTATCTAACAGTATTAATGGTATAGGTGTCAATGTTACCCTTTTTAACCCACTAGTTGGTATCATCTTCCAAGGATTTTAAAACCCCATTAGATCATTATTTTCCATCCATTGTAGAGAAACTTCTTGGTTATATTTGAAACTAGACTTGGGAAAATTGTATTAATTCTCAAATGTTACCTCATCAATATAGGCGACCCAATTCTTCAATTTTGGATAAAATATCACATTGTATTTCAAGTCACACTTAATGAAAATATTATGTAGGATTTATTTACAAGGAAATACCTCAAGCTTTTTAATGACGTAATGTAGACTAGCCTTATGTAAAGAGACCAAGTCACTCTAATACTCTTTCTCATCTTCGGTATAAACCCAATTGTCATCTACTCAAAAACTTCCTCTAACTTATGGAATATGGCCTTATAATTCCAATATTTAATAATATGAGACTTGAAGATAAATTCTTTAAACTCTTGAGGAGGTCCTAAATAATAGTTGTTTCCATCTCATATATCTTGCATTCTCAATGATACTATGGCAATATTTCAAGGAATATGGTGATTATAGTGTGCAAATTCAATTCTCTTAGACTCTTTGAACTCTTTAAATTCTTTTTGACTCCTCTCTAAAACATTTTTTAGCAATGGAACTGGTCACTTACAAATAATTGTGCTTGTTTAAAATTCACATGTGTTTATTTACAAGGAAATACCCCAAGTTTTTTGTGACTTGATGTAGACCAACCTTTTGTAAAGAGACCAAGTCACTCTAGTAATCTTGTTCATCTTGGGTATAATCCTCATTTTCATCTAACTTGTAATCTTCCTCTACTTTTTAGAATAGGGTGTTATAATTTTCATATTCAATAATATGAGGTATGAAGACAATTTATCTAAACTATTGAGGAGGGCCTGAAGAAGAGTTGTTCCATATTAGATATCTTTCATTCTCAATGATACTCTAGTAATCTTGTAAGGAACTAGTGATTACAATGTGAAAATTCAATTCTCTTAACCTCTTTGAACTCTTTAAATGCTTCTTGACTCTTCTTTCTAAAACGTTTCTTAGCAATGGTGGTCGCTTACAAATAATTATGCTTGTATTAACTTCACATGTGTTTATTTCATATTCAAATCCTAAAAGGTGACTTTATCATATCTTACCAACTTTAAAAATAAGTGAATAAATATAAAATGATGGCCTTTTTTCTTGTTATTATTTATCTTTAAAAATGATCATTGTGATTTAGATTTTAGTGAATCTATAGATTAACATACAATGAAGAATATTATCCATCCACGTGTAAATATCCTAAAGTATCATGGACACAAAGTGAAATATTCACTATGATATGAATTTTCCTTCTCGTGGACACATTATATTACAAATTTGGCTTTATTTCCATTGAGATCCAAAGCTTTGTCATATTTTAACTTTTTCATGTCTAGTTGAAGGGAGACATGGTATTTTTTTAATTGGGTTGGGAAAACACAATCATGGAGTGCATTGGAAGTTTTAAATGACCTTTTTCACTACATGGACACTTTTATTTATTGATCATAACTCATAGTTTCACTTGTCACAATCTATTCACTTCTTCGTACATCGAACATCCATGTGGCGAGATCTTGTAGTATGAATTGGCATGTAGGTCTTTAGTGTTTATTAGTTTGTGTTTATTAGGTCCAATAAGATCAAGGCACATGTTGGTCATTGATTGATTTAAAATCATGGGATTATAAATTCCATAAATTTTCTTATGATCAATTGAGAAATCCATGATGTGCTGTAAAATTAGTTTCATTCAAATTTCCTTTAATGTTTGTTCCTTTCCTGTATGCAAAAAATAAATTTATTAGTCATTTTTTGTATTAAAATATTCAATAAATAAATATTTAATAACATCAAAATCAAACTTATGTTTTTCATCAAACAACTAGGGAGTCCCAAAATCATGGAGTTTTATTTTATTATTGGTGTGTCCCTATTGGACTATGCAAATGCATTAAGTAAAATTTAATGTATAATCGTACATGTTCATCCCTTTACCTACACATAAGAGAAAAAAATTAAAAAATATATTCACAAGATTAATTATATAAGCATAACACATGTAAATATATGTGTCACAAAAATGAGATACATGGTGATCATCCAACATTCACACCTTTAGGGAGTCATAGAGCTCCTTTATTTTTAAAATGGTCATAATGAAGTCTATGGATCCATTATGTTATGAAATTTGCTTGATATTTACATGTGTCTATCAAATACACAAAATAAATAAACCAGCTTATGATCATAACTTATAAATAAAATGTATAATATATATGATCACTAAATAAGTGATATTGCAATCCAAGACACGTGGCCTCCCCAAAAAATTCATAGAGTAATGGATTTCACCTAGGTATACATTAAAATTTGAAGTTATAAATATATACATGAGCACATTGGCTTATCAATTCCATTTTTTAACTATGTTTGGGCCCATTCACTTCAAAGGAATATATGCAACATAAAATAAAGCATGGTTCTTAGCGTAGGATATGTGTGGCCACTTAGTGTTTTAAAAGGATTCATGAGGGTACATGAATGATTAAATGTGTGATAATTTAAACTCAAAGTTTACTATGACAAAAATTATTCCTTGAATGCACCATCAAAATCTCATGAAAGTAATATGAAGGGGAAATCTCAATTTCTATTCTTTTGCATTTTGATTTGGCTCAAAACTTAGACAAAATTGAGACAAGGAAAAATATTACAAATAAGTTTATATCACAATTTCAAAAGGGAGTATCCATTTATTAAATAGGAATGAAGGTGTGTTTATCACATAAAATTGTGAATTTGTGAGAAAACCATAGTAAAGTGTTTAGGATTCAGTGCTTTCTAGTTGTACTTTTGAATAAAGCATCCAAGTCATGTAGGAAAGTTTTCTATTTCCAATAAATATTTACAAACTAGTTTTAGTCTCATCACAAAACAACTGGGTCTTGACATATTTGAAGAGTAAAAAATGAATATAGTGATTTGTTTACCTTACCTTGAAGGATTTTGATAAGGATCAAGAGAAATCACTAGATCAGGACTTTATAAAGAGTATTTTATTCTTTTTTTGTATTCTTTTTTTGGGGATGGCTAAGGGGGAATGCTTGGGTATCACATTGTTTCCATCAAGGCATATATATCCCAAATAGATTTACATTTGACTCCACTCTAAGAATTTATCCATTAGCAACTAGGCATCCATATCTTCCATGGAGGTTCCCTAATTCCCCTTCTTGAGAGAAAACTTTTAAATTTTATTTGAAGGTTTCATATTCTCTTCTCTTTTTATTTATTTACTTGGATCTCTTAAAGGTTTGGGAACCAATGAAGCCAAGTACAAGGATAGTAAGATACATTCAATCTCAAGTGATCTTTATTTTGATTTTGAATAAGAAAATTAGGGATTTTTAGCTCATATTTAATATGAAAAAGTGTATTCATGACTCTTATCCAATGTAAATAGTTTTCTCAATTAATGTGTAAATTTTGAAGAACACTTCCAATTATTTATTGACAATAAAAAGTAATCATTCATGATATTGATATTTTATTAAAATTTGATCATTTTCACTAATTTTTTAAACACTCTCACCATGAACCCAGCTCTACCAACCAATGGAATATGACTAGGCTCTCTTATGAAATGGATTGGGTAAGGTGAACACAATCTAAGTTCACAAATGATTAAATATTTAAAGAATAGATGTGTGAAAATATGTTCTCATTTTATCTATTTTGTGCCTTCAACAAGACTTATTGAACTAATGCCTAACTAAATAAAACTACTCTAAGAAAAAAATGAAGGCAACATATAAACTATGAAATCAAATAGAACTGAAAGTAGACTAATCTAAATTTTTAATCCTAAATGAAAACTCATAGTCAGTATGAAAACTATGGGGGGTGGCACAACTGAGAAGTAGTGATTCAAGTATTTTCCATTCATTGGGAGTTATGGGTCATTTACATGAAAATTATTTAGTTTGAATGAATTTATTCCCAATATCTCTGAAATATTATATGAACCAATGTATAACGGGTCAAAATTTACATGTTGGCATTTTTTATCATGGACTTTGTCCCATAGTAAAATGAGATCTAAAATTCTAAAAGATTTTACCTTTGCCCTATTATTGAACCATATCTTGACTATATTTTGATGTTTACTAATTTTTTGTAGGGATTCATCTCATGTATCTTCCATTTGAATAATATTAAGCAATCTTGATATCACTTTATCATCTCCTCCCATGTACTCTTGAAAGAACTAATAAGTGGTAAGGTTAAATGTAATAGAAAATATTGGCTCTTATCCATAAATTAATATAAATGGGGAAGATTTTAACACTTTTTTATAACTTGTTCTTTCAACCCATAATGCATATTTTATCAGTGAATTATAATATCTTGGTATCTTTACAACATATTTCTTAATGGCATAGATGATGTTCTTGTTGGTGGATTCAACCACTTTGTTCCCTTGGGGGTAATAATTTGATGAAATCTTCAAAATAATATTATTGTTATACATCTATTCTTCAAATTTTATGGATTGAAATGCAATTTCATTGTCACAAACCAAGGAAAAAGGTGTGTTAAACCTTATAAAAATGATATATTAAATGAGTTTGATTACTTATTTGGATATGTTTTCCTCTGTAGTAATTTATTCATCCCACCATGTATAGTAATATGTGGATCTCAACATAAATTAATGTCCTTTTATAGAGTTAGGATTAATAACTCTGATGAAATTCAATGCATATTGGGTGACTGTTATGGCTTCAATCATAGATTATGATGACAATGTTACATTTATCTCTCTTTCAAAAAATGTTTGACAATTTTAAAAAGTCCTTACATAGATATGAATATCTTTGAATATCATGGGCTAGTATTAGCTTTCTCTAAGAATATCATGTGTTTTTGTATTACCATTAAAGTGACCACTTCCCTTTTTTAATGAAACATGTTTTTAATTTCCTTAGATTATTCATTGGTGATGCATCTAAGATAAATACCTTCATAATATATGTGGTAAATGACTCATTTCTTTAGTATATAATGAGAAACTTTCAATCTCAAATCTATCCTCTATAGGTTTTAAATTTTGGAGGGCAACTCCAATACAAAAAGAAGTGAATGATGTGATCATACCACTACTCTAGTTTATCCTATGTTTAGTTCACTTGCATGATCGTGATCCATGGATTGACCTCTCTAATTAACTGAGTGATACCTTAACCTCTCACCATTTTAGCTAGATTGATTTCAATGTCATATTATTTCAATATGGCCATCCATTTTCACATGGGGTCCCCCAGTTCATTCATTCCAAGCATCAACTTGATTATGGGGTTAGGCACAATGGCATGGAATTTGTCACAAAGAATGTAATGCTTGAATTTTTTGATATCCTTGACTAGGATTTAGGATTACTTATCCAATTATAAATACTTCCATTTTTCATTTTTAATTTTATTTTTTTATGAATACAATGGGGTTATTCTTCATCAATTATTTGTGTCATTATAACTACCATGGTGTGATAAGAATAACAGGTGTAGAGATAGAAATATCTTACAAGGTCCAGACTAATCAATATTAGATATTACATAATGACATCCTTGATGTCTTTAAATTAAAATTTGGCTTGAGGTATCCACTCTATTTTCACATACTATTCTAGCATGGCGTTAAGAGGTCTGACAATCTCAACAAAACTAGAAATAAAATAAAGCAAAAAATTAATTTTTATAAAAAAATATTTTAAGATTTTTTTATTATTTGGAAGTAAAATTTTAGAAATGGTGTTTTTTCTATAAGTGTCAATTGATATACCCCATTTAGTGATGATGTGTCCTAGTATCTCACTTTTAGTTACATTGAAGATACTCTTTTTTATATTTAGAGAAATATTGTACCTCCTGCATCTCTCAAACACCTTATGAAAATTAAGCATGTTCTATGAACTATGCTTGGAAAATACAATTAGATCATCCATGTAAATAACATTAAATTTTCCCACTAATACTTGTGATAAAAAACCCACATCATGTTGGAATGTGGCAATTACATTTATTAGACTGAAATGAATTCTCTTGTATCAGATATACCCCATTTCATTGTGAATTTTTTTAATCCTATCTTCCCTATCAACCAATACTTAGTTGTAGCCTAAAAATACATATTGAAAGGACATCATATTAGAGACAATCACCATTTGAATGACTTCATCAAGGGACAATATCAGGTAATTTTCTTTGTTTGAGGCTTTGTTAAGGTTTCTAAAGTCAACATAAAGCCTATTTTTTCATTCTTTTGTGGGAAAACACTAAATCATCCACCCATGTTGAATGTTTGACTATAAAAATTATCTTGGATGAGAGAAACTTCTAAATTTCCTTATAAATGTTGGGTCAAAGGATTGGATTGATTTGTCATTGCCTCCACCTAAAAGTCTTTTGGCCTTATTTAAGTGAGATAGTGTGTTTTATGACTCATGAATCAAAGATCTTGAGTTCCTTGTATGACCAAATGGCCACATTTTTGTACTGTATAATAAGATATCTTAGTTATTATTTCTCTAATTATAAGTAGTTGAGACCATTTTTCACATGTTAGGGCTCTTCTAGAAATCCTAAATTTACCAAGGCAAACTTGTGACCACTAGAATCTTATCATTTGTGTCTTTCAACTACCATGTCCAACTCGAATAACCTCTCAAGTGACACCACTCCCTTAGGATTTATATTTTATTTTAATCTCATGATTCCATTATCATCAATATCCTTTTATGTGAAATAGTCTTTGTCCTTTTCATCAATGTCATGCGCTTCAAATACACCAAATTTGTTCATAAATTCAATAATCTATTGATCATAATTAAAAATTTGTAAATTTTCCACATTTTCAGGGACTAAGAAACAAAGAATTAAATCAATTGAAGACTTTTACAATTTGGAATCATTCAGGGGAAATAAGTTGGTTGTTGATGCTACAAGAGAATCAACAATTTGATTGTTTTCCCTAAGAATATTTATGATATTAATAAAATATATCAATCAAGTCCCAAGCTCTATGCTTATATTTTCTTATATGTGATAGTTTTCATCAAAAAATTCTTCTTTCCCAATTAATCACCAACTCATAATCTCCAAACATTTGCATTTATTTCACATTGTTAGTTAATGCAAATTATAGACCTAAAATCATAAAATCATTCTAAACAAGGTTGTTAGTGTAAGGAAATTATAAGTGATAAGAAGAAAGATACTATTTTCCTTGGGGATCCAATAACAAAATCCCTACAGCAGGTTCTTATTTAGAGTGGGATTCATCAAACTGCATCATCCAAAGGCTATATGAATCAATGTTCACTTTTTTTTTTGTTTCTAATAGTAGGTTTAATTGTCACTATGTAAATGTCTATTTCAATGTAAACCACATTCACCATCTCATTCTTTACATTATATTCAGTCATCATCAATTTCATCTTGGGTTACCTATCTTCTCTAATTTTATTTTCCACACATCTCCAAGGTAGCCACATGTGGGTAAATTTAGTATCCAAATACCCATTAAATTTTTTAGACCAATCTCGATTGAGAAACATACCATATATACCTTGGGAATGTTCACAACTTGATTATCAATGAATTTTTGGACTCTGTGTTTAGAGACTTGCTACATGTGAACATGTAAAATCTCACAAATCATCCTGACTTTTTATTTTTATAACTGCACAACTATGGATTCAAAATTTATTTGATGCAAACGTAGATTTTCACAAATTCCTATAGGCATGACGTAAGCTAAGGTGCTAGAGTCCACTAAAAATATTATGTATATTATTTTAAATATGATAACTATTAACATAAAAAAGGGGAACTTCAGTTTTGTTCTTTTAAATCATGATGTTTATATGGGTTGTTTTCTTTTTTTTTTGAAGAATTTTTATTAGTTAATGATTTAAAGTTATTCTTTTATAATTTATATCAGCTCATGCAAAGTGATATTCACTTTTATTTTCTTCATATCCTCCACTATGTTATATCCACCTTATCATATCCTCATATCTGGTTAAATAAATTGAATAATTTGTTAATTTTTAAACATTTGGGTTATGTTTTGATATGGTGGCAAGAGATAATTTATTATTATTTTATTTGATATTGTAGTATTCAAAAAAAATTATTGATATTACCATGTGTGGGTTATGATTTTAATTATACATCTTCAAATTGTGCATACTTATAAAAAAGGAAATGGGGTAGTGGATCAACTTTCTAGCATTGGAGTATAACTCCACATTTTAACTAAATAGCATGAAGAAGGTCCTAATAACATCCTTAAATCCGTACTAGTTGAAAGTAGAAAGTACCACTATTTGAATGGGACATCATGTCACCACATGCACATAATATTTCTCTCAAGGGGTGGATTTTAATTATGATGATCCACCATTATGTTTATATGAGGAGGTGTAATTTATATAGGGTGATAATGGCAAGCTTCACATTGTGAAAACTCACTCTCTCTAGAATCATCTGCCCACTTGCCTCAGCTATGTTGCCATTGTTTCAATGGGAGGGGATAGAGAAAGGCTCAATTGATCCTATATCATGTATAGAAGTGTGAGGGCAAAAAAATGTTTGGAATATATTTAAGCAAGGGGGTCTTACAAAGTTAATGGTGAGAATCACTGAGCATGATGCCAATGTGGATCAAGATTTTATAGCTACTTAGAATAAACACAAGGTGATAATCTATGGAGTAAAGATCACTATGATGGAAGATTTTGTTTGGGAAGTTATTGGCATGTCCTATGAAGGGACAAAGGCCTTCAAGGACTAGACCAAGAAGCAGGAGCTCTTTAAATAATATTTTTACATGAATGAGCTTTTGAAGATTGATAAGAAGGCTTTCCCTTAGGTGGACCTTCCTCAACATTGGCTAGAAATGTGTCTCTAGGTAATACATTATACGACCTTAGAGGGTAAATATGCCCTAATATTTTCTTATCATTTTTTGTTTTTGAATCACTTATTAAGTTATAATATAAGCCTCTATTTCTACCTACTTAAATCCCTTGAATCCACTACCTTTGCTCATCAAGTAAATGAGACCAGCCCTATCTATACCAGGGGCTAATTTTGTTTCTCATCAAACATGGCTAAACCCTGCAAGGGAGGGAGGTCCCCCAAGGGGGATCCTCCACTAGGGAGGACTCCTCAAAAGAGGGTCCCCCGGGATCCTCCACTAGGGAGGACTCCTCAAAAGAGGATCCTACCTTAGGATCCTATCGACCATCCACGAGCACCCTGTAGACTAGTCTTTTAAAAACACTTACCAATGACCTTCCCCTCAAGCTCTTCATACCCAAACCCAAGCCAGTCACCCTTGATGAGGGAAATTTTAAGGAGGTTGTCTGGAAGGGTAAATCTATCATGTCAAAATAAATGAAAAATAATAAGGAATAACTAGATAAATTCAATTACAAGGTGTATGAGGCAGGGCTAACCCTCATTGATCTTATACAAGAATGGAAAACCCTACATAGGTAGGTTGAATCCACTATGAAATATTTCATGTAGTCCTCTAAGCCTGCTCAAACTCTTGTCAAATAGTTTCTAAAGGTCATGGAAACCCTCCCCCCCTCACCTTGTTCCCCCAAATTGGCCCCCATAAAGAAGACTCCCCTACATGTTCAAAGGTAGAAGAGACCACATATGATTTTTCCAGGAGATGCAATAGAAGGACTTGGAAATTATGCATAGGTAAAGATCTCAAAGTTCAAGTAGGATATCCCTAAGAAGACTCCCAAGGAGGAAGATGATCCACTAGAGGGATCCCCTCCTAATCTTTTTTGTTACTATTTTTCCCTACTTTCAGTATGTTTTAGTTAGTTTTTGATGTTTTGTTGGTCGACCTTGGTTTGGCCTATTGATACTTTTGTATTATACTTTCATGGTTCCCAGATCCTTATAAAACCTACTTTTTTAACCTATCAAATAAAAAAAATTGTGATCAATATTATATGCAAAACTACTATAATTTTTATGGAGTTGAGTTGTTGTTGATGGAATTATTTATATGTAGAGCTTGTGAGATTGGGGTATGAAGTTATATTTATACCCAATATGGACTCAGCATGCATAATAGTTATAGACATATTATTGGTAAAATGAAAATATGAAACATTTTTTGTTATTTTATTGACTAATTTTAATTTTACTTGAGTTTACTTAGTTATTGGGATAATTTTTTATCATTATGTCGATAATGTGAATAGTTGAAGGCTATCGATTAGCAACATATGATTATATATGGACTTAATTATCTTTAAGTCAAAATTTACACCCATGAGGAAACTAACATCCAACCACCATTGTCATTGTCGATGTTTATTCCACATTAATAGACTTAATACTTGCATAAGTAAGCACTGACTTAAAAGGTTTTGACTAGAGTTACAATACTTGCATTATTTTATAAAATCTCTTAAGGGTAGTGGATAATTTTTTTTAAATGTTACTTATGCAATCAAGGTGTTGCAATTAAATATGGACATAAATGGCTAATCAAGGTTAGTATGACTTAATGAATTATTTATTTATTTATTTTAGTGGCTAAGCCACATGACATGCTTGAAACCACTAGATTAACTAATAAAGTATATCACCCTCTACCTGACATTTGTTGAGCCTTAAACTTAGATTGGGAAACCTTGAAAGTATGTAATTTACTGTTAAGGTCTCAAATCTCACCAAATATTAAAAATATTTAAATGTTCCTTGAAATTACAAAAAAATGAATGTATTTTTATTAGCTTAACTCATTTTAGAGGAGAGTTAACTTGTAGTTAGGTTTTTTTTTTTTTTTTTTTTTTTTTTGGGGGCGGGGGGGGGGGGGGGGGGGGGGGGGGGGGGGGGGGGGGGGGGGGGGGGGGGGGTTGCAGGGAGGGGATGAGTTTATTTTGACTCACTCAATTCATCATTAGAAAAATAGGTTGACTAGGCCATGGGAAAGCACTACTGGAATGGAAATAGGCAACCTATGCAATATAGATGGCAGTCTTTGCATGTGATTTGTTATATGAATGAAAGTAGGCAAGCCATGCAATGTTGATGGCAACCTTGTATGTGATTTATTGCATGATTGGGGTGTTTATTTTAATGTAATCACTGCATAAAGATTATGAAAGGTAAGTAGGATGTAGTCAATGGGTTGATTGAGTTTTGTTGGCAATATTTCATTGGCTAGAATACTTGTGTTCTCCTTATTATCAAAGTGTCAATGTCAATTTAGTGATTCATTTTTTAATTATATTTTTTACTTCTCTTAGTTTTATTTTAAATGGTTGTTTACATGTATTTTTGAGGGATTTTAATGGCCATGAGGCATATAAGAGGGCTATCCTTTTAGATGAGAGGCATGGGATTTTTTGGGGAAGTGGTTTTGAAATTTTAGGATTTTGAAAAGATTTCTTGTGGATGTACCTTATTTGAGGGAAAAATTCAAGGGATTCAACCTTAAAACCTCATTAAATCTACACATTCAAGCAAGGTATTGCACTCTTACTTGCATTTATATTCCATACTATTTTTCACTTTTTATTATTATTGGTCTATGCCTCTTTTGATAGGAAAACATGGATCGATTTACATGCTATAAATGTAGATAAATATGAAAGGCATGTTGATGTTTTGGGTTTGTAGTTTATGTGGAATGAAAATTAAACTAGACTTGGGAATGAATCATAATGCATTTATTTTGGGAATTATGTTCAGATTTCTCACATAGTTCCCTTTTTTTTGAAAAATGTTAATTGATATGCAAGAAATGAATGAATTTGAATCTTGATGCATTCTTCTTCAAACCAGGTTTAGAACTCTTATTATTTTCTTATTATAATGAGATGGATTGAGAAGGGAGATAGATAAAAAAAGGAGTTGTTGTTTGATTAGTAATGCATTGATTTTGGTAACTAGTTTTTTTATTGGTTAGAAAAAGAAAATATGAAACAAAGTGGCATGATTTATTTCACTTGTATCTTGAGGTAACCTTATTCAAAATAGTTTTAAAACTCTTATTCTTGTCTTTTTTAATGAAATTGTTTTATAAATGAGAAAGGAAGAAAATGAGTTGTGTTGGATTAACAATGCATTAATTCTACAAATGGTTTTCTTGTTTAATTAGAAAATATGTAGAACAAATGGCATTATCTATTTTGTTTCTTGGTTGAATGTATTAATAAGGAATAAAAAATGGATGTGACCCCAACCTAAATTTATTTTTTTATTGGAATGTTTCCATTGTTACTCTATCATGTAAATAGTTCATCTATTGATTCCCTTTATATGCATCATGGGATAATTACTTTAAAAACTCGAAAAGCTAAGTATAAAGCATTGTTTTTTTGATTATGCAAAAATGAGTTAATACAATAATTTAGAATAATTTGAAGGATTACATTATCCCATTATATTATACTAAGACTATTGGGAATGGAATTAGGACAAATTGTTTACAATTTAAAATAGTATGTCCAATTTTCATACAAATGTTTGAATCAGGTGTTTGTGTGTGTGTGTGTACTATTTGTTGTCTTAACATGAAATTAGATCTACAAAAACATAGGTCAATTTATTCTTACCTATTAATTTATATGACATTCAATACAAGGGGTAAACTAGTTTAGAACTGAAAAAAGAGTATGAGGGTCTTTACCTTTCACTATGGGTCAAATGTATTCTCAAGTTTAGAAAAAATATGTCAAGTGCTCTCGTATCTGAAAAATTAACATATCCTTGTCAATGTTGAATAATCACTTAATACAAAGTGTAAAACATGAATTTTCTTGAGTTAAAAAATGGACTTCTTGAATTGTAAGAAGCACACTATAAATTATACTACTTTTGTCTCATGGTAAGGTGAAAAATAAAGTCACTGATACACAAAAATCAATAATTTATTTTATTCATTGAATAGTAAATACATATAGATGGTGATATCATATAATTAAGGAGTCTAAAACTATCACATAATCCCTATATTATCTCATAATAACTATTCTTATGTGAGTTTTTATAACTAACACACTAATAATAATACTAATTACTCACATAATCACAATAAAATCATGGCATGTACTAATATTCTAGCATTTCCCCACTTAGTATGAACATGGGTATAAAAAACACCACTCAAGAACTGAAATAAACATGTACTTGACACACTGTGATGGACAAGAACTCATCGACCAAAGGCATGGTCCCATCAACCAATCCATGGGAACTCATCAACTGAACTAATGAAAGTAGTGGGAATGGCCTCATTACAAATTTAATTAAGAACATATTCTTCTACACTACAATTGGTATATACCTTCACTTTGTTTTCAGTAACTACTAACACACTACCCACATGTGAAAAAAAACACACGTCTATTTTTATTGGCAAGTATATATTGATCACTTTTTTAGAAGAATATTTTTCCTAGTCACTTTCCTCTTTTATTTTTTAGAATCAACAAAGGCTTTATGCTTTAGTTTTATATTAAGGATATATTGTGCTCTATGTTTACACTTAATAACACTATGTATAGGGTGATTACAATAATGACATAGATACATTTTCCTCAAAGTTTAGAATGCTGACTTGAAAGATGAACTAGGTTTATTTTTTGCAATCATTACCTTTTCCTTTTTTTCTAACTCAAGTTTTTTAGTTTTGTATTCTTCATCAAGGATGGAAGAGATCAAACCTTGTAGACTTATATTTATTTTATTGAAATTAAAAACTATTTTTGAGTATTTAGTTGGCATACTATTCAAAAAAAAAGATTTTGCATCATTAGATTTTAATTCAATTTATATACCAACTAATTGACTCAATAAATATGGAAACTTATTTATATGTTGTATTATGATCTCAACTTCTTCAATTTTGAGTATGAATAGGTTTTGCTTCAATGACACTATAGTGTTCCTATCTTGTGATCCAAATAGCTTTTTTTATTTTTAAAAAATAAAATTAGATGCCTTAGATATATATATATATATATATATATGATTCAGATAAGCATAAGACAAACCTAATACAATAATAGCTATCACCTTTTGGTCATTTATATATCATTTAGTTCTCTCATCATCATCTATTGGTCTCTTTATTTTTCCATTGACAATATCCCATAGATCCTTATCAATTAGAAATAATTAGGTCTTGACTTGTCAGGGATGAAAATATCTACCTCAAATTTCTCTACTAGATTCATTTTTTCCATGTTTATTGTTGTCTTTTCTATAAGTTAAACTAACTCATGACATCATTTTTAACTGAAAACGCATTCTTTATAACTCAAATTGTGGACTAATAATGCATTTGTACTTTTCAAATAGTTATAGTTTATAAAATAGATAGAGGATTACAAAAAAAAAAAAAAAATTATAGCTTAAATATCAATTAGTAAACTATTTTTAGTAAATGACTAATACCTAAATAAACTATTAAATTACCATGTTACTATTCATACCATGGACCATATAAAATTTTAAAATAAACTAAATGAAAAAAAATAAAAAAATTAAAACCCAAATGTGACAAACTAAATAAAACTATAGAATGAACTTTATCATTAATTCTAATAATGGCATTCATATGGAAAGATAGGCACAAATGTTGACTTGATAGATGAGTTGAAGTAGCCACACAAATATTTGAGATACATTGGTTTAATGATGCTCTCAAATACATGCAGGGACTTAAAAAATGTCAAAGATTTGACCTATAATACACATGATTCAAAACTATAGGAATAAATGGCTAAGAAACTTTTTTTTAAGGTTGAGGATGGATCAATCAGATAGCTCCAAGTTAGCATGTGGAATTTAGAGCATGCAAGGTAAAGAGACATTTTGACTGATGATGAATCAAGAGATGTTAAAAACAATGGTAAATCCATCAAATTACATATGATATGCATGATGGTGTCAATACATGCACAAGTATCCATAGTTACATGAACCATGATATTCATAGAGTTATAATGAAATGAATAATTTTTTACAAAGTGGTGACATTTGAATACATTCTCATATCATAAAAATTACAAATCTATCATGTAAAAATAGAAAATATATTAAAAACTACTATGCAAACCTTAAAATTATAAAGAATATCTTAACTGATCCTGACATACATATAAAGATAATTATAGAAAACTTCACATGACTATCATTTGGACTCATCTCTAGTGCCAAATAAGGTTCATGTTACACAAAACTCAATAATTAATTTTATTCATTGTATAGGCAATATATATAGATGGTGATATCCTATAAATAAGGAGTCTACAAGTATCACATAATCATTAATTTTCTCATAACAAATAGTCTTAGGTGAGTTGTTATAACTCACTTATAACAATAACACACTAATAATAATACTAATTACTCGCATACTCACAAAAAAATTATGTCACTTACTAATATTACAATCAATAAATCCAAATAACTACAATGAGCCCTTATCCCATGTCAATTGGGTATTTATGGAAGCCCATTTTAGGGGCATGTACACAAAACACTTTTTGGGTGGGGCCTTTACTGACTCACATAAGTAGGTGATGACCTAGGCATGAATAAAACCTTGACATTGTTTGTCTGATTGGAATGCATAAATGATTATTGTTTCATCTATGCATGACTTATGTGAATAAAAGTAATTTTATTTCAAAAGTTTTGATTTATTACTTGCGTTATGTAGTGATATGCATTGTGAACTCTATTATAAATAAATATTTTTTATTCATTATCATGATCTGGTACATGCATAAAATTATAATGTAATTTGGTAAATATAAGGGTTTTGAACCCATATTATTGATTATTAATTAAAATTATTGTATGTCTTTATGAGTAATAAATAGATATGAAACATGTTTATTAACTAGATGAATTTCACATGTAATTGGGCTTACAATGTGACTATTACTATGGCATGGATTTAATAAATTGGTTTAAGGATGCAAATTTTGTAAATCTTCCTTGAATAGATTTGTACTTATTCTTGGTTCAAAAACAAAGTAATGGTATATAATAAATTTAAAATCATTATTAAGTCTAAAACAAAATTAATATGTGAATATGATAAGGCACCAATACTATTATATTAATGGGATTAAAATGGGCAAGTTATAGATGAAAATATATTACTTTGAACACTTAAGTAAAACTACCTCAAGCTTGGAAAACATAGGTAAAAATTTTAATTCTTGAGTTGGATCTTATGTGGATCTTGTAAGACCAAAAACATTGCTTATTCACTTAGAGAAATTTATAATTTACTTTTCAAGTAAAAGTAATATATAAACTATGTCAAGATTCAACATAATTAAAAATTGGAATAAATGACAATATGATAGAAAGAAATTAGTTCCTTAATATGAAAGAGAAATTAATAACAAGCACAATGTGGCCATGACCTATACAAATATTAAAATGATTAATTAATTAATTAGTAAGATGATAATATAATAAATATTTAGGTAATATTCATACTCAAATTAATATAAGATTAAGTAAGAAATGTTACAAAATAAACCGAGTTGAACATATGCAAAGAATGCATGTTAATAAGATTAGAAAGCCTTAAGATCAAGGCAAATTAAGAGACAAGGGTGCCTATCACCAAAGTGCCTAAACAAGGGAATGGGATGAAATTTTATAACATGCATCCATGCCTCTAATGGTTAATACTAAGAAAATAAAATAAGAGGGGTTGCAACTTAATAAGTTTAGAAACTCACTTTTCTTTTTTGTGCACATAGAACATTATGATCAAGGATAATCTGCCTACAAATTTTGATGGAGACACATTAATGAAGGACATAATGAACTAGTCATAATGAAATGAGAACTAATCAATTTAAACATGATTGATAATGTTATATGCATGAGTTGATCAATGCAACACAAAATTGATTTAGGAGTGGCCTTTCTAGTTCTGTTGATAATGCTAGAACTTAATAAGGGCAAGACCCAAGAAGTTTAACAAGCTAAAAGTCTACAAGCTTAGTTAAATCTAAAACACAATGGGCTTATTCAAATATAAGATGACTAAAGGTTTAATCTAAAATTTAAATATGATAGGTGTCACAACATTGTCTATGTAGATTCATGTTCCTGTTGGAACTAAATTTTTGCACTGAGTATGTAGGAAATAGCTAAATTTGATAATAATGACTACAAATATATCTTACATAGTTAAAAATAGTTACATGTTTTAGAATTGGAAAAATAAAAAATTAGAGTCCCCTTTTTTGGTTCTCTACATCTGATATCAGAGCTCAAATTGAGACATTTAGGATCTCTAGGTGTTTATTATATTTTGTTCTACATATTGCAATAATTAACTGATGCAAATGTATGCATTGATAGGATGGTGAGAACTTTTTTAGGGAGAGCTGGTAATAGGGAAAACAAATGTTATAATATTAGAGGTAGAGATGTTATCAAAAATCAACAAAACTAGAATGTTGATAATGTTTTTACAAGTAATCAAGAACAAAGGATTGAATGCCTTATTTATACCATAATAGTCCTACCAAATATCCTTACCTTATTCAATAACATAACAATAATAATGCTTGTGTAATAATATTTTATGGCACAACACTTTGGCCAAACAATAATGAAAATTGAAATATTGAAAATAACTAGTAGGGGTAGGGTAACCCTAAAGGCTGGAAAGAAAGGGGTGACTTTATGACTCCATTCATTTGTGACCTAAAAAAAACACCTCTTTTCTCTAGTGAAGGTGTTGGTGATGTTGTATAGAATGGTTTGTTGCATTGAGGATATATTTTAGGTTATAGTGTATGAATTCTAATGAGAAGATAATATCTATTGTATTTCAAATAGAATCTTAACTATCCCTTTAATTGGAAAACCTGAACAATTATAAGGTCTATACTAATGCTATGAACACATGGGAAGTGTTCAAAAAAAGTTTAAAGATAATTAAATCTCTATTAGCCAAGTAGATAATAATAGTTTTGAGTTTTAGCTCCTCACATAGGGATCCTCATTTGTTGCTACCTATGAGGTAATGTTTATAATCCTATTACATCATACACCCTGCATGTATGATGAAGAGATAAGTGTCTCCAAGTTAAAAAATGGAATGAGGGATGACATTATATTTGATGTTAATTTAACCATACCTATTACCCTAAACAAAGTATTAGAATCATCTTATTGATTTGAAGATAAAGACAACATTTGTTATAAGACCAGGTAGGAGTTCAAATAATGAAGGAGACAATAAAAGCATGTTTTAAATCCTAAGAAATTTAAGAAGGCTATTGAGCCATATCATTCTTGGGAATAATTCCACTAAATTTTAAAAACAAATGGCTATATATAAACTCTATAATCCTCAAAATAATGTCATATTTTCTATCACTCCTACTATGACAGCTTATAAAATTTTAGTTCTAGCCAAAGGACCTATTGGGAGTTGTTAGAATTGTAGTGGTGATCACTATGAGTGGTATTGACTCATAAAGAAGTAGAAAACATATAAAATTTATACATACCTAGACAACATACCTATGGAACAACAATCCACTTTCATGGATTTTAAAGGTAACTTATTAAACCAAAAATGTCCATTTTGGTTGATTTTGGTGTTACATGTAGTTTCATTTCCCTTGTACTAAAATATTATTGATGTAAAATTGATAATTTGAAAGAGAAATGGGAAGTTGATCTAGGCACTAGAAAACATTGGCATGTCACATAAATGGTTAGGCAATCCAAAATAGACTTAATGGAAATGATCAATTAATGGAAATTATCATGAAACTAAACATGCATTTAATACAATTAGGATCTTATGATGTAATTATAGGCTTGGACTAGTTAAATTAACATAAGTAAAGGTTTAAGTTTTTCAATAAGACTTTGCATTGCCTTGATGAAAAAAATGAGCTATGGTGTTTCAAGGTACCAAAATTTCTATTTTAGATACTTAAATCTGGTATTAAAAACTTTAAAATGTCATTTTTGATCTCCCTTCATCTTACATGACTGTGTATACATGTAAGACTATAATTCACATTTTATTCAATCCACATGTTATCTATGGGTCTAATACTTCTAATTTTTAGTCAGTCACTTATATTAATCCCCCTAATCTATTTCAAACTAGTAAAATATCATACTAAAACATATTTATATCATTATATCAATATTCCTATCTCTTAATAGTAATGTTAGACCCAAAACATTCTAGCTTATGGTACCAAGTTTGACATTTTCATCATTTACGTAGAAATAATCAATTATATGGGTTGGCCCAAGAACCTAACATGTTGGTGGTGTGATAAATTAAATAAAAAATATCATATAAATACAAAATAAATCTAAAATTATCAATCATATAGCACTTATTTAGAATGCATATATACACTAGTAACTTTCAAAGGAACTTCCTTATTTTTCATAATTTACCAATGACTCACAAGGGGAAGGTCTTATCCAATTTTTAAGCACCTAAAATCCAAGCCAAATTTTTAATTTTCTAAGTATTTAAATCTAGATCATGGTTTATATACATTCAAGGAGCAGTAATTACACTCATACACCTAATGAGGAGACCTACATGCAATTTGAATTCCCTCTTTATAATATTGAATATGTAGGCAATGTTCAACCATTCAATGGGGAGTGGTTGGGATCATCTCAAGACACCTTTAAACCCCTTGAGATTTAAATGGAAGGAGATATATTTTTGTGAGTCATTAATGTAATCAAATCTCAAGATCTCTCACAAAGCTAAAAAACAAGTAGGTGCACCTATGTGTATTAAAACATAGAAGCAAAATTTGTAGAGACAAAACTATTAAACTTGGAACACCAATGTTTGAAAGTGTCAACCTAAGGTTGAAAATACCATTTGAGTGTACATAGAGATTCATATCTTGATATGAGTGACCTTCAATGTAGTTTTCCATCCTTCTTGTTGCCTGCCTGCAGTTTCAATCCTCTATGAAGTAGTCAACTACTAAGTATCTTATCTATTTGTTATAATTTGCATATTTATAAAGTGTAATTTAAAAATTAATTTTAATCTTCTACATTCATATTTGTACTTAATTATTATGCATTATAATATATATTATTATGTTAGTTTCTCTCTTATTTAGAGTTAGCATTAATTCAAAATATGGTAAAACATATTGGTGAACCCATATATTAATTGACCATTTCCAAACCCTAAGTTTACCTTATGGTTTCAAATTTATTTCTATGGTTTTTAGATATCTTCCCTTGTGTTTCATTTTTATACCTAATTCCTATTTTTTCCTAATATTACAAACTACACATGGTTATAATGGATGAACATAGTTTTTATTTTTTGACTCAAACTATGATTGTAATCATTAAATTTTGTTTTCATTTGATATGAAATTTTTTTAACAACTATCTAATTCCATGGACAAAATATTTTAAATTAATAAGGCCAAAAATAATAATGAACAATCCATAGCATTCCTTAGCTCATATCATTACAACGTCTAATCCAAGTTACTTCCTTTTACCACTAGGCACCAAAGGGTATGTATGAACCTTTTACTCTTTCTACTCCCATTACATGTATAAATTTTATGTTGGATCCTATAATACATTTTATGAATCCTTTTTATGGACTTATTATGAATATCAAATCATAAAATGTTCGTAAACATGAAACAATTACTATGGATGCTAATCAATCATGGGATTATGTATATTTTTTGACAAATTTGATGACACTGATGGAAGGAAAGTAAATCAATTCCTTGCCTTAAACCCACATATGCATGATGCATTACTATATGTAGTAAGATATGAGTATATTTTTTTTTCGATTGAATACATCTTAGGAAAAATATGATCCCTTTAATGATATCAATCAACCTTTTGGAGGAACCAATTCCACCATAAGTGTTCAAACCACTAATATAGTTACTATTTATACATCTACACCTTAAATTACATATGTGAAGTCCACCCAAGGTGTGGATCTAACACAAGTTTTATCTCTAATTTCCATGTTTATTCCTACATAGTCAACTTATGCCAATATTATGATGCTTATACATATTACATAATCAACCTTGTCTAATACACATTCCCTCGAGTAGAGTGTTTCATATTTGTAGGCTAAGGTGTTGAAGTTAGAGAAAGTTAATTTTAAAGTTAGTCATTTGATGGATTCACATGTTTTAATTCATAATATGTTAGCTCTCAAGATTGTAGATTATCCCTTACCTATAGATTTTTAAGCTCCTAAGATTCTATTATATAACAGTAAATGTGATCTAGAGTGGCACTTTTGATCATTCCACACATCATGATTGGATTATGCATCCAATGATAGATTATTGACCAATTTATTCTCAATAAGCCTCAAATACTACTCTTTGGGATGAATCTATGACCTCCCTCTCCAATCAATTAGAGAATTCAACCCTTTCAAATATCAGTTTCTTGTGCACTTCTCTATCAACATTGATTAGAAATTATCCTATATACAAATTTATAAAATTGATAAGGGATTTAATGATACATTTAATGATTGTGTACTATGTTATAAGACCATGTTATCTAAGATAACCAATCTTATGGAAAAAAATGACTTACAATACATCTTCAAGAAAAGTTTACTTGCACCACTCCACGAGTCTAGATTATTTAATAAATTCAAGTCCTTTGATGAGTTATGCCATACAATGAGAGATTAATAATTCAAGCTCATGGATTTGAAAAAACTCAAGTATAAGCCTAATGTTAAAAATGAAATCAATCTACAAGATTATATATAATGATGCCAATAATGAACCAAAGACAACCATTAATGTAGTATCATAGCCTAGAAATTGACTTCTCTTATCCACTATGCAAAAAAGGAAGTTATCACAATTACCTCAACCTCCTCACATGTTAATACATAAGTTACTTGTGAGATACCTCATATATCTCACTTCACCATAATAATTTGTTATGATAAGGCCTAAACTAAAGGATATGATAGTAATACATATTGTAATTATCATCAAGTTGCAGGTCATTCTACAAATAGATGCTTCAAGCTAAAACAAAATATATAATATCTTATTAATGAGAACATTATTGAGATTATCACATATACAGAGGATTATAGACCACAATCAAATGAAAAGTTTGAATTCAAAATATTTAGTGATTCATTTCCCAAACATGAAGCAATAGAGACTAAAGACACTTTTGAAGTACATTACACATACAATGCACATCTGCCTCCCATGACATATGGTCACCCAATTGAAAGCATTATTGGCACACTTATTGGTAAATAAACACAATAAAATATGATTACATTTGATGAAAATGAGGGCTTTGAGGATTATTTGTATCTCCATGCACTATTCATATGATCTTACATTAATTTACACCCTATAAAAAATATCATGGTCAATAATGGTTTAAGTGAAAAAAATTGTGCAATAACACTTCAAAATGCTCTTGGATACACAAATTTTTTTTCAAGAAACATAAATATTAGTTAAGGGATTTGATGAATGGATACATGACATTATTATATGTATTATGCTACCTCTTCAGGTAGGCTCTATAATAGTGACTATGTTATTCCTATTTTTACCTAGTAGTGAGATTTTTAAAATTTTGTAAGGATGCCCTTGGTTAACAAAGCTCCATGCAGTACCATCTTGAGTTCATCAATGATTCAGGAGGATCAATGTAAAATAAGCTATTATGTAAACATAAAAAATATAGTGTTATATATTTTTTGCTATTGTGGTTTGCCTTTGTTTTGGTGTATTGGTTACAAGTTATTTTCTTGGTTCTTTCGATGGAATTTTTTATGAAACATGACATTGTGAAACCCACCTAGGGAAATAATTCTATTGATGACATCATTTGTTATTTTGTGGCAATGTCAATGGTATGTAAGATTATAAATCTTCCTAGAAAAGGAGTTGTATCAATGACATTGTCAGTTGTGTCCAAAATTATGATTTTGATTAGGTGTATAATTTATTATGTGCTTAGTAATAATGTTTTCTGGCTTTAGTAAGTCTATTTTTGTTTGGGGTCATTTCATAATGTTTTAAAATGTTTGTATATACTAATAAAATCCACCCAAGTTTGAAAATATTAAAGTGCATTTTAATATGTTTATTGTCCTTGAAAAACTATGTAGGTCTATTATAGTGTTCAAATGCATTCTCAGACTTTTACAATGCTCTCAATCTATCTTGGTCTGTTTGGGAAGGTAAAACTCCATGGAATGTGAAGAGACACTTGGGGAAGATGTAGGTTTAATCCATTCATGCTTAAAATGAAAAAAGTGGCATTTTTTTAAGATGATTAAAAATTGAGATGGTTATTTTTTTATTTTTCCTCTCATATTGACATTGGTGATGCATTATGCTACCAAAAAATGTATTAAAGACTAATATTAAAAACTTACTTTATTTTTCTTAATTTATTTTGAGATGAATAAAAGGAATGGAGTTGTATGTTGAGTTATACATTTGTTTTATGATTTAGTTCTCATGAATGGATGTATTTTCATTACTTGGAACCATAGTCTGCATGTGCATTAATTAGTATCATAGATGTGTTTTTATTGTTTGGAGAAGACACATACTAAATCTATTATCAAGATATGGAAGATAATTTTGAATTGGTGGAGAGGTAGCACACTGAGAAAATGTTATTTGGAGAGGAACAAGATCGAGAGGACCTCAAGTTATAGAGTTGGATGAGATGATGAGAGGTATGTAGACAAGGTTAGATGAAATAAAATTATCTCAAAGGAGAGTGGGTCATGGTGGTGACATGAGTGAGGATGAGGAAAAATAATCTCAAGAGGTTGGACTATAAATATGGAAAACACGGCTGAGATGAGATTTTTTAGAGCTACAATGAGGCTTGGTAGTGATTCAAAGGTAAATATACCCTATTATAATGGTAGTTTGAATCCCAAAAGATGGTTGATTGGATAGATTAAATATAGAAATATTTTTATTATGAGTATATGGAATAACATAATAAGGTGAAATTCATGTGCATAAAATTGAATAGTCATGTCTCTATTTGGTGGAATCACATGTAGGTTGAGAGACGAAGAAAGAATAACAAGAAAATAAAATAATGGGATATATTGGTGGATAAATTTTACCCTTATAATATCATTTGAGCTTGTTTATAAGGATATAAAAAATTAGACATAAATAGATGAATTTCAAAGCCTACACCGATGAATTTTATGGGCCCATAATAAGAGCTAGATATGTTGAGGAAGATCTGTATAAAGTTACAAGGTATGTGAATGGACTGTGTTTTTCCATACAAGATGAAATTAGTATGTTTAACCTAATAACTATAGATTAATCCTATCAATGTGTGTTAAAGGTAGATGAGAATCTAATGAGGGATATACAAGTGAACTCTAAATGTACAGGATGGTATTTAAGAGGACAAGGTTAGAATAGTGGTGGAAGAGGTCAACAAAATAATAGTGGAGAAGTGAACAACTCATAAAACTATAATTCAAGCATGAGAGGAGGATACTATTCCATAAGAAGAGGCTTTTTTGGATGAGATAGAGGCATAGGTTTTTGTGGTAAGTGTTTTAGGTGTAATAACTATGTTGGTCATAAGAAGCAAGATTGTCTAGAAAACCCTCAAAATAATGGTAAGAAAATTGAAGGGACAACTCATATATATTTTGGAGATGAGGAGAGTGTTGGGTCTCCAAATCACATGAAATATCTAGAACAAAGAGAGGTTTTGTTGATGAAAAGAGTGTCATTAAAACTAGCTAAGGAAGTGAATAAACCAGCATAATAAAAAAATCTATTCTGAACTATTTGAAAATATGGAGGTAAGTGTTGTAGAGTTTTGATTGAAATTGGTAGCACATATAACTTGGTTTCTCAAGAAATGGTAAAAAAATGGGTTAAAATGATTGACACATCCTACACCATACAAAGTATCTTGGTTGCTTAAATGGCACAAGTGCTAGTGAATGAGTAGTGTGTGCTAAAGTTTTAGATTTATTCATACAAGAATGAGGTTTTGTGTGATATCATGGCCATGGATATGTGTCATGTGTTGTTGGGAAGGATATGGTAGTTCAATATGAGTCGTGCATGATGGATAAGCAAAAATATACACCATTACAAAGGTTAGAAAGATATTCACATTTAATCTATTTAGGGATAAAGGAAATGAGGTGGAAAACAATTCCAAAGCAATGTTAGTATTTGGTAAAGAGTTTTTAAAGGTGGATATAGAAGAAGAACTATATTTTTCATTAATTTAAAATCATATTCAAGTTGTGAAAACCAATATGGTAATTGATTTATCTATTGAGATTCATAATATTTTTAAAAAATATGTTGGTATTATGCCAATTGAGTTGTCGAATGGACTACCACTTGTAAGGAGAATTAGTCATCATATGGATTTATTGCTAGGACCAAATTTTCTTAAAAAATCACCCTATAATTTGAATTTGATGGAGATTTAAGATATTAATAAACAAGTGTGGAAGTTGTTAAAAAATGGTTTTATCCATGAGAGTCTAAGCATATGTGTAGTTCTAGTTGTGTTGGTACCAAAAAATGTGTAGAGTGAAGAATGTGCATGAATTCACGTATAATAAACAAGATCACCATTAAGTACATGTTTCAATTGCTAATAATGGATGACTTAATGGACTATTTAAGTGGAGATATGTACTTCACTAAGATATATTTGAAGAGAAGGTATCATCAAATGCACATACATGAATGTGATGAATGGAAGACAACATTCAAGATGAATGGCAAGTTGTATGAGTGGATGGACATGCCATTAAATTTGTCAAAAGTTATGAGTATGTTAATGAGGCTCATTAAAAAAATGTTGAATCCTTATAAAGGTAAGTTTGTGATAGTATATTTAAATGACATTAAGATTTTTAGTCATTCCAAAGAGGACAATTCAAAGCATTTGAAGTTGGTGCTATATAAGTTAAAGGAAGATAAATTACTAGTAAATTTGAAGAAGTGAAACTTCATACAAGAGAATATAATATATTTTAGATTTGTAATCTCATTAGATGGGTTTAATATAGAACCTGAAGGGTGAGATGGTTTTGGATTGGCATTTTCCAAAGAGTATGTTTGAAGCAAGAAGTTTCTATAGGTTGGCAAGTTTCTATAGGTTGGCAAGTTTCTATAGAAATTTTATCAGAAACTTTAGTGGAATATGAGCACCCATCATGGAGACTATGAAGGGTGATAAGAAGAAATTTTAAGGGATTGATGCAATAGAGATTAGATTTTGATTTTTTAAGATAAAAGTGACATAACATCTAATGTTATCTTTACCATATTTTTGGAAAGTGTTTCAGGTTGATTGTGATGTGAGAAGAATAGCCATAGGAGGGGTGTTGAGTCAATAGGGTAAGCCCATTGCCTATTTTAATGATAATTTAAAAGATACTAAGAGGAATTACTTGGTCTGTGCCCAATAATTATACGCAATGGTGAAAGCTCTCAAAAAGTGATGGCATTACTTGTTGCCTAAGGAGTTTGTTTTGTACATGGACAATCATGCTTTACAATTCACAAACAACCAAGTTAAGCTAAATCATTGACATATTAAATAGGTAGAATTTATTCAAAGCTATTATTTTGTGTTGAATCATAAGAGTGACAAGTCTAATAAGTTATTAAATGACTTGAGCAGGCAAGCTCTTGTAATGAATGAGCTGAAGGTGGAGGTTATTATATTTGAATCCATGAAGGAGTTGTATGAGAAAGACTTGGATTTCTGAGATGCATGGGTAAAATGTAGGAATCCAATAGATTCAGGCTTAAATATATGGTTATATCAAATGATACAATATGGACTTTTGTTCATAGGACAAAAGTTAAATATACTAAAAGGTTCCATGAGAGAAAACCTATTGAAGGAGAAGCATAGCAGAGAACTTGTTGGTTATTTTGGATATGACAAGACTTTGGTACAATTGAATGAAATATATTATTGACTAAACATGGGTAAAAACATGAATAAATTTGTGCGATAATGCATATTTTTCCAACATGGAATAGAAAAGAGTCAAAATGTTAGTTTTGATCAACCATTTCCAATTCTAGATAGACCATGGTATGCGTTGAGCATGTATTTGTTTCTTGGTTTGCCAAGAACACAATGAGGTAATAATTATATAATTATTGTTGTGGATAGATTTTAGAATATGGCCCACATTTTATCATGCATGATGACTGGTGATGCCACATTTATTAGAAATATTTTATTTCAATAAATATTTTGGTTGAATGGATTGCATCAAAGTATTATATTGGATAGAGATATAAAGTTTGTTGGACACTTCTAGAAGATGCTATGGAAAAATATGGGTACCAAATTAGACTTCAGTTTAATCTATCATCCTTAGATGAATGGAAAAATAAAGGTGGTGAATCATAAACTTGGTAATCTATTGAGATGTTTGGTTGGTGGCAAACCCCAACCATGGTATTTGATGTTGGCATAAGAAACAATTACTTATAATGATTTAGTCAATCAAAGTATAGGAATGAGTCATTTTTTAATACCATATGAAAACATCCGTAGAGGCATATATGATCTAAGGATTACACATGATGTGAGTATAATAAGTGTATAAGGTGAATACTACACTCAAGTTATGCATAATATGAATTAAGAAGTCAATAGAAGACTTGAATAGAGTGGTGAAAACTACAAGAATCATGTTGTTATATAAAAGAGAGAAGTAAATTTTGATGTTAGGGGCTTGGTGTTAGCACATTTATGCAATGTGAGATTTTTGAAAGTGAATATAATAAATTAAAGTGGAATAATATTGGTCCTTGTATGATTTTGAGGAAGTTCTTAGCTAATGCATATGAGATTGAGTTGCTAAACAGAGTTGTTATTTCACCTATATTCAATGTGGTAGATTTATACCCATATGTTGAAGGGGATAAAAGTGACAACATGGATTTTTAGTTTAGGATTGGAAGGAGAAATTTCCAAAATTAGCAACATAGGATATGGAAGCCATTATGGATATTTGAGATGGTAAGAAGACGCGAGGTGACAAGTATTGTGAGTGCCTAATCAAGTGGAATGATAGAGCAGCTAAAGGCGTAACTTAGAAGAATGCATTTAAAGTTTAAAAACATGGTAAAACTTCAAATAAGTTCATTTTAGGTTCATGATTAGGATCTCATGGTCATTTTAATTTACCATGGGTGTCTAATGTAGGATCATCCATGGTGGACAGGCTATCATGCATCAATAAAAAATAGAATGTTGGTTATTTTTGGTTGTTTTTATTTGCCTTTATTTTGGTGTTTTGGTTTAAATCTATTTTCTTGGTTCTTTTGGTTTTATTTTTGATGATACACAATATTAAGAAACCCACTTACGAAAGGACTTCTAGTGGTGATATCATCTATTGTTTGGCAAAACTATTATTGTACGTGGGATCCTAAAACTTGCCTAGGTAAAGACTTCTATTGGTACATCATCTATTATTTGATGACATTATCAATGGTATGTAACTTATTATAAATCCACCTAGGAGAGGACTTGTATTGGTGACATTGTCAGTTATGTGCAGGATTCTAATTCTGATTAGGTGTAGAATTTCCTAAGTTCTTAGTCATAGTGCTTTGCAACTTTGGGAAGTTTTTTTTACTTTGGGGTCATTTCATAATGTTTTAAAATGTTTTTATATCCTTTTAAAATCCTCCCAAGTTTAAAACTATTAAATTTATTTTAATATGTTTATATTTGTCCTTGAAATATTGTGTAGGTTTGTAGTAATTATTCAAACAAGTTCTCAATCTTTTATAACATTATCAAGCCACCTTAGTCCATTTGGGAAGGTGAAACACCATGGAATGTGAAGAGCCACCTGGGGAAGACATAGGGTTAGTCCATTCCCACCTAAAATGGCAAAATGGCATTTGTTCAGGGATGATTGAAAACTGAGATGGTTATCTTTCATTTATTTCTTTTATATTAACTTGGTGAAGCGTGATGCAACTAAAAACTTGTATTCAAGATGTGTTATTGAAAACATGCATTATTTTTCCTAATTTCCTTTGAGATGAATAAAGGGAATGGAATTGCATGATGAATTATATATTTGTATTTGTATTTGGTTCTCCTGAATGAATGTGTTTTCCCAAACTAGACATTTTAGATGAAATGGCTATCCTTAATTAGAACCAAGTATGTGTGTGCATCAATCAATGTGTCAAATATATACACTGTAACAAGGTAGTCAAAATTTCAAGCATTCAATATGAGTACCCTCTTTAACTTTGGTATCCCCTCTTCCACCCATGCCACCAATATAATTGGTTGTTACACCTATGCAGGATCATTATAAAAGATTATTGTTATGCATATTCATGATCTTTTTATACACCCAATTCAAATAAGAGTAGTTAACTCTCCTAAACATCTAGTTCTTCAGTACCCATCATCTCATAAAATCATGCAAGAATCATAGAGGCCTTTGTCTACTATAACATGCACCAAGCTTATTCTACAGATAGTCTAACATATTCCACAATGAACACAAGCACCAATATGTTCTTTGATTATACAATAGACTCTAAAAATTCCAAAGCTTTATAAAGTTAACATGATTGCTAGTTTTATTATTTACATATGTTATTTATCACATAATTTATATACGGCATTTAATTTTTCACACATGAATGCATTTCATGGTATATAAGTGTGATGCAAGATGTACAAATCCTACATGGATGCATATATGTTAGACTTTCCTATACCTAGGTCCATGCCAATGTTGGGAACATATTATTCTACAAGTCACATTATCATGGGTTATATCTTTATATGACATTTTGTCATGTTGAGATACATATATTGCTTACACATGTATTAGTATTTACTCATACCTAACACAATGTTACATGAATATGCTACTTTTACTATGATGTGATATTTACATACATGGATGGTTTAGAGTAGTTTTCACTTATTCTATGCTTCCTTAATGTTTTTTCTCTTTCATGATAAGCTAGTCATTTATTGTCTATTTTGTGCATCCCAGCCCTTGATCTTGTGTGCGGGACATTTATTTTTCCCTAGTTTGTGACATATTCATGTCACTTGTTTGTGTCCTTTGGCCTTGTTTGTGGTGATATATTCATGTCCCTTATGTGCATCCCTTGGCATTTTTTATTGTGACATTTTTATGTTCATTATATGTGGCCATTGACCTTATGTATTATAGTGGGTGATATTGTACGTGATTTTATTGTGTGCATTATAGCCATAACATTTTTTTGAGCTTGTTGAGATTGTTGAGTTTACAAGTGTCATGATTTATATCATGTATATTCTATTTGTGTGTGGTGCAATGATTCACATCATGCACATATCTTAGTGTGTAGTATTATTCAATATATTTATCAATGATGGTTACCATAAAGTACCTAACTATTGTTTCTATCTTGACATGGCACTTATATGTCTTGCATTCCATATGTTTTATACATGCTTTAATGGCATATACATTATTATGATGACATATTCTCCACTTATTGACATGATTATACATGATTACATATTTATACATATATGATATAATTAAATCTTTATTTTAAGATGCGTGACTTGAGGATACATCCCTCACCTCAAAAGGGTGCATATTAGTGGTTTTTTTATATAAACATAAGCCTCCATGTGTAGAGTATATAGATTTTGAGATAGAATACAGGATTCAAAGATACCAAAGGGGTTATGATATTGGTTTGACTCATATATGTGATATATATGAATATAATATAGAGGCATATGTTCTCAATTTATAGAGACATGAATTATAGAGTATAAATTTAGATACACTTAGATGCATATGTACCTAGTTTTGTAGGAACAATAATTACAAAATTTCACATACATATATATTTGAGATATAGATTCTTATATTAAACATATAGATACATATAATTTTATATTAGTTGGAATTAATTATATGGGAATAAACATTTTCCATGTACTTATACACTATTATAGATATTAGTTGGCAATGATTCATGAGACATGAAATGGGTTCATACACAACACACTATTTTCTATTTTGTAAACATATTTGATGGTACTTAGAGTGACAAACCTTGAATTTATAAGTACATATACAATGGTTGATTCATGTTTAAATTAGTAATATAATTAAGTTACAATTCCCTAAATGGTAAATGCATTACTCTATCAACCTAATATGTGGCTCCCACCTTTCATCTTGACATTCAAGATTACTACAAGATTAGTCATTTGAACTAGAGTGGTTGGATATTTAATGACAATCAGTGGCCTTGGAACTACTCCATATTTATGAAGGTTTGGGAATTTTTTTTTCCAATCCATGGGATTGTATTAGTTACACAATATTAGGACTTGATCACCCCTAATTCTCTAAATGGTTCAACAAGAATAACCACTCTCCAATGCTTCAATAAAGAAGTTGTAGCTCTAAGAATCTAAACAAATATATGAGGCTTTGGAAAGGGGGTACACAATGTACTAATAAAACACTTATTAGGATCAAGATCACTATGGGATACTATATATCTATAGAGGCTATTTGGTTTGTCAGTGTTCACCAAGTTATAGATAGATTTATAAACTAGGTTAGGGCTAGCATGATCAAGTGCATAAAAGATGTAGGTATATCTAATGTGTATAAAAATAGTAAATCAAGTAGCTAAAGGAAAAAATAATGCATAAATAATAGGATATCAAACTATATAAACAAGGGAACACTACCAAGAAAAAAAATGATTTAGAAGCATGCAACCCTATGAAAATGAAAGATGATTTCAAATGAAAGACATTTTCAAAGGAAAAATACATGTATGACTAAGAAATATAAGATATTTTTTTTTATATAAATGAAGTTAACCCTATAATGTGATATCTAACCCTAAAAATATACTACACTAAACCACTAGTTTCACCTTGTAAATCAAGGTGCCCTCAGATCATGCTCAAACATAATGAAAGAATTCTACCAACTATGAGTCCATGTTTAATCTAATGTGGAAGAAGACTGAGTTGTAGTGTATATCTCTATTCGATACATTATAAATAATATAAGAGATGGTAATTATCATCAATCAAGGGATGTATAGGCCAATCTAAGTGCACAAATTAGGGGCAATGCCAACTAAAGGACCCAAGACTAAGCAATAGTGTAGGTAGGAACAACTGAATAATAGGTGGACCAATCTAGGTTGAAATCAACTATAAATTTGTGAATCTTCAAGGGGGAGAATTAAATAGAGATAAATAACCCATGTATCATGTATTGGAGGATATAAAGAGAGATGAACTCCTAAGAATCAAGAACAACCCAAGATAGGTAAAGAGCTACCAATATGTCCAAATGAGAGTCAAGAAGATCCAAGAGGATTTTGTATACACATAATATTTTTAACTTTAATCATATACTGACACTTTACATCTTGTAGGAATCCATAAAGACTCAATCTCTTTAGTGCACACCTTAAAGGGTGCACTGGGCAAGGGGTGGGAAAACCATTGGTGCTTCATAGGATTATTGTTCTTTTTACCACTTGTTGTCTACACACTTTTCTCCTAAAAACCTTATCACTAATATATTACTCCTTTGTCCTATACTTCTCTAGTCTTTTTTCCACTTTCCATCTTTCTTTTCCTCACCTTATGCCCCTTTTGATAGTTAGTTATATTAGGTCAACTGGGCTGACCCTATATAGTTTCTATCCTTTGTTTACTATACTAAGTCAATTGGGTCGACCCTATATAGTTTCAAGTGAAATTCACTTAGGGTCTAGGTCAATTCTTGGCCAAACTAGCCTATGACCTAGTGAATTATTATCTAAAATTATGTTAGGTCAATTCGATCAACCCTATCAGCCAAAAATTTTAGAAGGGTTAAGGGTTAAATATACCAATATATACAAGATCATTTCATCATTATTTTATATGCAATCAAGAGTTATTATTTGTTCATGTTTCTTTACAATTTGCTCTTCCACTGTTCTGCTTGAGGAGTCTTAGCTTACAATTTTTACTTGGAGAATATAGTCTTGTGTAAAAGTTTTAAACACTTTGGCCTTAATTAGTGATCCTTACAAACCACATCAACCTCTTGTGAAGCCCCTTTGGCCAAGGGAGAGATTGAGTCTTGATGGCTTCACATTCAGGTAAGTTTTTTCTAACTTTGATCCTCTCTTTAGTAGATAGAAGTAGCATAAGTATTAGAGTTTAATAATATTACTCTTCATATTCCATGTATAAATGCATTACTCATACATAACTTAATTGAGATTATCTTATATATGTTTTATTTTTTTACAAACCCCTCATATTATGCCACAAGCTTTGGTGAGTACTAGATTTGATTTATTTACTTGTCATTAGTTTAGGTGAAATATCAAAACTCGGGACTCCCTTAGGGTTATTGCATGATTATGTTTGATTGGAGGCCTTGGAACCCTCTTTAGTACTTTGTATTGTGATAAGAGATCCCCTAATTGGGTCTAATGGATCCTCATATTGGTCATTTTACCGCTTAAAAAATGTGTCCCCAATTGAAAGTGTATGGTATGATCTATCTTCTTCGAGTTAGGATTGATTTATAGACATGATGCATTTTTGATTGCATACATTCTAGTGCACCTAACATGAATCCTATCCCACCATTGGTTGGATTGTATTCATGTTTCCACTTTCTTATTAGCATTGTCTTCACTTTGGCTTCACCTGCATAATACATTTTGATGAACCCGACATGAATCCTATCCCACCACTGGTTGGATTATCATCACATTTCCACTTTCTTATTAACATTGTATTCACTTTGGCTTCACCTTCATAATACATTTTGGTGAACCTGACATGAATCTAACCCTTATAAATTTTATTTCATCATTTTATCATTTCATTTTTATACTATCTATTTTTCCCTTGCTTATTGTAATTGGTCGACCTTGTCGACTATGTATAGTTTCCATCCCCTATTTTTTATACTAGGTCAACCTTGTCAACTCTGTATAATTTTTATCCTTTTTTCTGTACTAGGTCAACCCCATCACTCTGTACATTTTTTAGACCCTATTTTTTCTATTGGATTGACCCAGTTGACTCTATACCTTTTTTTGCTTTCTCTGTTTGCCAATCCAGTTCTCTATTTCTCTTTCTTAGCATTTTTTTCATTTCTCTCAAGCATCATGAAGTCCCCTATTAGAATCTTCTTAGACAACATAAATCCATTTAGACACTATATGGGGTTCTCTTTGCTTCTTATATTTTCATATCTTTTCTTCCTCTTTTTAGTTGTTGGGGGCATCTTGTGATGCCTATCCACATATTACTCTTGCCTTTATGGTATCTTATGATGCCCACTCTCATTCTCCATTACATGCTATGAAACTAATTCAATTCCAAGAAACCTTTTGAGACACAAGCTTGTCTCTCACATGCTCATCCTTGATATAGATGTTAGTGTAGGATCCTTCACTCATTTTCATGCTTTCTATATGTTATCTATCTTACACTTTTCATAGATTACTTATATGGGTCTCTCCCTCTGCATTAGTTCTCTCTTTTTATAAACCTTTAGTCCTTTCTTTTTGGTCTTTTGGTTTCCCCTTTCTTTCATGAGTTGCATTGTAAAACCATGGATAGGACTTGGTCTTTCTCATGATGTACCATATATTTATTTATTTTTATATTCTTTTTACACACTTTTTGGCATCCTTTGGATTATTATTTTTTGAGTTACAGTGTAATACTATGGATAGGACCTGGCCTTCCTCACAAAATACCATCTTTGTATTTTTCTTATTTATGTTTCCAATGCTTTTTGGCACTCTCATGGGTTTTTATTTTATGAGTTATAGTGTAAGACCATGGATATGACCTAGCCTTCCTCATAAAATTACCATCATGTCATTCCTTTTCTAGAATGTGTTTTACAATAGTTACAAGTTTTTTATCCTTGTTCTCAACTTTAGCTTTTACTTCTTTTGATAGATGAAATTTTCACAACAATCTATGTTAGAATGTTTTCCTCCACTTCCCTTATTCTTATTATAAGGAATCATAATTTTCTATCATTGTATCCCTTTTTTTTTCCCTTTTTCATATATTTTGCAATTTGAAGTAATCCAAATTGTTCTATGTGTCATTCCTCTTATTTTCCTCTTATTTTCCTTTCACTCCTCATTGGATAAAACAAGGTTGAATTCAAGATAACACTTTTATTTTACCTAGATTTAAGAGACTCTTAGACCCCATGCTCTTTGAAGTTCTCTCTCTTAGTAACCAAGCCCCAAGTTTTCAAATAAAAGTCATCTTTAGCACCCATGTTTGGTTTTCCAAATTTTTATGGAGGAAGAACAAGAAAAAATTCATCAATAAAGTTAAAAGCCAAATCATTTGAAAAAAAAGGCAATGATATACAAAATGCAACATAAAAATCTTAAAAGTCAAAATTCACACCAAAAGACATGATTAAAATCACATCTCCTATCTCTAATTGAATTTTAAACTCCATAATTGGTCTCACATAGAGCCAAGGTCCATTAGGGTATGGTATGCTAGTAGGTTGGAATAGGATAATTCAAAAAACTCTATTATGCTACCTACTTTTTCATGCAAGTACCCAATCTTTGCAGTAGACTGATGGCTCTATAAGAGGTCCTAAGGAATGGGGAACATGTTGTGGGAAGGTAGGTATATTTTACTTTTCATGAATAGATCCTTCCTTGGATGATCTACATACTGCATTTGTTAACCTAAGACTTGTGTGGCTATGAGAAGTTTTTTAGAGTCCTTAAGGTCGAAAGTTCTCTTGTTTTGACAAACCTAATTTAAGTATCTTGACTTTGATAAAGAGTTCCTTTACCTTAGTTGTTCCTTCATTCTCCCCTCCACCCATTTCATTTCCCCCTTTGATAGGCAAATTGTGATTCTAAATATATTTTCCCTTCTTCTATATTCCCTTCTTCTTCACCTCTTAAAAAGATGATAACACTACTTTATTTCAATTTTATCTATCCTTAGAATCAAAACAACATGTTTGAGAAACTATGGATTACCTTTATTTATACCATGACTTTACATTTATAGACAAAATTTGCTTTCTTTTACCATTTGTCATTATTTTACTACCCTTCTATTATGGGCACCTAAGTCTGTACCTTTTTCTATTGTTGTGTGAGATAAGGATTGTTACTACCCATGCATCAATGTTGTTTTACCATTTTGTTATTGCTTTCACATCGCTATTTGATTACCATATTTTTGACATGTATCCTTGGTTTGACTTGGTAAGTTTTCTTGTCTTACTTAAGGTTTACTTGTTTGAGGTTTTTGGTTTTTAATAGCCTTAGCTTTTAGGTTACCTAATTTTACTCTTGTTTTTGACTTAGTCATTTGGTCTAACATATCATCTATCATATTAGTTTACCAAATTTCCAAGTACATCCCATCCTCATAGCACTAGTTATCTTGGCTTTTCTCATGTTTTTGTATTTACTCTTTAGTTTTATATTCTTGGGTTTGTCAAAAGTAGTCTCTACACCCTATACAATTAAAACTAACAACATAATAGACAACCATCTAGTGATAAAGGTAAGTCAAGGTACACATACATTTACTTTGTACTTATTTAATTTTTTTGTCACTTACTTTCAGTTATTTTATAATTTAAAATACTACAACTTTTTTTAGCATCAACATTATGTGTTCTTATGTTCTTTCTCAAAGCACCATCCCCTATTTCACCTTAGTGACACATGATGAGCTTCAAGTGGGGCATATGTATACACATAATATTTTCAAATTATATCAAATATTGATATTTTACATCTTGTAAGAACCTGTCAAGACTCAAGCTCTTTGAGTGCATACCTTAAAGGTTGTATCGGAAAAGGGGTGGGTAAACCATTGGTGCTTCACATAATTTTTTTCCCTTACTACAACATTATTACCAATCCAACTAGCTCTTAAAACCATTCTTTAAGATATTACTCCTCCTTTGCACACTCCTCTATTATTTTCCTAGTTTTCATCCTTCTTTTCCACACCTTAATCCCCTTTTTTTAGTTAGATGTAATGGGTTGACTCAGTTGACCCTGTATAGTTTTGGGTGATTTTCACTTAGGAACTAGTTTGGCCTTTGGCCGACCTAGCTCATGTCCTAGTGAATATTTGTCTAAAATTATGCTAGGTTGACTGGGTCGACCCTATCGACCAATATTTTTAGAAAGGATTAGGGTCAAATACACTTAAATATACAAGATCATTATGTCAATATAAAATCAAGAGTTATTATTTGCTCATGTTTCTTTACAATTTGCTCTTCTACCATTCTACTTGAGGAGTCTTAGCTTAAAAATTCTACTTGGAGAATCTAGTCTTGTAGATAAGTATTGGATGTTTTGGTATTTATTAGTGATCCTTACAAACTATAACAACCTATTGTGAAGCTCCTTTGTCTAAGGGAGAGATTGAGTCTTGACCGGTTCACATCCAGGTAAGTATTCTTTAAATTTTCTCCTCTTTTTAGTAGATAAAAGTAGCATAAGGATTGGCTTCTCTTAATATTTCATGTATAAATGTCTTACTCATACATGCTTAATTGAGATTCTATTATACATTTTTTTATTGTTTACTAACCCCTCATGTTGTGCCACAAGCTTTATTAAGTACTAGATTAGGTTTACTTTACTTATTATTAGTTTAGGTGAAATATCAAAACTTAGGACCCCCTTAGGGTTATTGCATGATTGTGCTTGACTAGAGGCCTTGGAACCCTCCTTATAATCATGTATTTTGATAAGAGATACCCTAATTAGGTCTAGCAGATCCCCATACAGGTCATGTTCCCATTTAACAAATATGTCCCCAATCAGAAGTGTATGGTATGATCTATCTTATTTGAGTTAAGATTGATTTATAGACATGATGTATTTCTCATTACATATAGATTATAGAGGATCTAGAGGTAATCCAAAGGGAAATATTGAGAATAATATATTAGAAGAGGGAGAGGGAGACGTTTTTAGACCTAATATAGGGCAACCAAGAGGCAGAACCTTCCAAAACTATTCGTTTCTATCCATTATACAATGGCCAAACATGAAAATAGTTAATTATGGAAAAGTTGTGACCTAAGCCATGTATTTTGGTCAAAAATCCATGAAGTATCAAAAAATGACCCAAAAAAGGTCAAAAATAGCTCTGAAATGGGCCTTATAGAGCCTAGGAAGCCCTGATAAGGCCCTAAGAAGTGTCGAGAGGCTTGATAGAGTGTGAGAAGGCCTAGAAGGGTGATAAAAGATAGGGGAAATCTATAAATGTTAGATTATGACAAATAGGACTCACAATGACTGGTATAATACATGACAAGTAGATATGTAATCATTGAGAGAAGTGGGGTCATGGGAAGTACAATTACATATGTTCAATAATTCAAACAAAGACATGAGGTTTTGGCAAGGGGGTAAATAGGGTACTAAGAAAACCCTACTAGGTTCAAGGACACTATGGTTTAGTATAAATATGTAGAGGTTATCAGGTTTTCCAACTTGCACCACACTATAGATAGACATGTAAACCAAGTTAGGGTTAGCACGATTGATTACACAAAGGACATAAATATATCTAATGGATATAACCATAGAATAGTAAGAAATAAAGGGGGAGAATTCAATGCTTAATGAATGAGAAAATAAACTACTTTAAGGAAAGAGCATTACCAAGAAAGAAAAGCATTTCAAGAGCATGGAACTTTACTAATTGAAAGATGATTTCAAAAGGGGAAATCATGTTTTTAAGATCAAGAGAGATACATAAAGGACATGCACTTTAAAAAACCTAATCTAATGTCTTTTTTCAAACAAAACTATCTCTAGAATATGAATAACTAAGGGAATGCCATTTTAACCAAGAAAACTAAGATATTTGAACACAAGAGCATCTACCAAGTAGCACAATTATTCAAAATCAAGTATTCCTATGCAATGAAAGATATTTTCAAAGGGGAAAGATGATTTTAGGTTTGAGATGATGCATAAACTTTAGAATCTACTCTAAAATAGTTTAAAATGAGTTAAACTAGCATGTAAATAGTTAACCCTACAAATACACTACTCTAAAACAATGGAGTTTCACTTTGCTTAAAAATGCTCTCAAATCAAGTTCAAAATACTAATTAGATGTTCTACAAACTAGGAATCCAAGTATGTGGTAGATGTGAATGAAGACAAGGCTATAATGTAGGGCCAAGTTGCTTAAAAATGCTCTCAGATCAAGTTCAAAATACTAATTAGATGTTCTACAAACTAGGAATCCAAGTATGTGGTAGATGTGAATGAAGACAAGGCTATAATGTAGGGTCAAGTCCAAACCAATTTCCAAACAACAAGGATGAGGTGAAGTGAGAAATTTTAAGAGTGTGTATGGCCAAGATAAGTTCTCAAATCAGGTGCAATACAACTTGCAAAAGCTGGGAGACAACCATAAAGGAGTAGGAACAACTAAAAGTAGTAATGGAGTCTCCAAACTAGTATGTATCAATACATGAAATCCTTTGTCTCAATGCAAGCTCAAGATCACCAAGAATGAACCAAGATATATTCAAAAAGATGTGATAGCCAAGAGAGTGAATAAGCTCAAGAAGAAGGGTGAAGAGGAGTGATATAGGGCACCCAAAGGTCAAGAGGTCTAAAATCTACCCATTTTATCCATTGGAGACCAAAAAAGCTTGAAAAAGGTGCATTTTGGACAAGTTACATCCTAAATCATAGGTTAGCCCAAACTCCAAATCCTAGGTCAATGAGGAGCCTTATGGTGGTTAACATGTCTCTATAGGGGTCTTAAGAAGCACTGGATGGGTCTGAAAATGAGATGGATGGCCAAAAGAGTGTTTAGAATGTCTGTAAGTGTGCCCAATAGACTATGGAGGTGTCCAAGCATGCATATAATCTCAAATAGGATTTATGAGGTTGGTACATTTCCCATGAGCTGATATGTAATCATCAGGAGGAGTAGGGCCACATTAAATATGCTTACATATGCCCCTGAGGTACAAGTAGACAATGTTTGAATGAATAAGGAGTGTTGAGTGGTACCTAAAAGCCACACAAAATTAAAAAATAAATATGAAAAGGAAACTAGATAACATTACCTGTACTTACCTGATAGGGATAGTGGTAGAAGGAATAGTCAATGATGTGATCCACAAGTACGAGGACATGATGTAGTTCTAATAATCCAAATGAATCCATGAGGCTTTTATAAATGGGTACACAGGGTACTAATCAAACACCTATAAGGCTCAAGGGCACTATTAGCTACTATTGATCTATAGAGGCTATCCAGTTTATCGACTTATACCAAGCTATAGATAGACTTCTAAACTAGGTTAGGGACAACACGATCAAGTGCACAAAGGAGGTAAGTATCTCTAATGGGTATAACCATAGTAAATAAAGTAGCTAAAATAAAGAAACAATGCATACATAATAGGAAATTAAACTATCTAAACAAGGGAACATTAACAAGTAAAGAAAATGATTCAAAAGCATGAAAACCTATGAAAATGAAAGCTGATTTTAAATGAAAAACATTTTCAAAGGGAAAATACATGTATGATTAAAAAATCTAAGTTAAATATTTGTTAATAAATTAAGTTAACCCTAGCATGTGATATATAACCCTATAAATATAATACATTAAACTAACAAACCAATTTCACCATGCAAATCAAAGTGTCCTCAAGTCATACTCAAACACAATGCAAGAATTCTACCAACCATGAGTCCAAGTTTAATCCAATATAAAGGAAGACTGAGCTAAAATGTATAGCTCTATCTAATCCACTTTTAATAATCTAGGAGAGGTGAAGTATCAACAAATAAGGGATGTAGATGCCAATCCAAGATCATAAATTAGGTACAATGCCAACCAAAGGAGCCAAGAGCAAGTAATAGTACAGGAAGGAAAAACTAAGCAGTAGGTAGACTAATATAGCTTGAAATAAAATGTAAGTTTATGAATATATAAGGGAGAGAGTTTAAAATATCTGAGGAACCATATATCATGTAGTATAGGAGATCAAGAGAGATGAAGAACTCTTAGGAATCAAGAACCCAAGATAGGTGAAGAGGTACCAAGATGTCCAAATGAGAGCCAAGAAGATCCAAGAGGAGTCTAGAGGATCTAAAGGCAATCTATAGGTAAATATTTAGAAGAATCTACCAAAATATGGAGAGGGAGACATGTTTTGACCTAATATAGGGTAACTAAGAGGTGAAACCTTCCAAAAGTAGTTGTTTCTAGCCATTATGTAATGGCGAATCATGAAAATTGTCAATTATAAAAAAATTACAGCCTAGGCCATTGGTTTTTGGTGAAAAGATGAGGCCTAGGCCATGGGTTTATGTCTAAAAACCATGGCCTACCCAAAAATGACCCCAAAAAGGTGGAAAATAGCACTGAAATGGGCCCCATAGAGATTAAGAAGGCCCCAAGAAGTGTCAAGAGGTTTGACAAAGTGTGAAAAGGCCTAGAAGGGTGCTCAAAGACTGAGGAAATATTAAAATGACTGAGTAGGATCAAATAGGACCCACATTGATAGGTAGAATGTAAGATGAGAAGATATGTAATCATTGGGAGGACCAAGGTCATGGGAAGTATGATTATAGAAGTATCATCTCCATCAACTTACAAGGAAACACAATTTCACCCACATAAAGTGTACTCTTTCCTTGCTCTCAAATGTTCAAATTTTAATTAAAGTTTATATTTATATTTTATTTTATATATATTGACTAGTACATTTTCATTACAAGTTTACTTAGATCAAGCTACACATTCTAAGCATCTATAAAAGATAAAGTGTGTTGTACACACTTAACTATTTATTTATCATTTTACTCTAGTATTTGTATTGTATTTCAATACTAGAATAAAATGGGGTATGATCTAATATTATACACTTGGAAATATCATTTTTTGACCTATCTTCATCTAAGATGACTTGTGCTTACATATATGACTCTAATTATTCATTTTCTTACATCCACATGCTATTTATGAGTCTAATACTTATAAGTTGTTGCCAGTCACCTAAAAGGATTGCCCTAGTTTATGAAAAACTAATAAACTATCATACTCATACATATCCAAATCATTATATTAGTATTCCCATCTCTTGGATAGTAATTTTAGACTCGGAGCATACCATCTAAGTCTAACAATTTCATCATTCACCCAACAATGGCTATATTTTGAAATCAAATCATTCATATGGTTTGGTCCATCCACCTTGCATGTTAGTGGTGGGATAAATTACCTAAAGAGTCTAATATATATACAAAATAATACTAATCTTATTAATCAAAACATTGGTACACATCTATATATTACTTCACATTCAAATGGACTACCCTATTATTTTCAATTTCAATAAGTCATAAGGAATAGGTCTTAGAAAAGTTTGAATCACCTCAAAGACAAGTCAAATATTCATTTACCAAGTGCTCAAAGTTCAATCATAGGTTTTATACATTCAATAACCACTAATTGCACACCTACACCTAATAGGAAAAATTACATGTAGTTGAATTTATTATTTAGAGTATTAGATATATAGGCAACACTCATCCATTCAAAGGGAGTGATTGGGGTCAATTGAACCAACCTTTCATCTCATTTTTTAAGCTTGATGCTATCATTGCAAGTAGACCTAAGCTTTCAAGTGAAAGAGATCAATTTTTTGAATCACACACATAATTAGACCTCAAAATCACACATAGAGATGAAAGACAAGTGGGTGCACCTATCTATATCAAAATAGAGAATAAAAATATATAAATACAAATTGTCAGACTTGAAATAATGTTTAATAGTATTGACCTGAGGCTAATGATATTGTTTAAGTGCACATATATATTTAGATCCTAATCTAAGTGACCTGCAGTCCATTTTTCCATCTTTCATGTAGCTTGCCTATAGTCGCAGTACTCTATGGTGCATTTAATTTCTAAGTAACATATCCATTAATTTCAATATTCTACATTCATATTTGTACTTAATTGTTATATAATATAATCTTAATTGTTAGATTATTTTTTATATTATTTAGGGTCAGCATTAATCCAAAATAGGATAAAATGATTATTAATACTCTTAATGATATCTCCATATACAAAAGGGAAAAAATATGGGTTGTATGTTGTATTAAATCCAAATAAATGAGTTATCTAAAGAGGAACAATGATGCAGAAAAAATAGGGTCTAAAAATTCAGTTTAATAATTTTTTTCAAGATTTTTCTATTTTTAAAAATTGTATATTTTTAGAACCAAAAGTTAAATTCAGTTTGATTTCATTCCATAGGCTAATTTTAGTGTTTAAAATATTTCAATAAATTTTTAGAGTTGCACGTGCTTGCATGTGTGACTTACTAAAAATAGCAACTGCTATAAATAGAAGTTCTATTTTAGATGTTAATTTTTTTAGAATTTTTGCATGTCAAATCTAAATCTAAGTTGAGGCTTATTTAAGCATGGTTTGGGTTGTAATTATTTCAAGCAATCAATATGAATCAATTCTGAGTATTGTTTCAAAAACTTAGCCTATTGATAATTTTTTTGTTCTTGTTAGTTTTCAGTTTCATTATCTAGTATCAGAGTAAGTTTGAATTTTGGAGGATTAAAGAATGGTGATAGGACAAAGAGGTGTTACATAAATGAACCAGACTATACAAAAGCTATAGAGGCAAGTTCAATAATTAACAGAGGTTATCACCAATCAAAAAATAAGACAAGGTGGTGATGAGGAAGACACGGATCGTGATGAATAAATTTAACAAGAAGAACAACAACAAGAGTGGCCACCATCGATGGAAGAAATGAAAGAATCAAAGTTGATGTTCCAGATTATGGAGGTAGTTTAAAACTAGAGGATTTGATAGATTAGATGAATAACATGGATAAGTTATTCAAGTGGAAGACTATGAAAGAAGACAAGAAGGTAAAGTTTACATGCATAAAATTGAAATGTCATGCAATGATTTGGTGGGATCACTTGTAGAAAGAGAGATAGATAAAAGGTAAATAGAAGATTAATTTATGGAAAAATACAAAAAGATCACAATATATAAGAGTATACAGATGAATTTTATAAACTTTCCATACAAATGGAACATGATGAAACAGAAGAGAAAATGGATTTAAGGTATGTAAATAGTTTAAAAAAATTTATTCAAGATGAATTAAGCATACATATAATACTTAACATGGAGGAGGCTTGCCAATTAGCTTTGAAAGCAGAAGAAAAATAAAATAGACAAAATTTTAGAAGGACATCTATTGGTTTAATAAGAGGCAGATCCCCTCCAATAAGGGGATGAGGTGGGTTTAATACCACCATAGGTAGATTTAATGCCAATAAAGGTGAATCATCATGTGGTGCAAAAAGGTAAGATGATAATAGGCAAGGGTTTCAATACCAACAAAGAGGAAGAGGATTTCAGAGAGGATGAGGTTACGGCGGTGCTAGAGGATCATTTCCAAATCAACATAGATCTTATGTCTTTATAGATGTGGAGAAGAAGGGTATAGATAATTTGAGTGTCCAAACTATCAAGATCAATAAAAGAGGAAAGAAGATCGTCCAAGAGTAAATCTAGTTGATGTTGAAATAGAAGAGTAAAATACTAAAGTTGCACCAGCTGATGTAGAAGAGAATCTCATGATGAGAAGAACTATGATCTCTACAAAGAAGGATTAAATGTAGAATAAATAAAGTGGTGATGCATGGTTGTAATCAAATATTTTTTGAACAAGATGTACTTTGTGTGGAAAGGTATGCAAAGTAATTATAGATGGTGGTAGTTGTGAAAATATGGTTTCTAAAGAAATGATTGAGAAACTAAATCTGGAATGTGACAAACATCCTAATCCTTATCAGATTTCATGGTTTAAGAAAAGGAATGGAGTTATAATATATAAAAGGTTCTTAATCAATTTTTCTATAGAAAAAACTTATATTATGAAATATGGTGTGATATTATTCTGATGGATGTATGTCACGTGTTATTAGGGAGGTCATGGGAATTTGATAGGAAATTAGTTCATGATGGAGCAAAGAACACATACACTTTTTAGAAAGGTGGTGCAAAGGTAGTTTTATTACCTCTTAAATAAGAAGAGAAGATAGAAATCATGCTTTGTACTAAAGAATTTATCCAAGATATAAAGTTAGTAGATTGTTGTTATGCACTAGTAGAAAAGAATGAAAAAATAGAAAAAGTGTCAATACCAATAGAAGCAACAAGAGTGTTGAAATAACATGTAAATGTTATCCCTGATGAGTTACCATATGGATTACCATCTAAGAGAGATATTCAACATCACATTGATTTGATTTCAGGATCAACACTACCCAATCAAGCAACCTATAGGATGGGTCAACAGAACATGCAAAATTAAATAAATAGGTTACTAAATTGCTAAGGGAGAGTATGAGCCAATGTGCAACACCAATGTTGCAAACTCAAAATAAATATAGAGGATAGAGGATGTGTGTGGATAGTAGAGTAATTAATAAAATTACAATAAAATATAAGTTTCTTATACTTCATTTAGATTATATGATGAATGTGTTTGTAAGAGCAAAATATATTACCAAGATTGATGTAAGGAGTGGTTATTATCAGATTCAAATTCATGAAAGAGATGAGTGTAAAACTACATTAAAAACTAGGGATGACTTATATGAGTGGATGGTGATGCCATTCGGATTATCTAATGCACATAGCACATTTATGAAGGTGATGAATACGATGCTACGATAATATATTGGTAAGTTTTTGGTTGTTTATTTTGATGATATTTTAATATTCATTAAGACTAAAGAAGAACACTTACAACATTTGACAATGGTAATGGATTTGTTAAGAAAATATAAGTTGTATGCAAATTTGAAGAAGTGTAAGTTTATATAGAATAGTTTGGTATTTTTGGGATTTATAGTTTTAGTAGATGGCATGAAAATGGATGAAGAAAAGATAAAGACAATTGTTGAGTGGCCTATTCCAAAAAGTATTATAGAGGTAAGAAGTTTTCATGGTTTAGCAACTTTTTACAAAAAAATTATTAAAAATTTTAGTAGTATTGTTGCACCAATAATAGATTGCATGAGAGGGAAAGAATTTGCATGGACTTGAGAAGCCAATACAAGCTTTAAAATTTTGAAGAAGAAAATTATAAAAATACCAATTTTAGCATTATTAGATTTTAATAAAGTGTTTGAGGTTGATTGTGATGCTTCATTTGTGAGAACTGGTGTTGTGTTGAGTCAAGAAGGAAATCCAATAACATATTTTAGTGAGAAATTGAATGAGGTAAGAATAAAGTATTCCACTTATGATGTTGAACTTTATGTAATTATAAAAGCATTAAGACATTAGAGGCATTATCTAGTGCCTAAGAAGTTTATACTATTTACAGATCATGAGGCTTTGAAGTATGGGAATACACATAATTAGTTGAATAGTAGGCATGTAAAGTAGGTTTCTTTCTTGCAATGATATAATTTTGTGTTAAAACATAAATCAGGTAGTTGATGCATTGAGCAGGAGGGTAGTGTTATTAATTACTATGGTGAGTGAAGTAATTGGATTTGAAGCTATTACAGAATTATATTATATTGATCCATATTTTGGAAAGATAATTAAATAGTGTAGGAATCCATTAATAGGTGGGACAAATATTATTCATGATGAGTATCTTATACAAGAAGGTTATCTCTTCAAAGGGAAATAATTATGCATTCCAGTTGGGTCTCTACGAGACAATATAATAAGAGAATTACATAGTGGTGGTTTGGCTAGACATTTCGGTAAGACAAAGATAATAGCTTTGGTGGAGGAAAAGTATTTTTTGCCAAATATGAAGAGATATGTGACAAGGTATGTTTTAAGGTGAAAAATATGTCATGTAACTAAAGGACATGCATAAAATACTAGGCTTTACATGCTATTACCGATTCTAAGAGGGCCACGAACAGATTTGAGTATGGATTTTGTGTTGGGATTGCCAAACACACAAAGAGGTAATGATTCAATTTTTGTTATTGTAGACATAATTTTTCAAATGGTTCATTTCATTGCATGTCAGAAAACCAATGATACCACTAGAGTTAAAAAATTATTTTTTATGAATATTGTGAGATTGCATGGTGTTCCAAAAACTATTACTTCAGATGGGGACACAAAATTTCTAAGTCATTTTTAGAGGACTTTGTAGAAGAAGATGGATACTAATCTACAATTCAGTAGTGCATATCACCCACAAACATATGGATAGATAGAAGTTGTAAATAAGAGCTTGGGAAATTTATTGAGATACATAGTAGAAGAAAAACCAAGGCAATGGGACTTGGCTTTACCATAAGTTGAGTTTGGATATAATAATTTAGTGAATAGATCAACAAAAAAGTCACCTTTTCAAATTGTTTATGGGATAAATCCTATGGGTATTTTAGATTTGGTACAATTTTCAATTGTAGATCGATTTAGTGATGATGCATAAGTTTTTGTACAGCATATGCAATAGTTGCAAGGAGTAAGAAGAAAGTTGTAGGAAAGTAATAAAAATTATAAAGTAGTAATAGATATTAGAAGAAGATCCAAGGTATTTTAAGAAGAAATTTTGGTAATGATATACTTGAGGAAACAAATATTTTCAAAAGGCACATACAATAAATTAAAGTACAATAAAATTGGATCATGCAGAATTATGAAGAAAATCAATGACAATGCTTATGAGGTGAGTTTAACACAAAATTTTGTTATTTCTCTAGTATTTAATGTTTTAGATTTATATGAATTCTATGAATAAGATGGTGAAGGTGACAAAGATGAAAAATTAAATTGGTAGTAGTACATTTAAAAGAAAAAGAAGGACAATATAGTACAGGTTTTGGATATGAAGATGGTGAGCACAATGCAAGAGAATTATAATAGGTATTTGGTCCAATGAAAAGGATTGAAACAAGAAGACAACACTTGGATTATATAATTGGAGATAAAGAAGATTGACAAAGACAAATGGCAGTAGTACAATCAGGACAACTCATGGGAACTAAGTTGTTTTCAACTAGAGGAGAATGATGCAGAAAAAATAGGGTCCAAAAATTTAGTTTAAATAATTTTTTTGGAGATTTTTCTATTTTTAGAAATGAAATTCAACTTCAATTGAATTTAAACCCATAGGCTAATTTTAGTGTTTAGAATATTTTAGGATTTTTTTAAATCTATACGCGTTTGCATGCGTGACTTACTAAAAATAACATCTACTAAAAATAGAAGGCTTTTTTTAGACGTTAGTTTTTTTAGAATTTTTGCATGTCAACTCTAAATCCAAGTTGAGACTTATTTAAGCATGGTTTGGGTTGTAATTATTTCTTGTTAGTTTTTGGGTCATTAAATAACCTAGTTTGAAAGATCATCCTTTGCTCTAGGAATTCATGGATGTGTTTTTAGAATACTTTATAGGTATACCACTAGTATGGGACTTCAATTTTTAAATTGACATAGTTATCCATTCTACACCAACATCAAAATCACCCTACCACATTAATACTTCAGACTTTCAAGTGTTGAAAACATAGTTTTAAGTGTTAATCAATAAGGGTTTGATAAGGCCAAGTGTACTACACCAACATCAAAATCACACTACCACATTAATACTTTAAACTTTCAAGTGTTAAAAATATAGTTGTAAGTGTTACTCAATAAGGTTTTGATAAGGCCAAGTGTGAGCACCAATATTGTTTTTGAAAAATAAGGATGGAATGATATATTTATGTATTAACTATTGAATTTTGAATAAGGCAACTATCAAAAATAGTTAAAAGATACCCCATATAAACAATCTCTTCGATCAACTAAAGGACTTAGAAAAATTTCAAAGATTGATCTATAATCTAGGTACCATCATCTCATAATCAAGGATGAAGACATCCATAAAACTACTTTCAATATAAGGTATGGGAACTATGAGTTTATGGATTTGTCATTTGAGTTGATGAATGCACTTAAAACATTCATGATCCTCATGAACAGTGTGTTTAAGGATTGCCTATAATAATTTGTACTAGTTTTTCTTGATGACATCATGGTATTTTTGAATAATGTACAAGAACATGCACCCTATTTTCAAATAGTGTTGCAATGACTTCATGAACAAAATTTATTTGGAAATCCATCTAAATGTTCATTTTTTAAGGATGATATTTATTACTTAAGTTACATGATCTCCAAATATGGAATATTTGTTGATCCTACCAAGATCATTTCTATTATGGAGTTGCCTACCTTGAAGAACATGCACAAGATTAGGAGCTTCATGGGATTTTGTGAGTACTATAAGAATTAAATTGAGAACTTCTTTGAGGTAGATAACCTAATAACTTCTTTGAGTTACATAACCTAATAACTTCTTTGATGCGTAAGAGGAAAAAAAATTCTGGATTGATGAGGGTGAATTATCCTTTCAAAATCTAAAGGAATTGATCATTACAACACCTAATTTACTAATTCTAGCTCCAAATGCATAATTATTTATCTTACTAATGCATCTAAACAAGTTATATATGGTGTGTTATCCTAATATGGGTGTGTACTCATGAGGTTAACTACCCCACACATGATCTATACTTTTTCATGATAGTGCATGATCTAGATGGGGCAAGTTTAGATATTAAATCTCCCATCTCCCATATAGTTTAGTTTAGATAGAGGCCAAAAAATTGAGATATTTATTTGGTGGGGGGCCACCATGTAGATAAAATAAGACAATATTTGCTACGGTCAAGAGTCTATCCCTAGATAGATATAGGGGGCTGCGCTCAAGAGTCTATCCACACAGGATAACCTGAATGTTAAACACCAATTATGGCTTGAATTTATCCATGATTATGATGTTGATATTAAATACATCAAAGGGGAAAATAATATAGTTTTTTATGCCATCAACAAATGAACCTACATTGTTTCTCTATCCTGATTTCAATATAGATTCAAGGATTTGGTCATTAAATAGTAACCAAAAGACCCTTTTTACTAAAAATATAGGAAAAAAAGCTACAAATATAAGCAAAGGTAAGAATTATGATCACTTATTTAAATTTATGGCCACTTGAGGTTCCAAGGAAATATTTATGCACCAACAACAAATAATTTGAGATTGAAAGTGTTATATGAAGTACACAATGTGCCCTATTATGCACACCCACGTGTGACCATAATGATTCATGAGCTAAAATTGTACTATTTTTTGGCATGGGTTGAAAAAGGATATTGTTAATTTTTAGTAAAAATACCTTGATTGTTAGCAAGTAAAGGCTAAACATTTTTATCTTGGAGGAAAAGTTTACCCCCATCACGTACCAATTAAAAAATGGTTTGTGGTGTCCATGGAGTTTATTTTTTGATTGCTTAAGTCTAAAAATTACCATGAAATAATTTTGGTTATGATTGAGAAATTTACAAAAGTGGTCCACGTCATACCCCAATAATTTGATACATTACACATCCATTCTTGCAACAATATTTGTCTACAAGATCATAATACTCCATGGGATACTTTAAAGAATTATTTTAAATGAGGATAAGATGCTCAAATCTTGATTTTAGAAGAATTTGACTACTACCTTTGGCACTAAGTTGAATTTTAGATTAGCATATCACCTGAAAATAGGTGGGTAGATTTGAACAGGTCAAAAAAGAGGATGAGGACAGGTTGTGCATGTATGTAATGGATCACCCACCAAGTGGGAATAATATCCCCCATTGATGGAGTTTGCCTAAAATAGAATGGACCATTGTTCACTAAAAATGGTACCTTTTAAGGCATTTTATGGTAGGAAATGTAAAATAACACACAGATAGGATGTTTTGGCTAATAATTTCATTGATGAAATTAATTATTTGCATGCCTATGACACATAAATAAAAATTATAAAACAAACGTTGAAAGAAACTTTGAATCGACAAAAGAGCTATACAAATATGAAACAAATTAAAATATAATTTCAGCTTGGTGATAAAAAAATTAAAAGGGCTCATCCTATAAAGATTTGTCTTAAGTTTGGCAAGGTAACCAAACTATCTCGTAAATTTATAAGACCTTTTTATGTGATTGAAAGAATCAATCTCATGGCTAATTAGTTTGAATTTCCCCCTTATCTATCAAATATTCATGATTTTTTCCACATTTATGTACTTAGGAAATACATTTTTGATCCTTCACATGTGATTGATTGTCATAATTTATAAGAAGGAAATATGATTATTGAACTAGACCTAGTTTAAGTGTTGGATTGATGTTACATTAAGCTCTAGAAAAAAATCCATCAAGTACTGATCCAATGGGATCAAACGAGTGAGATAAATGCTACATATGAGAATGATAACCATGTGCAAAAAACTTACCCTTGCTTGTTTGAGTGAATCACCTAGCCGATGTTATTTTATAAGGGGAAGGATGTATTATCCCCAAATCTGGTTCATTTTCTTGTCCATTAATTTAATAATTTTTTAAAATTTAACCATTTAAGTTATGTTTTTCCATAGTGGCATTTGATACTTTAATACTATTTTATTTGATATTTTTGTATTTAGAAATTTTACATTGATATTACCTTGTGTGAATTATGATTTTAATTAGTCATTTCATTATGGTTATCTTATGATTGGTCTTATATTCAGAACTACTATAATGTTTTTATATAATTCAGTTGTTGCTGATAAAATTTTGTGTACATAGGGCCTACGGGATTGGGAGCATGAAGTGGATTCATACCCGATCTAGACATGACATGCATAATAGTTACAAATATTTTATTGGTAAAATGAATATGTTAGAATTTATTGTTTTTTTATTGATTGATTTTAATTTCACTTGAGTTTCTTAGTTATTGAGAGACATTACAACCATTATCAATAACATGAATAGTCAAACACTATCGTGTTACCAACATTTAATGATCAATGGTTTTAGTGGTCTCTAATCCAAAATTGAAACCCATAAGAGAACAAGTATTCAGCCACAAGTTTTGTTTTAAATGTCAAATTTCTCTTTCATGGACTTATTGCTTACGCAATTATACATTGACTTAAAAGGTTATAACAAAAGTTATAGCACTTGTGTTATTTTATAAAATCCTTTAAGAGAAGCACAAGGGTTTTTTTTCCTCTTTATAATGTTATTTATTCCATTAAGTCATTTCAGTTGAATACAGATGAAAATGGCTAATTAAGGTTAGTATGCCTTAATGAATTATTTATTTATTTATTGGCTAAGTCACATGGCATGCTTGAAACAAATAGACTAACTTAATATGGGAGACCACAACCCACATGACATTTATTGAGCCTTAAACTTGGCTTGGGAAACCTTGAAAATGTGGCTTTACCATTTAAGGGCTCAATCTTAACCAAATATTTTTAAAAAAACTAAATGTGCTTTGAAATTATAAGAGGCAAATGGATTTTTTATTGACTTAAATCAAGTTAGAGTATAGTTAACTTGTAGTGAGGGTTTAGGGGGAAGATGGATTTATTTTGACTCCTTCAAGCCATCATTAGAGGAAGAGGTTGACAAAGCCATGTTGAATCCTTACTAGATTAGAGGCAGGCAACCCACATAACATATATGGCAGTATTTGCATGTGATTTATTCCATGAATGTAATTAGGAAGCCTATGAAACATTTATGGAAGTATTGTATGTTATTTATTACATGATTAAGGCATGGATTTGAAGGGCATCATTTCATGGAGATAGTGAAAGGTAAGTAGAAAGTAATCAATTGGATATTTGAGATATGTTGTCAATAATTTAATACTTGGAAGAGTTGTGTTATCATTTTTATTTAAATATGAATAATATATTTTTATTATGCATTCATGTCAATACATTGATTTGGTTTTTATTTGGTTTTTGTTTCTCTCACTTTGATTTTAAATAGTTTTTTCATGTCATATTTGTGGGGGGTTGAAATGTCTATGAGGATTATAAGGTGGCTACCCTTTTGGACAAGAGGAGTGGTATTTTTAGGGGAAAAATCTAGTAAATTTTAGAAGTTTAGAAAAAAAATTGTGTTTGTACATTCCTTTTTAAAAAAACTTGGATGGATTTGACCCCAAGATCTCATTCGAACAGCAAATTCAAGTAAAGTTTTGGGCTCTTACTTTTGTTTATTTTCCATATTCTTGTGATATTTTAAGTGTTGTTTTGAGACACTTTTGATATGAAAACATGGATAGATTTACATCCTATAAATATAGATAAATATGGAAGGCATGTTGATGTTTTGGATATGAATTATGTTTCACTTTATGCTTAATAAAAGAGATGAAATGAAAATCAAACCATAATTAGGCATGAATCATGATGCATTTTTTATGTAATGGCAAATGCAATAGATCTATAAATCAATCCCAATTCAGAGAAAATAAATCCTACTTGCACTTCTGATTGGGGATACATTAGATAATCAAGGTCATGACCAAGATGGATCCACTAGACCTAGCAAAAGGATCTCTTACCATAATAAAATTACTAGGGAGGGTTCCAAAGCCTCCAGTCAAGTAAAACTATGCAATAACCCTAACTAGCTCCTATGTTTTCATATTCACTAAACTAATAACAAGTAAAGCAAAATATAATCTAGTGCTCACTAAATCTTGTGGCACAACATGAGAGTTAGTAAACATAAAATTAAACATGCATAAGAGAATCCTAATTAAGCTATGTATAGTTAAAACCCTAATACATAGAGAGAGAAATATATTCAAAAGCCATTACTTATGCTACTTCTATCTACTAAAAAAAAAGAGAAAAATTAGAGATACTTACCTTAAAGATGAATCCATCAAGACTCAATCTCTCCCTTGGCCAAAGTTTATTCTCAAGAGGTTATTGTGATTTGTAAGGATCACTAAGAAAGGCCAAAGTATCAAAGACTTCCTCACAAAATAAGATTATTCTCCAAATAGAAACCCTAAGCTAAGACTCCTTAAGTAGAATGGTAGAAGAGTATATTATAAAGAAGTGAAAATAAATAATTAACTATTGTTGTCTCTCTAAGAATGTCAAAATAAATGTGTCTATATAGGTTGATCTAACCCTAAACCCTTCCAAAAGTTTAGGCTGACTAGGTCAACCCAGTCGACCTAGTATCATAATTAACAAAAACAAACTAGGTCATGGACTAGGTCATCCAAGGGTCGACCTAAACCCTATTAAGTTTTATCAATAAGAATACAAGGTCAATGGGGTCGATTATAGAATTTAAACTATGAAAAAGGGGTTTATGTTGGGGACGGGCTAATGAAGGTGGTAAAAAGCTAGAGAAAGGTGCAAAATAAGAGGCAAAGCTTAGGTGAATGGTTTTAGGATACAAAACTAAAGATAAAACCAAAAAAATGTAGGAAAGCCAAGATAATTGATGCTATGTGGATGGGATTTACTTTTAAATTCAGTAAGCTGGGGTGACAAGTGTTATGTTAGACCAAATGACCAAGTCAAATTTTAGAGTAAATTGGGTAACCAAAAGGCCAAGGCTCCTAAAGACCAAAAAACTCAAATAAGCAAACCTTAAGTAAAGAAGGCAAATTCACCAAATCAAACCAAAGATACATGTCAAAAAGGATGGTAATCAAACATCAATGTAAAGCAATAATAATCTTTACATAAATAAAGATGGGAAAGTAAAATGGTAAAACAACATTGATGAGTGAGAAGTAACAATTCTTACTCACTCAACAATGGAAAAAAGTGCATAAAAGGTAAAACAACATTGGTGAGTGAGAAGTAATAAGCCAACCTCACTCAATAATGAAAAAAGAACATGAAAGTAGAAATGGGGTCAGATGTTTGCAAAAAGGGGTAGTACACCAATAAAAAATGTTCAAATAAATCAAAGCAAGACTAGAAATGTAGAACTATGGTGTAAACAAAATGAATCCTAGTCACTCAAACATGTTTTATTCTAAAGATTGATAAAACTGAAACAAAGTAATGCTAACATGTTTTTAAGATATGAAGAAGAGGGAAGTATAGAAGAAGGGAAAACAAATTTAGAATCACATGTGCTTGTCAAGGGGGGAAATGAAATAGGTGGAGGGGAGAATGAAATAAAAACCAAGATAGAGGAACTCTTTATCAAAGTCAAGACTGTCAATTTAAGTTTGTAAAAATAAGAGGAATTTCGACCTTAAGGACTCTAAAGAACTTTTCCTAGCCACACAAGTCTTAGGTTAATAAATGAAGTATGTAGATCATTCCATGAAGGTTGTATGCATGAAAATTAAAATATACCTACCTTCCCACAGCATGTTCTTCATTCCTCAGGACCCCTTACAAATTCATCAATCTACTGCATATATTGGGTACTTGCTTGAGAAACTAGGTATCACCATAGACTTTGTTGAATTCTCCTATTCTAATCTACTAGACTATTACACTCCAATGGACCTCAACTCTATCATGAGGCCAACTGTAGAGTTTGAGCTTCAATTAGAGATAGTATATGTGCTTATAATCATGTCTTTTGGTGTAATTTTGAAATTTGAAATTTGTATGTTATTTTTTGTATATCATTGCTTTTTATTTAAAATGATTCAGATTTTAACTTTATTGATAAATTTTTCTATTCCTCCTCCATATGGATTTGGAAAACCAAACAGGGTGGTAAATATGACTTTCCTTTGAATACATTAGACTTGGTTTCTAAGAAAGAGATCTTAGAGAATATGGTGTCTAAGAGTCTCATAAATTCAGGTAAGATAGAAGTGTTATCTTGAATTTGACCTTGTTTTATCTAATATGGAGTGAAAGGAAAGGAAATCAAGAGGAATGAAACATGAAACAATTTGAGTGACTTCAAATAATAAAAAATGTGACAAAGGATGAATAAGGGATACAATGACAGTAAAGTGTGATTCCTTACCATGAGAATGAAGGGAATGTAAGAAAACATGCTAGCACATATTGTTGTGAAAAAATCATCTATCAAAAGAGACAAAAGCCAAAATTGAGAACAAGGATCACAAACTCATAACCATTACAAGACACATTCTAGATGGGGAGAGAAAGATAGTGATTTTATGTGGAAGGCCAGGTCCTATCCATGGTCTTACATTGCAACTCATAAAATAGAAAACCAAGGGATACAAAAATCATGTGAAAAATAAATAAATAAGTAAATAAATAAATAAATAAGAAAAAGATGATATTTGTGAGGAAGGCTAGTTCTTATCCATGGTCTTACACTGCAACTCACAAAAGAGAAACTCAAGGGGTGCCAAAAAGTATAAGTTTAAAAAGTAATAAAATAAAGAGAACAAAAAATGGGAAATCATGAGGAAGATCGGGTTATATCCATGGTTTTACAATGCAACTCATGAAGACAAAGAAAAAACCAAAAGACCAAAAAGAAAGGATTAAGTTTTGTGAAAAGGGAGAACTATTACAAAGGGTGAGACCTATGTAAGCATCTTAAAAAAATAGATAAATAACATATATAAATTATGAAAAGAATGGAAGGATTTAGGCAAAATACTTCTTGAGTAATTGTGTGTTGGTGGGTTCCTTAAAAATATGGTCTTCATTAGTTTTAAGGTGATAGTTCATGAGTGTAGTATAATTTAAGGGAAAGATCACCAAGATTAAACATGTGAATTTTAATGTGTTTGTTATGTTGTTTAGCAATACGGGCTTTGTATTAGCGATTATGTTGTAAATCAGAAAGATGGTGTTCATCAAGGAGATCAAGAGCATGGAGGCAAGCTTCACATAATTATTCATTAGGTATAATACCATGAAGAGATATACGGAGAGAGGGAATCTCCACTTCTAATGGGAGAACTAATTTAGAACCATAGACTAGAGAAAATGGCATTGCCTCAGTGGTAGTACATATGTTAGTGTGATAGACCCAAAGAGCAGGGTATAGATGAAGGTGATAATCTGTGTGTTTGTCATGAATTATCTTTTGGAAGATTTTATTAAGAATTTTTTTGGTTGCCTTGTCTTAGCCATTTAATTTTAGATGGTAGGGTGTGGAGAATTTATGATTGATTTTAAATTTAGCATAGAGTTATTTGACATTTTTTTTTGAAATTGCCACCATTATCTGAAATGGTAGTATGAGGAACACCAAAGTGGAAAATGATTTGATTTAGGATGAATTTGGATATGGTGGTACCAATGACATTGATGAGGGTCATAATTATAAATACATGCCCATCTTGAGATCAAGGTAATTTTCCTTTGAGATCTAATCCCCACATGGAAAATAGCCAGGGAGATTATATAGTTTGAAGTTCAACTAGAGGTGAATGAATTAGGTCATCATGAAGCTGGCAAAGAGTGCAATTTTTAACAAATTTGATGGCATCATTTTTAAGAGTGGGTCAAAATTATCCCATATGTAAGCATTTATGGGTTGTATCATGTCCACTATAGTGGCCACCACAAATTCCTCCTTGTGTTTATTCAAGAAGAGGAAGAACCTCATCTTTCATAACATAGCAAATCAAGGTACCTTCAGCATTATGATAATATAAGATGTTATATTGAAATACATGATTAAAATATTATTTGTGAATGCGAGTCTTTTTATGAGAAATGAGGTTTGGAGGCTAAGGTTGATGTTTCAGAAATTGAATGATATCTTTGTACCTCAGGCTTTATCAAATGGTGGCGGTCTCAATGTGGTAGATGAGTGAATCTTATGGTTGAATAGAAGATGGGAATTTTATTATTTGGATAAGAAAGGTGGGATTGGTAAGAACTTGGTGTAAATGAAAAAGAGATGTTGAAGAAGAAAGAGAATTGATAATATAATTTTGATCTCAAGGGATAGGCTTGATAGTAAAAGAAACTGAATATTTGGTGAGGGTACTTATGATTTGATGATAAGAAATGATATTCTTGATTTTGTATTGATAATCACCATTCACTTGGTAGAAAAGGAGATGAGAATCATCTAAAACATGTAGATATTGGATATCTAGATCAAGGTTTGATTGCATGCCTAAAATTAAAGTTTTGTACTATTTCATGTTGTTAGTGATGTCGAATGTTAGGAAAAATACTAATGGGATGATTTTGCCAAGAGGGCTCGTAAGGATAAAACCTACCTCAACTCTTTAAAGTCATTTAACACCATTTGACATTAGTTGTAGGAAGTTCTTCAATAACTACTTTTGGTTTAGTAGTATCAAGGAAGATAGCGGAATCATCTAGATTACTTGCTTATAAGTCAGCAGTGAAGTTTTGTAAGTAATCTTTAAAAAATATGTCTTGGTTGAGACCTTCAATATAAATAAGATTATCATCAGGAAGACTATCTTGAAGGTGGTTAGTAGTTGCAATAGGAGTTGTAGTAAGTTGATTAGCAATGATTTGTCCTTTGATAGCTTTTTAGGTAAGATTCAGAGATAAAATTCCATGAGGAGGACCATCCACTTGCCAATTCTATTTCTAGGAAGAAAATCTTTGGAGAATAAGTGATGAAACAGAACAGAATGAATGATAATGTAAGTGGTTTGATAAATCATTTAATATCTAAGTTTTTTAGTGGAAAAATGTATGGCAAGGTAATCACATTTGACTTTGGTATGATGTTTCTCATAATCAATGAGGCCTCGACTAATATAGTAGATGGAAAATTCCATTCTAGTGTCATATTATTAAGCAAGCATTACCCCAACTGATATGGGTTTGGAAGAGGTATACAAGATCAATGATCGATCATTTGAAGGGGGGTGAAGAGTAGGTGGGTTTAGTAATGATTCTTTCATATTATCAAATGTTTTTTGATAGGGATCTATCCATTATAAGGCATTACCTTTCTTAAGAAGAGAATTGACTGAATAAATATAGTAATCCATTTTGGTAATGAAGCATATAATTTCTCTAAAATTACCAAAGCAGGTGTGAATGTCTAGAATGGATCGAGGGATGGTCATGTTGATGATAGCATTGATCTTGGTAGGGTTAGCATTGATGTCATGAAGAGAGATTAAGAATCATAATAGTTTACCAAAAGTGACACTGAAAACACATTTGTAAGGATTTAGTCTAACTTTATATTTAAGGAGGTGTTCGAATATGATGGCAAGATCAGAGAGATAAGTCATGTGACATTCAGATTTAGCAATGAGGTCATCCACATAGGTTTATACAATATTATGAATAAGATCATGAAAGATGTGAGTCATTGCTTATTGATAGGTGGCTCTAGCATTTTTGAGGCCAAAGAGAATTTTAACATAGTAGTAGGTGCCCCATTTTATGGTAAAATTTTTTTTATGTTATTCTTCAGGGGTAATATGAATTTAGTTATAACCCAAGAAACCATTATTAAGAGACAACATTTCATAACCAGATGTGGAATAAACAATGGAATCTATTGAAGGTAGAGGGAAATTGTCATTAGAACAAGCAATATTAAGATTACAAAAATCAATGCAAATGTGAATGACCATGGTGACCTTTTTTTGAATAGGGACTATGTTAAAAACCTAAAATAATCCATGGGTTTGATAAACTTAGCATTAAGAATCTTGATAATTTCTTTATAACATAAGGTGGAAACTTCAAGTGAAAATTTAAGTTACTTTTGGTGCAAGGGTTTGGCATCAGGATAAGTGATAATATTATACACCTTAATGCTAGGTTAATATCAAGCATGTCCTCATAGGACCAGGAAAATATCTTGTGATATTTATCAAAAAACAAGCTAAAGTTATCATGTTTAGTAGGTGTGAGTTTTCAAGAAACTGTAATTGGTCAAGGGAATGATGGAGTGCCATATTCAATGTGATTAGTTTCTTTGATAAACATAGCATTTCCATCTTGGAAATGATATGGTGCATTAGGTAAAGAGGAAATTGAATTTGATTTAGGGTCAATGCTAGCGATGGAATTATTGAAACAAGGGGCTTTATTTTTGGAATTCTTGAGTTTGTGATATTATTGAGGAAGTTGAGGTTCTTAGGAATGAAGCAATTCAAGAATGGCTTCATCACTAGGTAGAGTGGGAATAGGACCATAATACTCAACATCTACTTCAAGATCAAGAATTTGATTACCATGGCAATCATATTCATAATGTATCTAACAGACATTGGTGTCCTTAGTGTTGTTTCCAAAATGTGTCACTCATTTTTGGAGACAACATATAAACTATTTTGGTTCAACAGGCCAAAATTATCTCTTCCCTTCTCAAAAATTATTTTGAGCATTCAAATTCTTTATTATTTAACTTTTTTAAGCTAAGGGACTAGTAGGTTCAACGACTTCAACAGGTGAGCTCTCACAAAGAAACAAGTTCCCAACACTTAGGCAATTTCAAGGTTGGTTCAACGTCGAGGTTCAACCAAAAGGTCCATTGGCAAGCTTCAAAAAAAGGATTGAACCATTGAACCCCACTTCTGAAGGTTCAATGGTTCAATGGGTTCAAAGGTTCAACAACGTCACCAGACTTGGAAGAGTTAAGCACTTCGGCAAAAGTTCAAAGTTCAACCACTTCTGCAAGTTCAACGGCTTCAAAAGGACTTAAAGAAAAGAAGAAAGAGTTAACCTGTTGAACCATTAAACCTTGAACTAAAATGGTTCTAAGGTTCAAGGTTCAATGAGTCCAATCAAATTTTGAAGAGTTGTTCCAATCAATTGGTTCAAATGAATGGTTCAAAGTGGTTGGTTCAACCGGTCAATTGAATGAACAGTACACTGTTGAACCATGGTTGGTTCAATTGGTCAGTTCAATCAGAGGTTCAAAAGAGTCTGCCAAAACCCAAAGGGCAAGTGCCCTTATTGAGGGCAGTGAACAAAAGGGAACAAAAAGATATCTTTTAGAAAGATTTTCTACGGTGAAATTTTACAAGTGAAATCCTTCAAACAAATTATCTGAAGGAATTCCTTCAGACTTTTTATCTGAAGAAATGTTCAAAGGCCCAATGGAAAGTGGAAAAAATAAAAGATAGATTTTCTTCGAACAAAATGTCGAAAGGAATTCCTTCAGACATTTTGTCTAAAGTATTTGAAGAAGGCCACTCGAAGAACCCCGAAGGGTAGGTACCCTTGCAGGGGGGCTCCCGACGACCAAGAAACAGACCTTTCTCAAGGCCCAAAGGCACACCTTCCCTTCAAGGGGTTCTAAAGATATAAATCCGAAGGAATGATCAAAGGCTTGTAGGCTTGTTTCTACAAACTCTGCATGCTAGTTTCTATGGACTCTGCAGGCTTGTTTCTACGGACTCCGCAGGCTTGTTTCTACAGACTCTGCAGGCTAATTTCTATGGACTCTTCAGGCCTATTTCTATGGACTCTACAGGATTTATTCTATAGACTCTGTAGGCTTGATTCTATAGACTCCGCAGGCTTAATTCTATGGACTCCACAGGCTTGTTTCGACGGACTCTGTAGACCTATTTTTATGGACTCTACAAGCTTGGTTCTATGGACTCCACATGATTTGAAGAAGAAAGCTACCCAAAGGACCCCGAAGGGCAGGTACCCTTGTGGGGGGCTCCCAGTGACCAGGAAATGGACCTTTCTCAAAGCTCAAAGGGACACCTTCCCTTCAGGGTGTTCTAAAGACATAAAGCCGAAGGAATTTCAAAGCTCGAGAGACTTAGAGAAAACAAAGGCTTCTAAGAAAGAAGATGGCCCATTGAACCTTGAACCAAAATGCTTCAATAGGTTCAACGGGTTCAAAAGTTTAAAGAAAGATCTGAGCAAAGGAAAGAAGTGAAATATTCTAGAGACCAGTTTAAAGAGATGGTTTAATCAAAGATCAAAAAAGGAATTGAACCAAAGAAAGTGAATGAACCAAAGAAAGTGATGGAACCAAGGAGCCAATAAGACCACTCGAACCGTTGAACCATTGAACCAGTGAACTCTCATGGTTCAAAGGTTCATGGTTCAAAGTGGTTCAAAGCAACCAGTGATGTCTTCATGGATGTCAAATTAAAGGAAATAAAATATCCATTAATTTTTAAATGTGGCATAGAATCTGAAGAGAAAACTAAGTGACCAGCTGAAGAGGAAGCCAAAAGAGCCTATAAGAAGGAAAAGAGATAGCCCAAGAGCTCAAATTGCAATAAGAAAGAGGGAAAGACCAGAAATATCTGCATAAGAGTTATTTCTAGTAGGTGGAATAGTCTACCAAGTAAACATCTAAGCTCGCAAGCATTAAAAGGCACAGCCTATTTTTCTCCCTTGAAATAAAAGTGAGGGGACAGCCATGTATATATTTGGAGAAATACCAAACAACCTAAGCTGAGGAGAAGATATTTGAGATGAATTGACACACCACAGTTAACGTAGACGCCCTATTCTAGCATGGCCTCTTTGACTAAACTGAAAGTGCATTCAAGGCATTGAATGCAGCATGGGCCATTCCATGAAATAAAGCACCAAGTCTTCCTTGGCTGCTATATATTATAATCTACTATTTTTATGAAGGGAGATCTTTTAGTTATAGAAGCAAAACTTTGCCAAAATTGAAAGGTGATTACTGAGACTTTGAGCTCATATTGTTGATCATATTTTTTTATATGAATGAGAAAGCAAGTTACTTCCAGACTTTATGTTGTAATAGCTTGTGTCATTTAGGAGATTGTTCTTATGTCTGTTTCTTGAATGCATTTTTGTCTATTTTAATAAAATAATCAAAATTAGTAGAAGTAATTAGGAAGATGTTTTGAAGCCAACTATGGGAAGACTTTATATTGCCACAATTGTCTTTAGTGTGTATGATTTTAGCTTATTTCTATGTAAAGAATCTTGAGATGACTTTGTGCCCCCATTATCCTTCGTATTTCACTCTTGGGTAGTTGAGGTGGAGACTTTGTGATACACCTTTTTTCTACTAGTTACTATGCCTCCTATTACCAGTTACTTTTTACCTATCAGAAAGAACTCCTATTGTTTACTATAATACCACTTCTAAAAGAAGAGAAGTGCCTTCGGTATTTTCACTAGGATTTCTCCTTTGTCTATGAACATCATCTTTGAAAAAAGAGAGATAGATGGTGTTATCCTACCCTGAGTGTTATTTTTTGCATCTATATATAGTATCTAGCTCCTCATATTTATAGGGAACCTCCCCTTGATGAGAGGAGAAATTTTTTCCCTTTTGATGTGGTAAACCTGCATATTTGATTGACCAATCTCTCTATGTTGTGGTTGAAGTAACCTATTTTTTCCATTAGTTAGCTGGTGACAAAATATTCACCCAATAGTTTTTTGGCAACTCTGATGGGGAAGAGCACGTAGTTTGAACCCTCAAGCTTCAAGTTGAATCAAGTCCAGTTCTTTTCCATTTTTATTCTATAATCTAGCAACTTCACGCTATAATAGAAGCTAGAGAGCCTAAGGTGTTGTTGACCCTATTTTTGAGTTGGTATAGTAGGGCAATTTTGATTTGTTTCCTCCACAACTTCAAGTTCAATGAACTAGGAGTCTTCCTCCTACCAATACCAGGTCACCACTACAAGGTAGAGCTTCTTTTTTTAATATTAGCAGAGCTTTGCCTATACATATTCCACCTAGATTCATTATCCCCACTTTCTGTAATCAAATCATGGTGGTTCAAGGCCCCTAGGATAACTCTTTTGGCCCACTCAATTTAACTCCACCTCTACATGACCTACCATGCAGTTCAAAGAAGAATTTATCCAAATTCTTTGGTGATGGGAGAGTTCATCCTAATGAACACATTATAGATTTTAGCATAGCATGTAGTGTGATAGGCATGGAGTATGAGGACATAGCAGTCAGGTTGTTTGTGGAGACATTACAAGGTGCTACTGTAGACTAGTTCTACCATCTACAAGCTCGGTCAGTGACTGACTAGAACACTCTTAAAGCTAAATTTGAAGCTAGATTCAAGCTTGTAGAAGATGCACATGCCCTGTTAGCACAGCTCACATAGATGAAGAAATAACCTCATGAACCTATGAGGGACTTCATTGCCAAATTTGATAAGTTGAGGAACAAGATTCCTACAATTGCTCAGCTAACACTTGAGAACCTTAAATGTTTTTTCATCAATTTTCAGCTACCTGAAGTGAGTTCCATGCTAAGACATGCTGGCCACATAGACCTTGTTGCTACTCAAAATTTGGCTACTGAGGTGGAAGATGACCTTATCTTGATATGAAAGATAAGGAGAGATCCCAACAAAGGTAAATCTTTTTCATCTTCTAAATATCCATCTACAAGCACCACTGATCTAATGGTGTAAAAGCTGACAAATGAGTTACTTGCTCTTAGAAAGCAAATGGCACAAGGGATGTCATCTTCCCCTTCGTATAGAGATATACTAAGGAGGACATTCCCTAATTAGTCATACCAAGGCAATGCTGCCAGGAATCAAGGGTAGCCAAATCATCTTCTTCTTCCTCAGGGGAAATTGGCCATTAAAGCACCTCCAACCAATTTAGTAGTTGAATATCTTGAATCAGAATCAAATTTCTCCTTCCATCCTGAGTTGAACCCAGAAGATGATGCTAATCTCTTCATAGAGGGAAAAGAAGAATTAGCTGCGACTCCAACATTAGTTTTTTGAATTACCAAGATGAACCCAAAAGTGAAGGTAAAGAAATTGATGGATCATATGTTGTGTTCACCCGATCTAAGAATCAGTTAGTCCAGCAAGCTGATAAAGAAAGAATAGAGGAGTGACCTCAACCTGCAATTTCAATTACCAAACAAGGAACCACTCTGCCTTTTCAAGCAAAAGACCCGGTGAATGCTAAAAAAGTAAGTACCCTAAACATTTTTTCACCTTTAATTTCAATTTTATAGATCAATCATCTCCCTCCTAAAAACTAGAAGGATGAACTCCCTTCCCCTCTTCATAATTTATTTCAAACATTTGACATAGTCGACCATGTCAAGAAAACTAAGATTCAAATGTCTAAATTTGAATTCTTGCAATCCAACCCTGAGCAGTTGGATAAGTTAGTGGAATGTGTAAAGAATAAAATTGTCTCTGTAGGACCAGTTGTTCTAAAGGTGACTCCCACGTCCACCCAGAATAACCTTGTCATTGTTCTTCCCACTACTCCTGGGAGGACAGAACTATTTAATATCTCCCTACTAATAAATGGACACCAGTTAAATAAATGCATCATAGACTCAGGTGCATCTAACAATGTCATGCCTGCCAAAGTGGTAGAATCTCTTAGTCTCACACTGACCAAGACATTTGGGAGATGTTTCTCCATGGAGAACAAATAAGTGCCACTACTGGGACAAATCAAAGATGCCCAATTTATATTTGTGGCATTTCCAGATAAGAGAATCAAGATGACAATCCTAGTGGCCGATGTCCCAGCCTCATACGACATCCTTCTTGAGCAAAATTTTTGCAAGGATGTTGGTGGTGAGTTAAGGATAGACCTGTCTGAAGCAAGGATCTCAGTCAAGGGCATCATGCAGAAATTACTTCCTAAGAAGGAGGCAAAATACGTGGTCACTCAAACATTAGCGCCTAAATCTCAAATTTTGTTTGAGTCTTCAGGCATGGGTAATTACTTCTTATCCACAGAGGAGGTTCATGTGGTGAATAATGAAACCTCTGAAAATGACAATTTGAAAATTAGTTCAGATAAAATAGCAGAAAACATGAGAGAGCACAGTGCAAGCCTAAAGGAACTCTCCCCTCCACACAAAGAGAAATCTAAGGAAAAATTAGTTTTTGATGATGTCTGGATTATGGAATTTGATGGAAGTTATTCTTCTACCAGTTCAAGAGTTGAGAGTATGTTGATATCTCCTTAAGGATATATTTTTCCTTATTCATACAAGTTGCAGTTCAACAATACTAATAATATTGTTGAATATGAATCATTGTTGCTTGGATTGAAGGCTGCTCAAGATAAGGGCATCAAGCTCTTTCATGCCAAAGGAGATGTTGAACTGGTGGTTTGTTATGTGAGGAACCTGTACCAAACCAAAAATGAGAGATTGCGCCACTTTTTCAATCTAGTTTGGGATCAAATTAAAAGCTTTGATGCTTTTAGTATCTTTGTAGTGCCTAGGGAATTTAATGATTGAGCTAATGCATTATCTATTTTTGTAACTCTTTTAATTGTTCATTCAGATTTTAAAGGAGATAGGTACACTATCGAACTAGTCTTTTGACCAAGTGTTCAATGGTGATAACCAAATCATCGCCTTTCTGGAATAAAAAGATAGCTTTAAACAGCTTCACTTTGAAGGTAATGAGCCTCAGAAGCTTGAACCAGCCCCTGAATCAAGTTCAAATGTAGGTGAAGAATTCCTATAGCTAAATAGAAATATAATTCTCAAAGGATTGGTTTACCTTGAGAAGTTATTTGACAAGCACGACAGGTTCATCAAACATCAACAAATATTTTCAAGCTCCTCCCAAGAATTTGATCAAATAAATTTGGGTACCAAAGAAAATCTTAAGATGGTGAACATTGAGAAGTGTTACACTCCAAAAGAGAAGTTCAAGTTCACTACTCTGTTCCACCAGTACATAGATGTTTTGGCATACTCCTATGATGATCTGAAGTCACTCAGGTATGAAGAAATTTGCCATGAAATTCCTCTCAAGAGTGATTTGGTGCCTTACAAGCAAAAATCTTGGCAATACAATCCAAAGATATTAGGTACTATTCTATCTAAAATATAAAAAATGATAAATGCTAGGATAATTTTTCCAATCCATCATTACACATGGATTGCAAATATAGTCTCTGTGAGGAAAAATAATGGCAAAATTCACCTCTGCGTAGATTTTAGAAATTTGAATTAGTCATCCTTAAAAGATAACTATCCTCTACCCATCATGGATCAAGTCCTTCAGATAGTGACTAGTTCAAAGATGTTATCAATGTTGGATAGCTTCTCAGGGTAAAATCAAGTGGAAGTTGCTGAAGCAGACCAACATAAGATTGCCTTCACCATGCCTTAGGGCACCTTTGCGTATAGAAGAATGCCATTTGGCCTGATAAATGCTAGCACCACCTTCTAAAGAGCAATGGACCTTGCTTTCAAAGATGAGATGAATAAGTTTATTATCATGTACCTTGATGATTTAAAAGTCTTTTCCAAGCATCATCTTGATCACCTACATCATATGCAACAAGTGTTAGAACGATGTCGCCACAATGGCATTTCTCTAAATCCTAAGAAATCTATTTTCTGGGTAACAGAAGGGAAACTTCTCAAACACATTATATCCTAAGAAGGCATAAAGATTGACTCAAAAAGAATCAAATCTATCCAGGAACTTACCCTACCCATAAGTAAGACTGCAGTTCACTCTTTCTTTGGAAAGGTAATTTTTTTACGAAGGTTCATCCCTGAGTTCGCAGAGAAGACTCGCCATATTATAAACATGATGAAGAGAAAGGCCACCTTTAGCTGGACTGAAGAAGGAAAATTGGCATTCTAAGACATCAAGACAGCTATTGCCCACACCCTAATTCTAGTTTGTCCAAATTGTACTAAGGATTTTACCATATACAGTTATGCTTCTGAGCACACACTTTCAGCAATTCTAGTTTAACATAAAAAAGGTGTGAAATCTCCCATATCCTTCATGATTTATCCTCTCAAAGCTCATGAAATGAAGTATTTAAACATAGAAAAGCATGCTTATGTAGTGGTAAAGGTAGTAAAGTACTTCTATTTTTATATTCTGAATTCACAAGTTATTGCCCTAGTACCTAATACCACAGTTAAATCCATATTAACTCAGCAAGAGTTTGGAACCAAAAGGGGCAATTAGATTTCTAAAATCTAAGAGTTTGATCTCATTATCAAACCAATGAAGCTTGTATGAGGAAGGAGCCTCTACCAATTGATTGCTAACAATAGACCTGAAGAAGCAGGGCATGAAAAAATAGAAGTGGAAGACATGCCAATAGTCCTCTTTGTCTCCACCACGAATGAGTGATATTCGAATATTGCTCATTTTCTTACCTATGGTGAGTGTTCTACTCACCTACCTCATAAATAAAAGAGCACTGTTAAATTGAAAGCTACCAATTTTGTCCTATGGGACAACAACCTGTCTAAGAGGAGCCTTGATGGAGTGTTCCTTCGCTACGTGGATAAAGAATAGTAGAACCAATTTTTGAAGTCCTTCCATAATCTGGTATGTAGAGGACATTTTTTTGCTCCTATAACTGGCCATAATATTTTGTGAGCCAGGTATTATTGACCTAATCTATTTCAAGATGCATACAAATGGGTACGAAGATGTGAATTATACCAACAGTTCATTGGAAGACTCAAGTTAGCTACTCTACTTCTCAAGCCAGTGGTAATAGAAAAGACATTTCAGTAATGGAGAATCAATTTCATTGGTGCTATAAACCCATCCTCAAGTGTTGGATATGATTATGTCCTCACAGCCATAGATTACTTCACCAAATGGGTGGAAGCAATTCCAACCAAGCATGCTACTTCAGAAGTAGTATGCGATTTCCTCAAGAAAAACATTATTTCCAAGTTTGGGGTCCCAACCAAGATTATCATAGATAATACAACCTATTTTTTTTCTCATAAGATCACTCAGTTCTATTTTTATTATGGGATTACCCTCTCCCACTCCTCTGATTATTTTCTATAAGGGAATGGCCAAGCAGAATCGATCAATAAGAACTTGGTGACCATCATCAAGAAGCTGGTGGATGACAACTAACGAACCTGGGATAAAATATTGGTTGATATTTTATGGGCAGATAGAATTACACCCAAAAAGGCAATAGGTATGTCACCTTTCCAACTTTTGTATGGTCTCAATGCAGAGATACCAATCACCCTAGAATTGCTAGCACTAAAATTGGCAAAGGTGGTCGAAGATCAGACATATGAAAGATCCATTGATAAAAGGATCATGTGCTTGACTGAGTTAGATGAGCAGTGAACTATGGTGTTGGATTGAATTACTATGCATCAAAGCCTGGTGAAGAAGCTCTTCGACCAAAAAGCAAGAACTTATGATTTCTAGATTGGAGATCAAGTTCTGTTATGGGACAAGAAAAGAGAACCAAAGGGAATGCATGGGAAATTTGATTCCCTATGGAGAGGCCCATTTACTATCCATCAACTCAATGGTGAAAATAGTTTTCTATTGAAGTATCAAGATGGCACACCTTTTTTTCTACCTCACAATGGGCAGCATCTGAAGCACTTCAATTCTTGAAGTATCAAATAAGATCATCTTTACATATGTATATTTGTATAGTCTTTAGTTCTATTTTGTGCTTTTCATTTTCATTTTTTTTGGCACCTTTCTTTTTGGGTAACATGACTCCATAGCCCAATGGCATACTTAAAGGTACTGAAGATTTTGGTTTCTTCTCCCCTCAGCTATTTCAAAATTTTAACTGAATGAAGTTCCCCAACTGGAGCCAGTTGTTGTTCCCAAAATGTGTCACTCATTTTTGGAGACAACGTATGAACTATTTTGGCTCAACAAGCCAAAATTATATCTTCCCTTCTCAAAAATTGTTCAGAGCATTCAAATTCTTCATTATTCAAGTTTTTTTAGCTAAGGGACTAGTAGGTTCAATAGAAATAATGACTTCAACAGGCGAGCTCTCACAAAGAAACAAGTTCCCAACACTTAGGCAATTTCAAGGTTGGTTCAATGCCGAGGTTCAACCAAAAGGTCCATCGACAAGCTTCAAACAAAGGATTGAACCATTGAACCATTGAACCCCACTTCTATAGGTTTAATGGTTCAATGGGTTCAAAGGTTCAACAACATCGATAGACTTGGAAGAGTAAAGCGCTTCAACAAAAGTTCAAAGTTCAACTGCTTTGGCAAGTTCAACGGCTTCAAAAGGACTTAAAGAAAAGAAGAAATATTTAACCCGTTGAACCTTGAACCAAAATTGTTCAAAGGTTCAAGGATCAATGAGTTCAATCAAAGTTTGAAGAGTTGTTCCAATCAGTTGGTTCAAACGAATGGTTCAAAGCAGATGGTTTAACCAGTCAATTGAATGAATGAAACATAGTATTGAACCATTGAACCATGGTTGGTTCAATCAATCGGTTCAATTGGAAGGTTCAAAGGAGTCCCCTAAAACCCAAAGGGTAAGTGCCCTTGTAGAGGGCAATGAACAAAAGAGAACAAAAAGATATCTTTTGAAAATATTTTCTACAGTGAGATTTTACAAGTGAAATCCTTCGGACAAATTGTCTGAAGGAATTCCTTTAGACTTTTTATCCAAAGGAATGTTCAAAGGCCCAATGGAAAGTGGAAAAAATAAAGGAAAGATTTTCTTCAAACAAAATGTCTGAAGGAATTTCTTCGAACATTTTGTCTGAAGGATTTGAAGAAGGCCGCCTGAAGGACCCCGAAGGGCAGGTACCCTAGCGAGGGGCTCCTGGTGACCAGGAAATAGACCTTTCTCAAGGCTTGAAGGGACACCTTCCCTTTAGGGGGTTCCAAAGATATAAAGCCAAAGGGATGATCAAAGGCTTGCAAGCTTATTTCTATAGACTCTGCAAGCTAGTTTCTATGAACTTTGTAGGCTTGTTTCTATGAACTTCACATGCGTGTTTCTACAAACTCAGTAGGATAGTTTCTACAGACTCTATAGGCCTATTTCTATGGACTCCACAGGCTTGATTCTATGGACTCTATAGGCTTGATTCTACAGACTCCACAGGCTTGTTTATATGGACTCTATAGACCTATTTTTATGGACTCTACAGGCTTGGTTCTACGAACTCTATAGGATTTGAAGAAGAAGGCTGCCTAAAGGACCTCAAAGGGTAGGTACCCTTGTGGGGGGATCCCAGCGACCAGAAAATGGACCTTTCTCAAAGCCTAAAGGGACACCTTCCCTTCGGGGTGTTCCAAAGACATAAAGTTGAAGGAATTTCAATGCTCGAAGACTTAGAGAAAATAAAGGCTTCTAAGAAAGAGGATGACCCATTGAACCTTGAACCAAAATGGTTCAACAGGTTCAATGGGTTCAAAAGTTCAAATAAATCTCTGAGCAAAGGAAAGAAGCAGAAGATTCCAGAGACCAGTTCAAAGAGATGGTTCAACCAAAGAGCAAAAAAGAGATTAAACCAAAGAAAGTGAATGAACCAAAGAAAGCAATAGAACCAAGGAGCTGATAAGACCATCCAAACCATTGAACCATTAAACCAATGAACTCTCATGGTTCAAAGGTTCATTGTTCAAAGTGGTTCAAAGTGACTAGTGACCAGTGACGTCCCTGCAGACATCAAATTCAAGAAAATGAAATATCCATTAATTTTCAAATGTGGCATGGAACTTGAAGAGAAAACTAAGTGACCAGCTGAAGAGGAAGCCAAAAGAGCCTACAAAAAGGAAAAGAGATAGCCCAAGAGCTTAAATTGCAACAAGAAAGAGGGAAAGACCAAAAATATCTATGTAGGAGTTATTTCCAATAGGTGGAATAGTCCACCAAGTAGACATCTGAGCTCGTAAGCATTAAAAAGTGCATCCTATTTTTCTCCCTTGGAATAAAAGTGATGGGATAGCCGTGTACATATTTGGAGAAAGACCAGACAACCCATGTTGAGGAGAAGATATTTGAGATGAATTGGCATGCCATAGTTAAGGTAGATGCCCTGTTCCAGCATGGCCTCTTTGACTAAATTAAAAGTGCATTCAAGGCATTAAATGTAGCATGGGCCATTCCATGAAAGAAAGTGCTAAGTCTTCCTTGGTTGCTATATATTGTAATCTCCTATTTTTATGAAGAGAGATCTTTTATTTATAGAAGCAAAACTCTGCCAAAATTGAAAGGCGATTACTGAGACTTTGAGCTCAGATTGTTGATCATATTTCTTTATATGAATGAGAAATAAAGTTACTTCCAGACTTTGTGTTGTAATAGCTTGTGTCATTTAGGAGATTATTCTTATGTATGTTTCCTGAATGCATTCTTGTCCATTTTAATGAAATAAGTAGAATAGTAGAAGTAATCAAGAAGGTGTCCTGAAGCCAACTGTGGGAAGATTTTGTGCTACCACAATTGTCTTTATTGAATATGATTTCAATTTATTTCTATGTAAAGGATCTTGGGAGGACTTTGTGCCCCCATTATCCTTCATATTTCACTCTTGGGTAGTTGAGGTGGAGACTTTGTGATACACCTTTTTTCTATTGGTTACTACGCCCCCTATTACCAGTTACTTATTACCTATCAAAAAGAACTCCTGTTATTTGCTGCAAGACCACTTCTAAAAGAAGAAAGTGCTTTCAGTGTTTTCACCAGAATTTATCCTTTGTCTGTGAACATCATCTCTAAAAAAAGAGAGATGGATAGTGTTATCCTACCTTGAGTGTTATTTTCTACATATATATATATATAGTATCTAGCTCCTCATATTTATAGGGAACCTCCCCTTGATGAGAGGAGAGATTTGTCCCCTTTTGATGTGATAAACCTGCACATCTGACCGACCAATCTCCCTATGTTGTGATTGAAGTAACCTATTTTTCCCATCAGTTAGCTGGTGACAAAATATTCACCCAACACTTAGCATCTAATGTAATCTTAGGAGTAGGAGTAGGTTGATCAAATGAGATTAGTTTATCATTAATTTCTTTGATGGGGGAAGAAGCAAATGCAATGTTAGATCTATAGGTGGTAGAGAAGATGCAATAATTTATGGATGTTTGAAAGGTAGGATTTGTTCTACCACCCAAGGAGTATCAAGAAGTAGAGAATTAATAGGAGGTAAATGAACTTCAAGAGCTAATTCAAAATCTATAGAAATGGTATGAACATCACGATTGAAATCATGTATTTGGGATAAAGTTTTTTGATAATGTTGGACATCCAAGTCTTAGGATTGAGCTTAGGCCATGATGTAGTTATCATCATAGGTTAGAGAAATTGTACATGCTTTATATTCAAGAAAATTTTTAGAAGGGGAAATTATTAGATCATAAAATTTGCTTGAAGACATGATTAAAGGATATTGGAATAATTTGGCCACTCCATAATCATTACATGTGAAGGTGTCTTCTGGGTAAGAAATGTCCTAAGCATTTCATGGAGGGGGGAAATCAATGATCTTATCAATGAGAGGAATAGTGATATCATGAGGTAATAAAAGAGAAAGCCACTATGAGATATAAGGAGGTAGCTTAGTAGTGTTACAAGTATGTTGCAATTCATTAGATTCATCATCATCTAAATCAAAAAGAGTGACCTATAAGTCTAGATTAATGTTGATCAATTTAGGTAAGGGGCATTATTGATTGTTGGAATGGTGGGAATGTGATATTGAGATTTAGGATTGGGAATTTGAATACTCCAAGGGTTGGGATCAGCCTCATGTTTATACCATTTATTGTTATGTAGGAACTTGATGCATTGATTATAGGAAGATATGATGGCCCTTATTCTATGAGTCAAAAGGTCAGCCTAGGCTTATATTATAAAATAAGCAAAAATCAAGGACCATAAGTTTAGTTTGAATAGTTTTAGGGCTGATTGTAAGGGGAATCCAAATACAACTGAGTGGATTTTGATTGGTTTTATCAAATCCATGACAGGTTAGGTGGGTTTTCTTGAGATGATCCTTATTATAGCCAAGTTGTTAGATGAGCCACAAAGATGTCACATTAATATCTAACCCTTTGTCAACTAACACTTTATAAATAAGGGTATTATTAATGGTTGTTTTAATGAATAGTGGTGGATCATCAACATGAAAAAGGATAACATCATTAACCATGTCTTCTTCAAGAAATTAAATAGAATGTTTAGAAGAAGGATAAATGGATTCAATGGTATGCATGTTGGTAGGTTGAGGCTTAATAGAGGGTGGTCATTTTTATATAGAATATGGATCTTCAATTTCATGTAATTTTTACATGAGGAATTTGTGATGATAATGGGAGGTATGAACTAACTCCATAAGAGAAATCTTGCAAGGAATGGATTTAAGTTCTTTAAGAAAGTTTCAATGGGATTTAGAAGAAGAATCAGTGCAAGGTTTAAAAGGTAAGGTAGATTTTGAAGAAATGGAAGTGGATGGGGGTTTAGAAGAAGGAAGTGGTTCCTTGTTAACTTTCGAAGCTAAATGAGTAGTTGTAGTATCTTTGATAAGTTGTTCTTCCAAAGATGGTTTTTTAGGTTTAGTGACAAGATCTTTGTGAGTTGGTTTATGATGATAGTTAACCGTAGCTACATTAACATATTAAGAATTATTTTAATATTGGTCATAGTCAGCATCAATAACATAAACATCATTGGTATTTTGTCGATTAGTAGATGTGGAAAATATTTTTGGTTATTCAAAAAAGAACTTTGGGAGCTTGCCATTTTTAAGAAGCAGTGTTTTATTATTGATGCTAAAGTTGAGTCATGGCTTCATGATTGAAAAAACAACCAAGCATATAGGAGATAGTAAATTTGGTAAGCCCTCTACAAGTTTTATGGGAATGACCAATGTCAGCATGGAACCAACAGAATTGATTAGGGTCATACCATTTAGGAAGGTCATTAGGATAAGTAAAGGGTTTAGAGGGTGCTAAGAATTGTTTCATTTGTTGCACAATTAGTGGTGTGTGATAAGATGGAGGATTATTGGCTTCGGCAACTCTTGGTTTAGTTTGAGGAGTATTGCTACTGATGGCATTAGTAAAAATTTTAAAAGAGCCCTTAAGGAATTTGGTATCAGGTTTAAATGGTTTCATGAGGAAATCTTGACATTTGGCTTGGTTGAGAGATTCATTACGTGTTTGAGGGGCAAAATTTTGAACCTTATATTGAAAATAAAGGGTTAAAATAGTTATGAAGAGTTTTAAAATATTATCATCAGTCATTTTATGGTCAGCCTTATTAGCTAGAGATTTCCATCATTTGATAAAATTATGAGCTGATTTGGTGGGAGATTACTTAGCATTGATGAAATGACTAAGGTAATTTTTGGGAAGAGCATTGTGTTAAAATTCTTTAACTAGAGGATTGACTAAATCCTCTAGTTGCTAGATGAATGTTGGGGAAGTTGATTGTACCATTATAATATATTATCAATGAAAGTTTTAACTAGAAGTTTAGTGGTGGAAAAAATATTAGTTTGGATCCACTCTTTATAAATATTGCCAAATGCTTTAAGAAAGGATGTAGGGTCTTTAGTCCCATCATACTTGATAGTTGGAGAGAAATTACCAATATCTATGAAAATGATGAAAGGATCTAAAGGCTCATTTTAGATGTTTTCAAACATTTCTTATTCATGATAGGTTGAGGAATAACATTTCTTGAGGCGTCTCTAAGAGGTGGAGGAATAAAAATTGGATTAGTTTGAGGAATTAGAACCAGAGGTTGATTAGCCATATTGATCAAATAACATTGTAATTGCATCATTTGAGAGGTGTTAGAATTTTGTGTTATGTTCATTTGTTGTATGAATTGTGCTATAAGTTGAGTCATATCAATTGGTAGGTTAGTGTTTGTAGGAGGACTCCCTAAATTGGTATTAAGGGGAGGGTTATTGGGAGGTGGATTACCAATGGGATTATTGGATATACTTGTGTCGATTGTTCCCACATTATGTTGAAAATATTGGAGATGAGAATCATCTTGATAGGTAAAAAAAGGATCAAATCCACCCACTTCATCTTGAACTATGATTTGAACTATGTTGAAATCCATAGATGGATGGGATGAGGTGATCCAAGAGTGAGGGTTCTCTTAGGAGGTAAAGAAAGAGAGAAAAGAATACCCCATATAATGTCTAAATAGATTTAAGTTGTCCAAGAAGATTATAATAGGGGATTTCATTATGTTTTGAGAATATAAATAGAATTTTAAGCAAGAAGAAAAAGAAAGTAGGGATAGAGAACTAATTCATCCAGACATAGAAGGAAGTCAACCAGATAAAGAACCAGATTGACTAGATAGAATAATAATGGTAGTAATCAAATACAAGGTCGATTGGGTCAACAATTACTATAATAAAGGAGTTGAGAAAGTATAGAGTTGGCTGGGTCGATTATGTATTACTAGATAGAAGGTAGAAGAGTGTAGATTTAATTGGGTCAATTATGTACTACTAGATAGAAGGTAGAATAGAAAGATAAGAGACATAGTCATGTTAGTCAACTGTGTACTGATGGTAGGAAGAAAGAGAGAGCTTGTAAGAGACTATATTGACCAAAATTACAATGTTCTAAAATAGGGTAGTATTTTTTAATATAAATGATATAAAAAGTAGAAGCAAACACACAAACAACTAGATCAATGTGAGTGATCCAATTGGGGCACATAACATAAAACCTTGCACCAACATTGGCCAATACAAGTTTTTGTAATACAACACATAATTATCAGAGAGAAAATAGTCAATTTAAAATTAAATACTAACCAAGTGATCATCTTGAGTGTTATTATATTATTATAAAATATTGATTTAAGAGTGATAAGGAAGTTGGTTGAGAATAGGAAACTAAAAATCAATCTATGGATGGTTTCAGGATGTTTAGGCTAAAAGGGATATGTGTTGGCAATGGTATTGGCTTTGTATTGGTGCCTACCCCTTCACTTCACAATCTTGAAATGATAAGAGTGTCAGGTTCTTTACCAATATATACCATTAACCATGTATGTATACTTAGCTAGAAAACCAAGTCAACTTCCCCCTTGGTGATAAAATCCAAGTAGGTAGGCCTTGAAAAGATAAGTGTTATATGCATTTTGAATTTTGTGTGATTTGGTAGTGTCTAAAAAAGAGCAAAATAGTGTAACTAAATGGTAATTTTTTTAAAAAAAAAAACTATTTAGAATATGCAAGTTACTCTAAGCATGCAAATAGTTGAAAATTAAAGTGTGAATTAATTACTTACAAATAGTTGTTGATTCTCAAATTTAAAATGATACATAGTCAGTTCAAATGATACTGAATATAAATAGTATAGAATAGAAGTGACTGGGTCATTAATATTTTATGAAATTAAAAGTCTTTAAGAACATAATCGATTGGATTAACCAAGTTTTTTAGATAAAAGATAGGCTACAAAACTAAGTCGACGAGATCAACTTAGTTTGTTGTAGGGTTATAGTTTTGAAGATTACTAACTTGTACAAAATAGAACTGAAATGAAGTATTGAAATGATAGAGAGAGAAAGAGAGGAACATTGGTGGGTTGGAAGATTATTTGAATTGAAAATTTTATTTTGAAGTGCTTTGAATGTTGCTTTCAAATTTTACAAATTATGTCAATTGGTTTGACCCATTTTTGCAAAACTCTATGTGTTGAAGAAGGCTAAGATGGCTAGGTTGACCTAATCAACTTGGTTTATTGATCTAGATGCTGACAAAGAAAATAAGATGACTAAGTCAATCTATTTGACCTAGTTTTTTTATATGAATATTGCCAGAGGGAATAAGATGACATAGTCGATCTATTTGACCGTGTATTCTTATCTAGGACTAAAGAAGAGTATTGTGTTGACCTATTCGATCAAGTAAATTATATCTGATGAAGACCTGCATAGATAGAACATAATCATTTTGATGTGACTATGTGTTAAACCTGTGCACAAAAATTTATAACTATACCAACTAGTTCAATATAGTATTACAAATATATAAAAATAATAAGATCATAGAAATGAAAGCATGAAAAAAAACATGTTAGTGTTAGATTCACATTGGATTCACCAGAATGTATGCAATGAGAAATATGATAGATCTATAAATCAATGCTAACTTAGAGAAGATAAATCCTACTCACACTTATGATTGGGGATATATTAGATAATTAAGGTCATGACCAAGATGGATCCATTAGATGTATCCAAGGGATCTCTTACTGTAATAACTTCACTAGGGAGGGTACCAAATCCTCTAGTCAAGAAAAACTATGTAGTAACCCTAAATAGGTCCTATGTTTTCATATTCATTAAACTTATAATAAGTAAAGCAAAATATAATCTAATTCTCAACAAAGCTTGTGGCACAATATGGGGGTTAGTAAACATAAAATTAAACATACGTAAGAGAATCCTAATTAAGTTATGTATAGGTAAAACCCTAATGTATGAAGAGATCAATATATTCAAAAGCCATTACTTATGCTATTTATATATACTAAAAAAAGGAGCAAAGTTAGAGATACTTACCTTGAAGATGAACCCATCGAGACTCAACCTTTCCCTTGGCCAAAGGTACTTCGCAAGAGGTTGTTTTGGTTTGTAAGGATCACTAAGAAAGGCAAAAGCATCCAAGACTTATCCATAAAACAATATTCTTATCCAAGTAGAAACCCTACGCTAAGACTCCTCAAGTAGAATGGTAGAAAATTAGATTGTAAAAAAGCACAAGTGAATAATTAACTCTTTTTGACTCTTTAAGAATGAAAAAATGAATGTGTTTATATAGGTGGATATAACCCTAAACCCTTTCAAAATTTTAGGTTGATAAGGTCAACCCAGTCAACCTAGTATCATAATTGATAAAAACAAAGTCATGGACTAGGTTTGTCAGGGGCTGACCTAAACCCTAATAAGATTTATCAATAAGAATACAAGGTTAATGGGTTTGACTATGTAATGTAAACTATTAAAAATGGGTTTAGGTTAGGAAAGGACTAATGAAGGTGGTAAAAGACAAGAGGAGGGTACAAAATAGGATCCAAAGCTTAGGGGAATGGTTTTACGAGATAAGTGTGTAGATAAAAAATGAAAAAAAAGGGACAACAATCATGTGAAGTACCAATGGTCTATCCACCCCTTTCCTAATGCACCCCTTAGGGCATACACTTACAGAGATTAAGATTCGATGGGTTTCTTGAAGATAGAAACTATTAATAATTGATAAATTTTGAAAATATTATATGTATATATTTCCCACTCAAAGCTCATCACATGTCATAGGTGAAATAGGGGATGGTGCTTCAAGAAAAAATATAGCAACACACAATGTTGAGGCTAAAAAAAATTTCTAGTATTTTAAAGTATAAATAACTGAAATTAAATGACTAAAATGGAAATGATTGAAAAATTAAATGTATGTGTACCTTGAATTACCTTTATTGTTGGATGGTTTTCTGTTATGTTTGTAGTTTTGATCATGGAGGGTGTAAAGACTAATTTCAAAAAACCCAAGGATATAAAACTAAAGAGAAAAAATAAACAAATGCAGGAAAGCCAAGACAACTTGTACTTTGTGGATGAGATATACTTGGAAATTTGGAAAGTTGGTGTGATAACTTCTATGTTAGACTAAATAACCAAGTCAAAATTTAGAGTAAATCAAGTAACTAAAAATCCAAGGCTACTAAAGACCAAAAAATTAAACAAGTAAAATTTAAGTAAGAAAGGTAAACTAACCAAATCAAATTAAGGATACATGTCAAAAAAGATGGTAATCAAACATCAATGTAAAAGCAATAACAATCTTTACTTAAATAAATATGGGAAAGCAAAATGGTAAAACAATATTGATGAGTGAGAAGTAACAATCCTTACTCACTCAACAATGGAAAAAAGTGCATAAAAGGAAAAACAACATTGGTGAGTAAAAAGTAACAAGCCAACCTCACTCAACAATGAAAAAGGATATGAAAGCAAAAATGGACTCAAGTGTCCACAAAAAAGGATGGTACACCAATAAGAAATGGTAAAATAAAGCAAAGCAAGTCTAGAAATGTAGGGCCATGGTGTAAATAAAATTAATCCTGGTCATTTAAACATATTTTATTCTAAAGATAGATAAAACTGAAATAAAGTAATGTTAGCATGTTTTTAAGATATGAAGAAGAGGGAAGTATAGAAGAATGGAAAATAGATTTAGAATCACATGTGTCTATAAATGGAGGAAATGAAATGGGTGGAGAGGAGAATGAAATAAAAACAAAGGTAGAGGAACTCTTTATCAAAGTCAAGACACTCAATTTAGGTTTGTCAAAACAAGAGGACTTTTGACCTTAGGAACTCTGAAAAACTTCTCCTAGCCACAAAATTATTAGGTCAATAAATTAAGTATGTAGATCATCCCATGAAGGTTGTATACATGAAAATTAAAATGGACCTACCTTCTCACAACATATTCCCCATTCTTCAAGACCTCTTACAGAGCCATCAATCTACTATGAAGATTGGGTACTTGCATGAGAAAGTAGGTATCACCATAGAGTTTGTTGAATTCTCATATTCTAATCTACTGTCCTACCACACTTCAATGGACCTTGACTCTATCATGAGGCAAATTGTGGAGTTTGAGATTTGATTGGAGATAGGAGATGTGCTAGTAATCACATTTTTTGGTGTGATTTTGACTCTTAGAATTTGTATGTTGCCTTTTGTTTAAAATGATTTGGATTTTAACTTTCTTGGTGGATTTTTCTATTCCTCCTCCATACGGATTTGGAAAACCAAACATGGGTGGTAAAGATGAATTTTATTTGAATACATTGGAATTGGTTGCTAAGAGAGAGATCTTAGAGAACATGGTGTCTAAGAGTCTCATAAATTTAGGTAAGATAGAAGTGTTATCTTGACTTTGACCTTATTTTATCCAATGTGGAGTGAAAGGAAATAAAATCAAGAGGAATGAAACATGAAATACTTTGAATGACTTCAAATCACAAAAAATGTGACAAAGGGTAAAAAATGGATACAATGACATTAAAGTGTGATTCATTACCATAAGAATGAGGGTAATGTATGAAAACATGCTAGAATAGATTCTTGTGCAAATTTTATCTATTAACTTAACCCATTAAATAGAAAATTTTTGTTGTTACTCTATCTTGTAAACAATTCATTTTTTAATTACCGTAATATGCATTATGGAATAATTCCATTGAAAAATCAATAAGATAAGCATAAATCATTGTCATTTTGATTATGTAAAACTAATAAAATGAACTAGTGCAGATGTTACAAAAGCATATGTGGGATTGTATTAGCTTATTTTGTTATAGAATACTATTGAGCGTGGAATTAGGACAAATTGAAAATAATTTAAAACAATATGTCTTGGATTTATTGAAAAATTAGAATCATTAATATATATATATATATATATATATATCAACATAGAATTGGATATACATACACTTAAATAAATTCATCCTTATAAATTGGTTACTATGACATTAAATGCAAAGGTAGAACAAGTTTTAACTCAAGTAAAGAGTATGATGGTTTGTAAATTTTGTTGTAGGTCAAATATATTGTAAAAATTTAAAAAAATATGACAAGATCTTACGTAGGTGAAAATTTGACATATACTCATCTATGTTGATGAATCACTTAATGCAAAAGCATTAGAGATGAATTATCTTCACTTAACCTAGCCACTACTTGAAATGTAAAGGATTGCATTGTTTATTTTAATAATTTTATTATGTGATGAGGTGAAAAAATCTAAATAACTACATCAAACCCTAATCCCACATCAAGTGGATATGCATGGTAGCCCATTTTAGGGGCACGGGCATAAAACACATTTTTTATTGGGGCTCATCTGACTCACATAAAGTATGTGATGACCTAGGTATGAATAAAAACTTGAGTTTGTTTATTTTATTAGATTGCATGAATGATTGTTATTTTATCTATGCGGGACTTATGTGAATTAAAGGAAACTGTAAGAGTTATGAGTTTTTACATGTGATATGTAACACTATGTATTGTGAACTCTATAATAAATGGTTTTTTTGTTATTCATTAATTTGATCAAGTATAAGAATAAAAATATAATGTAATATGATAAATATAAGGGTCTTGAACCCAACTTATTGATTATTCATTGAAATTATTGTATGTCATTATGAGTAATAAAAGTGGAATATGAACTAAGTCAAGATGTAATTTAATTGGCAACTGACATAAACGATCCTTAGGAAAAAGTGGAATATGAACTAAGTCAAGATGCAATTTAATTGGAAACTAACATAAACAGTAATATGATAGAAAGGCATTAGTTATTTCATATGAAAGAGAAATTGAATAAGAGTTACAATGTTTCCATGACCTATATATATATCTTACATGGATTAAGTAATCGATAAAATAATAAATATTTAGGTAAGATGCATACTCAACTTGAGTGATTTAAGTTGGAAATGTTATAAAATAAGCCACCTAGTAGGTTGAACATATGAGAAGAATGAATGTTAATAATATTGAAATGCCTTAAACATCAAGGCATATTAAGAGATAGGGGTGTTGATGAGACCCATAAATGGTCTCATCCACCTATGTAATCCTCTCCCAAATAGTTTCTTTTTTTATACTCCCCATTCCTAAGACTCATAATATATTCATGTGCATATGCAATGTGTGTGTGTGTGTGCACAAGCACGCACACGTGCAAAGTAAGTCTTGAGTTTAATAAGTTATTTTTAAGTTTTCTAATGTATTTTAATGGTTTCATATTGGTTTAATATTTTCATGGCTAAAGTGGAATGCAAAATATACTTGTTTATTATGTTTACTATCCCACAACCACTCTGATAGATATACCTGTAGCCTTTGATTGGCTAGACTTTTGAGACACATAACACCCAAAATAACTAGGAAACACCTAAAACCACTATCCATGGGCATCTACAGAAACTAGTTGAGTGTACCTAAAATAACTATTATAAGTGGACATTGTCCATAACACAACAAAACTTTCAGATGTCATCTCTAACCATCTTATATCTCACTCAATGTAATTCAAGAGTCATGTAACATGATGATAAGTTTTTTTAATTGTATGGGAACTCCATTGGACCATGTTTCATTGTTGTATTGTACAACCATATGATTTTAACTATCATAACATCATTTTTGTCTTGATCTGATTTATGTCATTGTATGAGATCTTATGGTTGTAACCCATTATGTCTTTACCCAAATAATAAGCACCTTTCTTCCCTATATAAGGAGATGAGTTGCAAGTGATTACTAACATAGTATAACATATAAAGGATAGAGATTGAGTAAGATTTGAGAGAGTTATTTCAACCTTTTTTACCTTTTTTGTAGCAATCATTCTATTGTTATAGAGTTTTATCAATGCAATTGAATTAATTTGATTTAAAGTATTTATAATAAAATAATGGATCTAAAGCACAAGTCCAACCAAGGAGGTCCCACTTGTGAGGAGTTGTTGTGATAATCTCATTTGTTAAGTATATATTTTAATTATATTGTGTGTTTACAATCTAACTTTGTGTGTGTATCACTTGATTTCTAAAGTTGATTTCATTATAATAAATTATCCATGCATGTGATTGATAAAGTGTCTTTAGTTCAAATTATATGAAGCTTCTAAAATAATATTGATTTCTTTTATGCACTTTTTTTTTATGCAATTTCTCTTTCATGCAAGAGTGTTTGCATTTTATCAATGCAATCTTGCAAAGTATATTTTTTATATGTAGCCATTGGTACATTAAGATTTTTAAAAATTCTAGTATGAATATACAGTATAAACATCTTAATAAAGTATAGGGACCCTAGGTTGATGATTGAATAAATGATCACTCTCAATAAATCAATTGGATACCCTTATATAACACATCTATTGAGTTGTATATATAGTGATTGGACTGCATCAATTTAATTGGGGAGTTGATTTTGCCAATAATTTTGGCATTGTTTCTAGGGAAGGGTTCAAGCTTTAGAATATCCAAAGGTTGGGTAAGATTTCATAATTTTCTAGAATAAAACTTCTTGATTTTATATAATTAAAATTTCCTGCTTTCAAAAGTGAATTTACTGATTTCTAAATTACATTTTAAATTTTTACAAATTAGAATAGGATAAACATAAAAAACCCTTTCGAACTAGCCTTGTGCAAGGTAGGGCATAAAAATAAAAATAAGGTATAAGTGTTTGTATGCAGTGTGAAATAAGTTACTTGGAAGGACCTTGCCTAAAATATTAAGTTTTTTTACAAAATAATCTATAACATCATCTATGGCAATAGAAACATCACCTGCAGCAATAGAGATATCAACTACAACAATATAAATATCACCTAAAACAACAAAGATATCACTTATAGCCATAGAAATATCACTTGTAGTGACTAAAAAAACAATTATAGTTTATTCACATCAGTTATTGGAGGTAGAAGTAGCATCATAGGAGTTCTTGCTTGAAGTGGTAAAACAATCTATGAATAAAGAACAAAGGGATCCTCATACCTGTACGAAGGATGTCTTTGCACCATTATAAAGAGTGTATATTTATCCACCCTACACTTATGAATATGGTATTTATATCCCTCCACCCTCACCTAAACTCCTCTCTAAATGATAATTCAAATCCCTTCTAGCTCCAAATAAAATTGTATAACTTGTTGAACCTACTGAACTAGCCAAGCAAGACATCTTTGTTGAACTTATAGAAATAATTATTAAGTCCTAGTCCCATTCCGCCACCCATATTAAAAATAATTTCCTCTCCTTTTAATAATAATACAACCAATGTTCATTACACACCATGGGTGAAAGTTGTCAAAGGATTTAAAAAGTGAGTGACAAAACTCTTTAGTTAATAAGTAGTCTGAAAAACCATGGGAGACAATTATGAATAAAACTATGAGGCCAGAACCTTTGAGTTTACCATCAATATCATTGCGGGTAATGCACCCATAAAAAATACCACTCTCTATTTTTTCCAACTTTAGAGGAATGACTAATGAAGATCCCAATATATTTCTCTTTGAGTTTGATGTCCTATGTCATAGTATGACTATAACCAAGATGCTCAAAAGTTAAAATTATTTCTAGATATTCTCAAGGATGCAACCCTAAGATGGTTTATGGGATTGAGAAGATATACAATCTCCACTTATCAAGAGATGAAGGACAAATTTATCTTAAAGTATCAATAATGCTACAAAGAAAAGTAATATAAAATAAATGACATCTAACATATGTCACAAAATTAATATGAATCATTTGAAGATTACTTAGAGAGATTCATGTTCAGCCTACAAAAATCTAAATAAACGATGTTGGATCTAGAATTTATCAAATTTAAATTATTAAAAGGAATTAGGAAAGAATGTCTCAAATCATTAGATCTAATGAGTAGTAAAGATGTCTCATGGAAGTCATTCAAAAATATCATTCTCTTATACATTAATTACTCTAGGTCACTAATGAATAAAGCTCATAACAATCAAGCTTCATGACTATCATCATCTAAGTCCACCAAATGAATATCAAAGATATAATTCAATAATTTATTACAAGACATGAAGTAATACATCATCAATGACATAGATACATAGTTAGATAAATTTCATACACAGAGGAAGCAAGAAGAAATAGAGTGGGCCTTGACTTATATTGTTTGGATTGCTATAAAAACAAATTTAATGTTTCCCATATTAAATTAGCCATCATAATAAAATAATATCCCAAAGAAAACCTTGGTCACAAGGCCATAAATTTTAGGTATGTCATCTAGTTCCCCATATTTTAATTCATAGTTTTTTGTTCCTCTTACTTGACATGCATCTACCTCCTAGAATCAACCACCCTAATCACAAACCCAAAATCATAATTAGCATTAAAAAAAATATCAAACCTAAACCAAATGGAATAAATTTAAATAGCATCTATGGAAACAATAGAACCATAACTATCAATGGAATCCACCCTCTAACCAATGGCATCAGTCATGGTGAGGTAATTAACCTTGGCTCAACCAATCTATTATATTTAAACAATTTATATGACCTCACTTATAGCAAAAAATGGCATTAATTCTATTAATTCCCACTCTATCTCCACCAAAATCCCTACAATTTCTTGCCTAACCTGCACCTAATCTCAATAATAAATTGATTTAGTTAGAATATAATAATGATGTGATAACTTACCCAACTTATTCAGTGAAAGTAGACAATGTTCAACTTCATTCAGGAAAGCCTCCCAAATCCCACTCCACCCATAATAATGGAGCCTCTTGAGGAGGTCCTAAACACACTAACTAATCGACAACCATCCAATTATATTCTTGCTCTAGAACCTAGCACATCCATCAAACAAGTAACACTAGATAATCTTCCATTTTTTTGAGACTAAATCTACAAAAACAAGAGCCAAAATTAGATTTGACTTTTAGTCTAGTTGAAGAATGTTTGTCAAAATTCATTTGTTTCAATAAATTATGGATGTCCCCATATATATTAAAGCTGTCCAAGAACTCTACATTAAAAAACTTGGTCAGAAATGAAAAGATACCAAGACTGTCCATGTGGTTGGATAACTTACAAACATCATGTTGGGTAACATTATCCCAACTAAATACTATGAATCACACAGCCCAGTTTTTTATGTTTACATCAATCACACCCTTATTCAAAATGATTTAATTGACATAGGATCAACCATTAATGTCATGACTAAATAAATTATGAGAAAACTTAGACTTATAGGGCTTCATGATATACCCATTGCTATACCAATGGTAAACCATTCAACTATAAAACCTAAAGGAGTCATGCAAGGTCTTGTTATCATAGTAGACTCATGGGAGTTTCTAGCTAGCTTTATAATATTACAACATAAAGAAAACCTAAGTGGATACCCTCTAATCTTAGGCAAACCTTGGTTGGATACAATTGATACATTCATTAGTTTCAGATCAAAGAACAAGCTCATTTTTAATGGAAACACCATGACTAAACTAATTTAATATCCACCTACCCAACCTTCATCAAAAGGGGAGAAATATCCTTGGGTAGAAGTTGAGGATGATGTCCAAGTCCCTTGACAAACCTTTTCACCATTGAATGCAACCTTTTATTGTAAACATAAGAGGAAGACACAACCACTTATAATGTCCTACAAAACATGTATACATCAGACCAACACATTGATAATCCCATTGGATGCACACATTGACCTCTTACCAATATTTTTATAGAATAAGACTCCTCAAACATGAAGGAGGATATTAATATTTTTCATCACTTTATACCACACACTTGATACCTTGACACTCTTCTAGAAAATATTGAATCTATGATAGCCCTATCAAAGCAAGTGGGTATACTACCAAGAAGACCTCACAATATAAATAATGAATTAGATCCCCAATAGGAAACCCAGCTAGTTACAATGCTACAAAAACATAAAATAGCATTTGCATGGGACTATCATGATATTCTAGGAATACACTTGGATCTTTACACTCACCACGTATCCATTAAATAAGAGTTAAAATCTATTAGGAAACCTCAATGAAGGGTATGACTTGTTGTTTAAAAAATTATAAAAATTGAATTACAAAAACTCTTAGATGCAAGGTTCATATGCCCTATCTCTGATAACCAATGGGTCTTTCCACTTGTCATTATCCCAAAAAATAATGACAAATGGTGCATCTGTGTGGACTATAGAGAATTAAACACTACCACAAGAAAATATCATTTCTATCTCCCATTCATTGACTGGTTCCTTGGCACCCTCTCTAGAAATAAATACATCTCTTTCCTTGATGGTTTCAGCAAATACAATTAGATTGAAAGTTCCCTAGAAGACCAAAATAAAACAAAATTTAAATGCCCTTGGGGTATTTATCCTTACGTGGTCCTCCTATTCAGGTAATGTAATGTTCCTACCACCTTTCAAAGGGCAGTCTTGATCATTTTTGCTGATTTATCTCATTGTTGTGTTGAAATCTATATGGATGAATTCACAGTCTATGGAACCACTTACAATGAATCTCTCACTAACTTGGATAAATTTGTCTAATGATGTCAATATAATATCCTATCATTGATTCATGAGAAGTGTTACATGCTTAATGCAAGAGGGTATTGCATTAAGACACCATATTTGAAATTTAGGAATCGAGTTAGACCCTACTAAGATAGAAGTGATTAAGGACTTGCCTACACCACAAAAGCAATGAGATTTGATAAGTTTCTTAATACATTTGTATTTTCATAGATTCATCAAATATTTTATAAATATATCAGCTCCATTATTTATTTTACCATAAAAATATGTTATTTTTTATGGATTGATGCATGCTAGGAAGTTTTTAAAACTCTCAAAGACTTTCTTGTGACAGCACCCATGTTAAGAGGTCTAGATTGAAAGGTACCCTTCCACATTCATATTGATGCATCTGACACAACATTTGGGTAAATCCTTGGTAAAAATGATGGTTCACTCAATTATGTCATTTATTTCATTAGTAAGAATATACGGCATGCAAAATTAAACTACACAATTATAGAGATAGAGTTCCTCACAATAGTGTATGCTATAAACAAATTATGACATTACACTTTATCCAAACCGATCATGTTGTTATTAAATGCGTAATGAACAAACTAATAGTAACTAATAATATAATTAAATGGTTGGTATTACTATATGAATTTGATATTACTATTATGAATAGGCTTGTTAAAGATAACATAGTTTTATTTTTTCTCTCTAGATTATAATCTGAAGAAACAATCCACTAGTAGATGTCTCATTTCCTGAGAAACATCTCTTTTCTTTGATTGTTAACACTCATTAGTTTGTAGATATTGTTAACTATTTGGCTACAAGTTATACTCCTACACATTTTTTATCAAAGGAAAAACATAATATGGTGATCAAGAGCATCCCATATTCATGGATTTCTAGATACCTATTTCACATTGGGCTTGATTTGATCATGTGAACATGTGAGAGAGGATGAAGTGTTTTATATCCATCGTGCATGTCATGATGAACACTACAAGGGACATTTTGCATCAAAGAGGGTATCCTAAAATATCCTTACATCGATTACTATTGACTAACTCTACATAGATATGTTATTATATATACTTACCAATGTGACAAATGCTAACATATGCGAAAACATACACATTTAGATGAAATGTCGCATCAGCCATAGTTAGTCTTAAAACCATTTTTAAAATGGGGGATTGACTTCATTGGTGCATAGATCCACCTTCTCAAGGTAAAAAGTACATTTTGGTATTTATTGACTACCTCATGAAATGAGTAGAGGTAGAGTTTTTAGTCGTGTACAAGATAAAAAGGTAGCATGGTTACTTTATGAAGAAATTTTCACAATATATGGAGTTCCACAAGAGATAGCCTCTGATCAAGGTTCATAGTTAATATCTAATTTAATTATAGCCCTTGTACAAGAATACAGATTTAGACACAAAAAATCCATTTGTATCATCCACAATCCAATGGCCAAGTTGAAGTCATTAATACGGAGTTAGAGAACATCCTTACCGAAACAATAGCTATACATAGTCATGATTGGGTAAAATTCCTTTTGAAGGTTGCATGGGTTTATATGACCATATGGTTCACATCTTATGAACTTGTCTATGGTAAGAAGATTATTCTTCCTAAATTTTAACTCAAAACTCTATGGACTACCCTATAACTTGGCATGGATTTTATGAAAGAAAAAAAATAAATAATCATGCATCTCAACTCTTTGGATGATCTAAAAAGAGAAGCTATACACCATATAGAAATAATGTAGAAGGAATAGATCAAATAATATGTCATGTTCATTAAAATAGGGAAGTTTTAGCTAGGTGATTGGGCATTGCTTTTTTACTCTAAATACAAGGACCCCCAAATAGAAACCTCAAACTAGATGGTTTGGCCCTTATGAGATAGAAAAGTTATTTGATAATGAATCAATCAAGCTACACATAATTGATATAGTCATATTCTCTTTGATGGTCAATGGACACCATCTCAAAATATACAATAAACCTCTCTCCAAATAAGAATTCATTCAAAAGATTATAATGGAGGAAATACCACATATGGACATGGAGCTCAATTATATATTAGATGAGCACTGCGAATAACCTGTTGATTAGCCAATATAACTTGTTGAATTTGGATAAGACATTTTAGTTTCATCTTTCTAGGGTAAACACATCACATGGTATGTTTGATCATAAAACAATCTTGTTGGCTAGATAAAATTGAATAAAATGGGCCTCGATGAAAAACCAACTTGTTGGCCACTTAGGAGTAAAATTGTGTGTGTGTGTATATATATATATCCCTAGGGGGGAATCAGTGTGTTGACCATTTGGGTAGAAAAAATAATAATAATAATCATCTATTTTGAGCACCTACAAACTCCAAAATGTTACAGGTCCACTTGTAATTATTGTAGGTAAATTTCAACCTGTAACATCTAAACCTACAACCATTTCACCTGTAGCTTCCAAAATTCAAGTATACTTTCATTTGCTATAAACACTTTTATATTAACCCACAGAATCTATTGAAGTCTTCTTTTTAGTAAGGTGGTTCTTCCTTTCCATAGAATATCAAAAATTTCTCATGTCAGATTGCCCATAAAGTGAGTTGACTACATTATTTATTGTTATTTTTTTTAAAAGGCTTCATATATGCACAATTATTGCAAGTCCCCAAAATGAACTTGTAGCTATTATTATCTATCTCATTTTTACAAAAAAAATGTCTCCAATAACAACCTAAAGCGTTTTACCCCTATTTATTAATTTCTAACCACATGAGTTCATTTATTATCCTTAGGGGAATTTCATAATCTCTTGATTATATCAGCTTATAAGAGACCCATCAATTCAAATGTTGAGAATTCAGTGTCAAGTTGAATATTCCCACTAAAAAAAATTATCACAACATTGATGAAACATCACATCTTCTCTTCATCACTCTAAGAACATATTCACCAAGGAAACTTATGTGTTAAGCCTCAACTATCCTAAATTCCTTCATTTCGTTCAATTGATGGCTCGTGATATAGGTTCTCAATCAGACACCTTCATCCATCTACAAATGAGATACTATTGGTAAAACCAATGCATTGAACTAGCTAATTATGTAATAAATTTAGGTTAAGTTATTTTTTTATTATAATTTATTTTATTATATATATTTATTATTGTTATGTCATGACAAATTATGAGTACTCCCATGTTTGTTTTACCTTCTTTCTCTAATGTCATCTCAGTGTCTTGTATGTTCACTACACCCACGTCATGTACCCAATCATGACTCTAGATTCAAACTCATTTTTCTCTTGCCTTGTTTTTTTAGTGTGCCCCATTGTCACATCTACTTCACTTGAAGGCAAGTGAGCTTTTCAAATTTTGGGGACAATCAAAGACATTTGATGCATATAATCTTTCAAAGACACACTGAATAATAATCCACATGCAGTATATCAAAAAAAGAGATGGCACATAATCCAAATAGCATAAATGTGTCAAAATCAGACTAAAAGTTGTTACCCAAAATGACAATCTACTCTTTTGAGAAAGGAATGTGTTATTTTTTAATTAGCAAGAAACTAAAAGAGTGACAAGCAATAATCAAGCAAAGATAAACATGAAAAATGGGAAGTGTTATACAATGAATGAAACTAAGAGATAAAATAGTTATGAGAAATAATCTAAGGGTAGTGGCTCTTTTCAAAAATGAAGGGTGGATGGTTTTTTTTGAAATACTTATAGGGTGTGACCTTGATATAGTCCAATTTTTTGCTTAGACTTTTCAAAATGATATATTTAATGCCAAAGTATTGAAGGTAATTTTAATAGAGGAACTAATCTATGAGGCACTCCCAAAGATTGAGAGCGAAGGGAGTGAGGGAAAGACCATCTTCCTCTAAGTTACTAACAATTGACATCCCTTTGGAAGATTAATTTCTGAAGAAGCTTTGAGTATGAGTGAAGAAGAAATAGGAGAAGACATCAATGAGGAAAAAAATATTGGTAGTTCAAGGCCTAAGGAAGAAGAAACAAAACATGAGGTTACATTTAATGAAGAAGTTCAAGAGGAAGAGAGGGAGGAGTTTGTGGTAGGAGAAGAAAAAGAATAAACCCTTGCTCCTCGTAGCCCAAAATTGAGTGATCATGAAAATATCTTGTTTGTATATATGGAAATAGATCTTATAATAGAAAGAATTTAGGAGTTGGAAACAAGAAAAAGTGGATTGGACAATCTAGCTCAAGTGAAAATTGAAGAATAATAATGAATTGAAGAAATAGAACTTGAAAAAAACCTCAAGAACCTGCAACCAAACCACAAGAAACTACAACCATTAAACCTCATACCTCTAAATCAGTGACTCTTGAGGAACATGTAGCTAATGCACTTGAGCAACCTATAGTCATTATACTTGAATAATTTATAGTGTATATTCGTAGAAAGGAACCCACAACCTCTACTATAAAACTAGGTATGCCAAAAGGACTTGATGAAACCCATGCAAATTATGTTTCTAGGAAAGGACATTCAAATGTTATTTAAGCACTTAAATTGATTTATTTGAAGACCTATAAAGGTCAACAAAAAAATATTTGCTTATTGATATAAGAAAAGAAATCTTTGAAGTAACAGATGGTAGAAAATGATTAAAAAAACTAAGGAAGAAATAGATAACTATTATTGGTTATGAGTCTTTAGTTCTTAGGGTATATGAAATGTATATGAAAATGTAGACCCCATCCTAGAGTATGTGTCATGTCTCTTCAAGAACAACAGATTAAATTTCATATAGGTAGATTGATTTTTTGGGAGAAGTAGTCATTAAGGTTACCAATTGATTTTTTTAATGAGTGGCTTAGTGGCACAAGAGAATATAAAGATTTGTTATGTGAATTTTATCATTAGAAATTAGTGGTAACCCTTAATAAAGAATCAAATACCAATGTCATAATAGGAGATGTATAGCTCAGGTCCTGTTGTTCATATCTCAAGAATGAATTGAGAAGAGGTAAATAAGTGGAGGTATATTCTATAGTATAAACATCCACTCCATTGAACCTCAAATTAGAATTTATATTCCCTATCAAAATCATTAAACAATAGGAAAATCTCATTCAAGATCCTGAGTTTAACACATTAGTTAAGTTTTCTATAAAAAAAATCATCAATGATCTCATTTCCCTTTCCAATAATATTTGCAAAGAGACCCTTGTTTCCTATAAAGCAACATGGAAAGAGTTAAAACCTCACCTATAGGAAGGGAGACATATGTTTTCCATAATTTCAAATTAGTAAATGGAAGAGTTATCAATTTCATGAATTGTTTGAAATTAAATATGGTTAGATGGTTAAAATGAAGTTCAGAATGCATGTCCTTTGGTCTCTTGTCCCACACTATATTATAACATATTCAATCAAAAAATAGAAGAGATCAAAAAATAGGAGTTTGTGAAAAAAGATAGGGGATACCTTTCATAGAAAACAATAGGGGATGAAACCTCTTGTGACTTTAGAATATGGGTTCCCACATTATGTTTGATTCTTCTAGACTTTCATGATCTAATTTTGTTTGCATGAGAGACATGCAAAACTTTAAGTTGAGAGGTGTGATGAGACATAGAAATGGCCTCATCTGCCTATGTAATCCTTTCCCAAATAGTTATTTTTTGTTATACCTTACAATCCTAAGACTTATAATATACTCATACATATTTAATATATATATGAAAATTAAGTCTCGAGTTTAATATGATGTTACTAATTTTTATAATGTAGTTTAATGGTTTGATGTTTTCATGGCTAAATTGAAATGGAAAATATACTTATTTGTTATGTTTATTAGCCCATAGCCATTATGGTAGATACATCTTAAATATTTTATTGGCTATACTTTTGGGGACATAGATTTCCCATAGCAACTAGAAACCACCCACATCCACTAGCCATGAGCACCCACAGCAACTAAGTTCACCTGCCACAACTGTTTTAGGTGGATATTTTCAAAACATAAAATAACTTCTAGATTTCATCTCCAACTCACTCAACAAACTTCAAAAGTCATGTAGCATGATGATAATCTTGTATAATTTTATGGGAACTCCATTGGACCATGTTTTCATTGTTAGATTGTACAGCCATATGGTTTTAACCATCATAACATCATTTTTGTCTTAATCTAATTTTTGTCACTATATAAGATATTATATTTGTAACTCATTATAAATTTAATCAGATAATAAACACTTGCCTTTAATATTTAAGGAGAGGATTTTCAAGTGATCACTATCATAGTATAGCATAGAAAGGATTAAGAGTAAGAGTTGAGAGAGTTGTTGCAATTTCTTTTACATTGTTTTAGTAATCATTATATTGCTACAGAGTTTGATCAATTCAATTGAATTTATTTGAGTTAAAGTATTTGTAATCAAGGAAGGGATATGAAACACAATTCCAACTAAGGAGAGCCCACTTGTGATAATTTTTTATGATGATCTCATCCTTTTTAAGTAAATCTTTCAATTATGTTGTGTTTGCATTCTAGCTTTGTGTGTGTATCTTTTGTTTTTCATAGTTGATTTCATTGTAATAAATTATTTGTGTGTGTGATTGATAAAGTGTCTTCAATTCAAAGTATAGGAAGATTCCAAAATAATTTTGATTTTCTTTATGCACTTTTCCTTTATTCAATTTCTATTTCATGCAAGAGTTTTTACCTTATGTCATTTACCATGCATTTCATATATGTAATCATTAGTCCTTTAAGCTTTCTAAGAGTCTAGTGTGCATATACAATGTTGATTTCTTACCAAAGTATACAGTTCCTAGGTTGACAATTTAATAAATGAGCATTGTCAATAAACCAAGTGGTTTCCCCATTGGATCACTTCTATCATGTTGTATGTCTAGTGATTGGACTACATCAATTTAAATGGGGAGTTCATTTTTCCAGTCAAGTGCCTATCACCAAAGTTCCCAAACCAAGGAATGGGATGTAATTTCATGACATGCACCCATGCCTCTAAGCATTAATAATAAGAAAAGAAATCAAGAGGGATTGCAACTCAATAATTTTGGAAACTTTCTCCACTTTTATATACATGGAACATTGTGATTGAGGCATATCTACCTATAAATTTTAATGGATACACATTAATAAAGGAACTAATTAATTGGTCATAGATAAATGATAAATAATCATCTTGAGCTTGATTGAGAATGTTGTAGGCATGAGTTTATTAATGCAACACAAAGGAATTTTAGGAGTGGTCTTTCTATTTACGTTTGATAATGCAAGCACTTAATAAGGGTATGACCCAAGAATCTTAGCAAGCTAAAATAATATGAGCTTAGTTGAAGCTAAAATATTACAAGCTTAGTCAAAACTATATGACTATATAATCTAAAATTTAAAGATGACAGGCATCACAAGACTGTCTATATAGACACATGTTCATATTGGAATTAAATTATTGCATTGAGTACATAGGCAATAACTAAACTTAATAATCATGACTTCAAGTACATCTTGTATAGTTAACATTAGTTACATGGTTGGGTTGGAAAATTTAAAAAAAATGGAGACCATTTTTGTGATTCTCTACACACCTTTACTAAGGGTTGTGTGTGAATCAGTTAAAGAATGTTGGTCACTTCCTTTTAGTGGAGGAGGGTCATTTTTTTCTTTGAGATCAAAAAGAGTGGCATTATTATTGATAGGTGTGGAAGTGGTAAGAGTATGTTTTTGTTTCATCTTTAGTTTCAATTCGTAGTTATTCATTTGGTATTTCAAAAAGACATGCACCTCTTTAGTGTTATTCTCCAATTCATTATATTCTTAGTTAGTAAAATTGAATGTCTCTAATATCAAAGCCATTTTGAATGTACTAGATGTGTTATCAGTACCATATGTGTTGTATTTGTTATGGTGGCCTTGAACCATCTCATATCCATCTATTTTCCTTTGCAAGATCTTAAAAGCATTGCAAAGCTCAAAATAGTTTAGTTTTCCATGTTGGGCAGTATTTTGAACCCTACACCAGTTAGGAAAATCTAATTCACATATTTTGATCTTAGGTACCCTATTTAGGGATGGTTCATGATTGTTATGATGGTTTGGTGGGAGATTTTACCTCTGATACATGTAATTTTGTGTTGTATTTTTCCCACCAGTGTTTCCAACTTATTTTGGGCCCTGATAAATTCAATGCTTAGCTTTTTCACCATGTGTTGTATTACATCAAGTTCATGCTTTATCAAATTATGTAGCAGTGATCATGCATTATTGACAATTGGATTCAAGGGCCAAGGTTTGACTATGATTTTGTGTTGTCATGTTGATGGGATGATTGTTTAAGAAACTTAATTGTTGGTTAGGAAAATGATTTCTGAAAGGAAATATTTTTGTGATTGGCACATGGTTGAGCATTGGGACATTTTGATTGACATTAGAAATGGCATTCAACATTAATATGTTTTGATTAATATTAGGAATTGTCTTGAGGGTATGTCCTTTTGGATTCAATTGCCTTTTGATATCGATGGCCTTAGTGTAAGCTCTTGGTAAATCATTGAAAATTGTTGTATGTCTAAGGAATACAATAGTCATTGCATGAAGTGAATTTTTATACATCTCAATAGATAACACTATAGTGAGTTGGTACATGGGAATGACCCAGTTTTACATATCCAAAAATCTCATATTAAATGTTCTAATAGATTTATTTGGTTCCCTCCTAACACTAGAAAATTTTTGGAATAAAACACTAGGATAAATTACTTTGACAAATTGTGCGAGGAAAGTGGTTTTAAATTCATTCTAGCTATGAATGTATTTTTTTACTAGATTTAGAATACAAACATACACTACATCTTGTAATGTGAATAGGAATAGCCTGCATGTTACATATTCATGCTCAATGTTTAAGAATCTCAAAGTAACTTTGAAAGATGTAATGTATTCTTTACCTGTTCAATCCTTTATATTACAAACTGGGTAAGATACCTCTTAGGATTTTAGGTAAATTATGGACATCTCTATGGACATTCACTTTTTTCCACCTACCCAAGCAGTTATGGGTGAAAATGGCCAAAAACATGGATTAGTTGGTGAAATTGGATGAGTCCAAGAGATTATCAACCTAAATTTGTTGGACCTAGGTATTTTATGTACTTTTAAATGTTGGAGTAGTAACAAGCCAGACTCATATGTGGATCTAGTGAGACATGGTAGGAAATCCAGATTGGTTCAATGCTCTATTGTGAATTGTCAAATTTATGTTTTGATTACTCCTTCAAGTGTCAACTATTTGTTGATGTGTGTTTTAAGTAAACAAGACAATTATCTTGGGTCCCTCAAAACTCACTCTCTATTTGTTAAACTATATGGTTGTTAATCACAAGGAAATCCATTTAGGTTCTATGACCCTCTTTCTAGTGTCATTTTTATGTTGATGTAAGTTTGTGAATAGGCTTCATCGAGTGATGGGATAAACCTTCTCATTTTAATAACACAAAGAGTAGCATAGTGCATAAGTTGTAGGTATGTGATTTTAAAAATAATTAATTATAGACTGATGTTGATGTATGATTTTGACTTGTCCAAGAAATTCCTCTATGTGATCAAATTAGCTCCACCTAATAGACAGTCAAAACTAACTCAAATATGGGTAGTCATAATGATATTATTTCATATATTGAATCCGATAAAAAAATATCAAAAGGAGTGAATGGGTAAAGAATTAAGTGAAGTTTTAGACTTTACTAAAATATCATTTTGCTAAAACAAATACTTTCTAAGATATATTTCAAGTTGGAAAATGTTTATCAAACTTAGCATTTATGCAAAATTAAATAAACACAGTAAAGAGTATAAGGATTAATCTACTATGAAAAAATTTCTATAGCATAGATATTTAAAATAAATTAGCCACAATGGATTGTAAAAGAACAATCATTTGAAATAAAATTAGAGCTAAGCCACATAAATAGTTATACTAATGAACACTCAATCTAACCAACCCAAAATAAAGTAGATAAATATAATTCAATGATCACTCTAAACAAAAAATCTAAATTATTGGTTGGAATTAAAAAGAAGAAAAACATGAAGAAACTCACAAATCATCCATAGTGATTTCTTAAAGTTTTCAAGACTCCTTAAAGTCTTCATCATTAAAAAATGTCTCAATAAAATGTATTTCTAACATAGATGGGTTCCCACCAAATCTTAAAAAACTTGAATTTGATCACACTTATTAAAAGCTATAAAATCTATTTATGATCTAAAAGCTAAAATTAAATCTTCTAAACAAAGTCTTTTAGCTTTAAAACAAATATCAAAAATAAACTTGCACTTTTAAGTCTATTTGGACTTATCCCTTGTGAATTGAACATTGATACACACAATTGGTAATCCTTATCTATTCAAGACATTTCTACAATTCACTTATTGAATAGGAGTTTTTTTTTACTTAAAACATTGCATGGTTATTCAATGGGTCCCAAGATATATCCTAACTATTATGGTTTTCTTTATCTTCTCCATTGCAGGTGTGATAATATTGATAACTTTTTTACTACCACCCTTATTTGCCTCGACCATGTTTTTTTTCAGTGAAACCATGAATTTGTTGATAATCCTTATGAACTAAAGGGTAGTTATCAAATTATTATCTTTTATGAACAATTATGGCATGTTAGCCTCTATAAAGAAATCAAGAATGTCCACTGAAGAAATTTAGTGGTGACATGGTGATCTTCAAAATTTGTGAAGCTTCTTCCAATGCATTCCTAGCATGAATAATGAAACTCTAGCTCAATTTTATGTCAAACATATTCATCAATCTGATATTATGGCGCAAACCTCTCTTAACCACAATGGTGATTGTATCTAATTTTTTGTCCATCTTGGTGATTTTTGCCAAGTAATTTTGGATGTTATGTTGTAAAAGGGCATTCTTAAGCTTGGTCTAGTGATCCTCTAATGAGTGAAATAAAAATTGAATTCAATATGTTTCAAACCTTATTCATATTTTTTTTTGGGAACCTAACCTTTGCTTCATTTTCCAATCTTTTGACTTTCTTCGTTATGCCCTAGAATACCTTTTATGTGATCTTATTAGTGGATTTTACCAAAAATTTAGTGTCTTCTTCAAATTCATCTCCACTATTGGAATAATATAAGGTTTTGGCCACATATATGCTTTTCTTTCTCCTTTTCATTTTCAAAGAGAATAATTTTCCTCTATTTCACAGAGGGCAAGGGTGTCATATTTTGTTATTTTTCTTGTGGTTATTTTTTTTATTTTCCTTGTGGACATTTAAAATTAAGTTTGACCTCAGGCTGATATTGAATTATCAGATCTAGTCTTTGTGTTTTTACAAGCTATGTGCTTTTTATCCAGCCACCTTGATAACCCTCTTTTTTATCATGTTTTTCCATGTAGGTGTTGCAGGGGATGTGGTTGGAATTGGGAATGATCTCAAGGGAACTAGTGACCAAAGGTGATGAAGTGGTAGGGGTAGTGGGAATATGTGAAATAGTAGTGGTGGGTGTGAGAGTAGATGATGATTTTGGAGTATTCATAATTACCTCCAATAGTTGTGAGATGGGAGCAATAGGTCTTATAAGAGTCATCTTTGCTATGATGCGGACTACATTGTGAATTATTGGAATAGGAGATGTAGTCACAAATAAGGCTTGGCCAAGTAAAACTATAAGAATATGAGAAAGTGGCATAGAAATATTGGTACTTGTGGTGTCATAATGGCCACTGGAGATGTTTGAATAATAGGTTTAGCAGCATGGATTGTTGAAATTAATGGAGGATGAGTAAACAAGGTAGCATTTGAAAATGAATGGGTCACTAGGATAGTGGTAGGAACATTGAGAAATGGATGGATTAGAGTGGAAATAATAATGACTTTAGGTGTTTTCTCAATTGTTTCAAAATCAATTTCCATGGTTTGAGTGCTAGGGATATATTGGGACATAGTGGCTCAGTAATTATAGACTTGGGTGATCGCAGGGAAAATAAACATAAGCCACCATTTAAGTTGTTCCACTAAAAAAAAGAGTACTAAAGGGTAAATTCATATCCAAGGAAGTGGAAAATGGGACTGTACTCACATAACTAACAAATGTCACAAAAGTAGAGCAAATAAGAGGAGATCTTATTACCTATGTGGGTGTTGTCATTGAAGATGTTGTTAAAGGTGAGACTGAAGGTAACCCTTGTAGTAACTTATTCTTGAGACATGGATCTATCACCTTTGGTTCCTCCTTTTCTTGGGTAAATTTAGCATCATGTCTCTCTTTAATGCCTTTATATTGTGATTTTTGAGCTTGTAGTTTTTGGGGTAGAGTGAGTAGTCATATTGTCATCAATTTTAAATTCATTTTAGCATCATTTGATGGATTCCGATAGTAGAGATCATTTAGGTGTTAGTTTTCATGATACACCACATTGACCTTCCATGTTATCAATTACATATGCTTGATCACTCTTTAATTAGGGTCCCAATGTCTAAGCATGTGATCATCCAACTTAAATGAAGACCTGTGTGCTAATAATTATTAAATAAAGGGCCAAAATCTATCAATTTTTCTCCCTAATTTCAATGGTTTGGGTGGCCATGGCCTCTAACTTATATTCTTTAAAATTCCTTCCACTTTAGTGATAAATTGTTATTATATCTCCTGCATAGCCATTTTTTCTAGCACATAATAAGGGAGTTTGAGGGGTGAAACCTGAATTCCACAAATCCTAATCACTGTGTACAATTGATAATACAAGTAGGCCCCAATTTGTTTCATATATTCTCTCATTTCATATGAATCTAAGCATTGGATGTTAATAGATGGCCATGTACATGGAAGGGTAGAAATAATTTTAGATCTCCTCCATACACTCTTAAAATAGATACACATAGAGTTTATTTTACTAAGCATGAATGGGGAAAATGAAAGAATTCAGCCACTTTGGGAAGTCTACATGATGAATTTTGACTATGGCACAATAGGTATCCACAAGATATGACATCATGTAGAATTTGCAACCCTCTTTTACACTTATGAATTGTTGCTTCAAATTAGATCAAATAAATTCACCTAAGGTTGACTTCTTCCTATCATTTATGGTCATGCCCAGTAGAGGGACCCAGAGTTTGTTCACAAGATCGATATTAATGGCCCCATATAACTTATTCATGAATAGAATTCCAATCTTAACCCCTCTTCTAAAGTCTTATGTATAAGTTTCAATGTCACCCTTGTTGACCCAATCGTATGTGTCCTTTGTCTAATCTTTTAATACCTCCATTAGGTCATTTTTTTAAATCCATTATTGGGAAACTTCATGTGTGTATGTCAAAGTGGGCTTGAACAATTGGTAGTAATTATCAAAAGTTACCTAGAAATATAATCCACCCTATTATTTAGGTTTGGAAAAAAATTCACATCATCTTTCAAGACACACTCAGTGAAAATATTTTATAGGAGGTCTTTACAAGGAATTACCTCAAGGTTTGTTGCGGCTTGATGTAAGCCCAGCCTTCTGTAAAGTGACCAAGTCACTTATGTACTCTTGCTCATCTTGGGTATCTTCCTCGTCATCATATAGCTCTCGAACTTCCTCTACCTTGAAAAATTAGATGTTTTAATTCTCATATTATAGATGGTGTCTCTAAACTCTTGAGGAGGACCTAAAGAATAAAGTGTTGCCATCTAGGTTATTTTACATTATCACTGATATTGTGGCATTCTTATAATTAATCTATAGATTAAAATGTGCAAATTCAATTTTCTTATCCTCTTTAAACACTTGAAATGTTTATTGACTCTTCTATGTGAAAAACTTGTTAGTAATGGATGTACTTACAAACAATTCTACTTGTATTAACTTTGCATGCATTTATTTCCTAATTAAAATCCCAAAATGAAATTTTGTCACATCCTACCAGCTTCAAAAATCCATGAATTAATAATAAATAGTGGCATTTTGTCTTGTTATTAATTATCCTTTAAAATTATCATTATCATTTGGATTTTTGTGAATTCATGGCTTTAACATCCAATGAAAAATCTTAGCTGCCCACATGTCAAAATACCGTAGTTTCATGGTCTCAAAGTGTACGAAGTGAAATATTCATTGTGAAATGAATTTTCCTTCCTGTTGACTCATTATATTATCAATTCATCTTTGTGTCCATCGAAATTTGAAGCTTTGTTATATTTCACCTTTATCGTGTCTAATTGAAGTGAGACACATGTCTTTCCTTAATTGGTTCAGATCAACATAGTCACATAGTGCCTTAGAGCCTTCAAATAACCTTTTGTACTATGTGGGCATGTTGATTTATTGATTATGCTTAATAGTTTCACTTATCACAATTAGTCATTTCTTCATACATCAAACAACCATGTGGTATCATCCTATATCATGAATTGGCATGTAGGATGGAAGTCTTTTTCACTTTGTCTTTATTGGGTCTAATAAGATCAGGGCACATGGCATTCACTAATTTCTTCACAATGACGAGCTCACATAATGTCTTGTCATCAATTGAGAAGTCTAGATCATGATCCATGTTTTATGTATTAGAGTAGTTAGCTTTTCTCATGGATGGGATTGGTGAGTTTAGCATTTCAGTTGTGTCCCCCTCTTTTTTGAGGGGTCCCTTTCTCTATTATTGGCTAAGTCTCAACTTCCCTAGGAGAAGTGCCAACTTTTCACATGGTGCCCTAGCACTCATTTATCATAAATAAATCCTTGACTTCCCCAAGAGTAGTGTCAACTCTCCACATGGAAATTGGGTGCTCATCTAAAGTAGGTTTATTTTGTCAAAACTTTGAGCAATGTTATTGGATAACGAGGCAAGAATGGGGCCCACTATGTAGTTACAAAGAGAAACATGGACTTTTCAAATGGTGCCCATGTGCTCATTTTTTCAAAGAAATGCTCAACTTCCCAAGGGGTAGCATTAGCTTGCCACATGGTGTCATGATGCTCTTTAAGGGAAAAGGATATTTTGTTAAGACTCGAGATCATGCCATTAGTTGAAGGAGTTGGGAAGGGGACCCACCAAGTAGTTACAATGAAGGAAGCGAACATACCATGTTTCATCCTAGCACCCCTCAAGAGTGAACTTTTCTTGTTAGACCTTTTAGAAGCACCATTGAATGAGGAGTAGGTCTCCAAATCCTAGCAAGCATGATAGAGATAGTTCCAGAGGTGAATACGTGTCATTGTACTTCTTCTAAGCGTAGTAGGCATCATAAGGCATTACAATTATGCTATAGCTAGAATTTGAAGGGCCAATTTCATTCATGAACTAGAGCTCCTCAGTCAGTTATAATGGCCTCATCATGAGTGTGAGTGCCAAGTTTTAGGTGTCATTTCCTCATAAGGTCACTGCGCTTATATAAGTAGAGCTCTTTTCTTTTGTAAAGGGTTGGTAGATGAATAATTATTTTTTATATTATCATAGAGTATCCCTTTTTAATAAGTTCTAGTTTTAGATTATAAGTAGATAGTAATTATTTTTTCTTTCATTCTATGACCTCAATAGGTGCCTCTCATAGGAAGGATCAATATTGTATATTGTGCCTTTTGGCCTCTTATATGATGGTTTCTACCCACCAATGAAGAGGGTGCAGTGTTTTATGTCAAACTAAGTAAAGATTTATTATTGTTTTGTTATTTATATTCTCTATTTCTATAGTATTGGTTCTTATTTGTGTTATATACTTCAATTCATGCATATGCTCCTTTAATAGTTTGTGATGCTCGAATATTCAAGTTATTTGATGTAATTATAGATCAATACTTTAAAGATCTTAACACATTTCCCTAGTTAGTTTATTTAGTTTTATTTTACATTTTCTTCTTATCCCTTTTCACCCCTAAATTGATCCAAAGAGTTGGCTTCTAAAACCTTAGACAGAGGTTGCTTTACATATCGCATTTCAGTCCCACATCTATAAAGCTTCCCATACAAGGTTATTCACCTAGAGCAAGAATTTTAGGCATCAAATTTTTTTCTTTTTTGGTACACCTAGTAGGACCCGAACTACTAGTCTACCTAAATAGAAGCCAGAGTGTATGATCCATAAGCTCATTATAATTTCATAAATAACAAAGAATCCAAGCCTATTATCACCACCTTTGGTAGTTACAACTCACTAAAGAATTGTAGGATCAAATGTAACATAATGACCATAATAGATGGCCATCTAGGGACCATCAAGGAACTTTGTGGCATGGAATAATGGTATCCCACTCATCCCTCTAGTAGCCCCAGCTATGTGGAGTCCTATTCTAGCTAATGTATTGAAGGCACTCCCCAAATTCTTAGGGGAATATTTCAAAAGCATGGAGGAACATCTTCAAGATGTTACAAATGTTTGTACTATGCATTATGTCACACAGAATAATGTAGCTCTAAGGCTACTATCTGCCTCTATTAAAGGGTGAGTTCTTGATTGGTATCAATCCCTGCCACCCAACACCATTACCACTTTAGCTGACTTGGGAAATAGGTTCTTTGAGCAATTCAATGCAAAGGCAGACCAGTCATCTCACCTACAATAAGTAATCACTATCAAAAGAGCCCTGAAAGAGGCTATTATTTATTTTAATCCCAAGTTCGATAAGACCTAGCAAAGGATCCCAATAGAGGCCCAACCACCTATAGGTATGGTTATTATCTTTTATCTCAAAGCCTTCAAGTCAGACATAGATATCATGATTCATTCTCTTTGAGGTCAGACACTATCAAATGCATATGAGCTAGCAGTTAGAGCTGAGAATAACTTGATAGATGTCAAAAAGCTTCCTCCTCAGCTGCCAATGCCAATGTTCCCAAATATATCAATGTTGCCACAATAAGAATTCTTGAGCACCTCATAAGCATCACCTTCCATGTATGTATATCCACCTACTCATACAAGCACATCTTCTTAATCCTCTATAGCTATAGAGATGAATGACATGAAGATCATCTTATAGAACTTCTCTAATGAGATAATAAACCTGAATAAGTAGCAGGTCGTGCCCTCGAAACCTATTTTCCAAAATTACCAAGAAAGGAGAGTGCCCTGCCATAATAACCAATACTAGGAGAGGTAGAGGTCAAATCATTAGGCACCATATCATCAAGTACTAAACCATCAGGCATAACTCATGAATCAAATTATTTTAGTCCCTGATCCTTTGCAAATTATCTCACCAAATGCAAACAGATAATTAGTCATAGGCCAAAACAACTTGGTGGATGATTTAAATTCATGGTGCTTCCCATACAATGACAAGTATACACCTTAAAATTACCTAAGAGGCAATTTGTAGCGAAAGGTCACCAAAAAACAAAGGAAAAGGAAAATCCTAATTCAATTTCTTACAGATATCAATCCTTGGGTGTTGAAAATGTTATCTTAATGGCGTAGATATAAGGGGTGTCCTTGGAGCAAGAAGAGGAGATAGCCTTAGAGCATGCACCTCCCTCCTAGGTAGAGGGCAAAGATGTGGTCTATGTGAGTGAGATCCCAATATCAAAGGCCCCATGAGTCTAGTCAAACTATTTTACCTGATCCAAGAAGAGATTGGTCGAGACCCAAGAAGACTTCACAAGGCCTAAGGTGACTTTTGAGAACATCTTGAGATCCCAACCTCCACCTCCAACTTATAAAAAATGGAATAAAACAATAGAAAATAAGCCAAAGGACCCTGAGGTCTGACCAAAAGGGTCATACAACATAGTAAAATAACTAAAGATGGATCCCACTAATGTTTCCCTCTAGTATGTCTTATATATTCCTGAGAAGAAATATTTATTGAAAGAAGCATTGAAAGACTAGGATAAACCTGTGTAAGCTATCCCAGCTATAGATCTGGCATAATATAAAGGAAAGGAAACTAATAGTAGTATACAACATCATGTGCCATCCACATTCATCAACTCTCATATAAGTTTCATTAAGATGAAACCTATCCCATTCTATTTGACTCTCATTGTCGAAAAGAAGTTGTTGCATAATTCCATGATCAATTCTTGTGCCAGCACCATGGTAATGCCCAAGTAGATTGTAGATGTGTTGAAACTTTGGTATGTACCCTTGGATAAAGGGGTAATGTAACTAGACAGGAAGAAGGTTCAGACCCTTGGTGTCATCAAAGCTCTTCTCCTGAACCTGTAATCTTGTCCAAGCATAACAGTTCCCTAAGAAGTTATGGTGATTAACGTCATGCCAATCTTTAGACTATGTCTACCAAGAGATTTCACCACCAAAATAGGTAGATACTTATATTTAAATTGGTCTCATCTAATCTTGAAGACCAAATATGGCTTGAAACTGAAGGTGTTGTCTGAGACTCTACATCTTAAACACATAGTGGATGAGGCTATGGTAAAATTTGAATCAATGTACACTTCTTTCTCTAAGAAAGAGATTCATTATGTATAAATGCTTGAAGAGGAAGTAGTGGCCAACAATAAGAGCCTAGAGGAAGAGGTCCCCATTAATGAATTCATTGAGAATGATCCTTTCATAAATTTTGATGCCACTGGCCTCAAGATGTATGTAATTTATGATGAGGATCAGGCCATCCCTAAGGTCACAAAGAAGGAGGATCAGAGTAAAGAAACTAAAGGTGAGTCTGATTTTTGGACCCTACATTTTGATGGTGAAAAATGCAAGACCAGCTCTAGGGATGGTATCCGATTAATATCCCTATCCATAAAAGAGGCCATGTGATCTTTCTAATTCTAATTCACCTACATGAATAATGAAGTTGAGTACAAAGCATTGGTCCATGGCCTTAGCCTCACTGAGCACATAGGCGTGAAACAGTTAAAAGTGTTCAAAGATTTTGAATTAGTAATAAGATAAGTGAGAGGGGTCATAGCTGTAAAGAATGTCTGCATGAGATCCTCTCACCATCAAATATGGGATTTGATTGAAACATTTGAAGCTTGAAACATATAAATCATCCTTAGGATCATGAATGTAGAAGCAGATAGGATGGTGATAATTGGTTCCTAGTTTGATCTAGTGATCGATTTATTCACCAATAAGAAAGCATGTAGGTGATCATCAAACTCGCCCTTCCAAATAATGACCAAAATTATCAAGTGTTTAAATGTGATGCCCAAATCATTAGATTTATCCAACACTCATTCAAATTTATAGAGCAGCTATAGCCAAAGATCGAAGATGCCTATGGGGACTAGATCATGCAACTAAAATCTAATAAGTTGTTGAAGTGGTTGATCACCCTAGAGAACCTATTTGATTTTGATGATGTAAGGAATAATAAATGGAGGTTCATAATAGATAAAAGTGACTACTCCAATCTTGATGTCAGATAAGGGAAAAAATTGAAAGTAGGTAAAGAAGTTTCCCAAAAAGATAGAGATTGACTGGTATCTTTTTTCAAAAAATAAGGAGTGATGGCCTAGGCCTATGATAACCTAAAATGATATGACTATGAGGTAATCCATCTTACCATTAATTTAGTTGAGGGGCCCAATCCCATTTGGAAAAATCAAAGGCCAGTTAACCTAAATATTGAGTCCCTTAGGGCCTAGGAACTAAGGAAATTGATTGACTCAAGGATTATATATCTAATCAAGCATTTGACTTGGGTCTCTAAACTAGTTCCGATAAGGAATAATAATGGATAAATTTGGTTATGTGTACAATTCTAGGATTTGAATAAAGCATCTATGAAGGATCATTATCTCCTTCTTTCTATGGAACATATCCTCCAAATAGTAGTGGGTGCGTAAATGTTTTCCCTATTGAATGGATTCTCATGGTACAACTAGGTATGGGTTAATGAAGAAGACTAACACAAAACCACTTCTACTACAAAGTGGGGGACCATCACATATGTGAAGATGCCTTTTGGCCTCTCTAACATGGGGGATACCTTTTAAAGAGCCATGGATATAGCCTTTCAAGACATAATCAACAAAATCATCCTCATTTACTTAGATGATCTCAAAATATTCTACAAGAAGAAAGAAGACCATTTTGACCATTCAGAGAAAAGGTGCCAAGAATTCAGGGTGTCTTTCAACCCTAATAAATGTGTTTTCAAAGTCTTGCAAGGAAATTTGCTTAGATACATGGTATCCAAAGAAGGAATATCTATCGATCTCGATAGAGTAAAGGCTATCAAGGATTTAACATTGTCAGTCAATAAGAAAGGGGTCCAATCTTTCCTATGGAAAATCAATTTCATCAACTAGTTCATATCTAACTTCATGGGATTGGTAAGGCCAATAACCATGATGTTGAAGAAGGACCAAGCATTCAAATGGATTTCAAAAGGGAGGATAACATTTGATAAGATTGAGGAATCAATATCCACTACCCCCATGCTGGTCAATCCTAACTTCTTTAAATATTTCATCATGTATGTCTATGGGAGCGAACATAGCCTAACGGCTATGCTAACCCAAAAGGTAGAAGAGGAGACAAGTGAGCACCCGATTACTTTCTATTTAATTACCTTGTGATGGTATGAAACCAAGTATAATTTCATGTAAAAACAAGCCTTCACCATCATTAAAGGTCTCAAAAAGTTTAGACACCTGGTGGCAAGGAGCAAGATAATGGTATAAGTGGTGCATTATAGTGTTAAAGAATACATAATGGAAGGAGACATCACCAAAAAAAGGGCCAATTAGATCACTAATATCCTAGAGTATGATGTTGAAATTAGGCCAACTAAAGTTATCTAAGGAAGAGGACTTTGTGAATATCTGACTCAATGCAAAGATGCCCTGACAGAAGAACAAGATGTTGTAGAAATGATTTTTATGAAAAAAAATAAAGACAAAAAATCCTAGCCTGCTAATAGGACCCACTTTATGTAGACCAATCGATATCCAAATGATCTTCCTACACATAAAATAAGGTTCTACATATTATTGGGAACTAGTTATATGATACTATTGGGAGTCCTATTCAAGAGGAATTTTGATGGAGATCTACTCTGATGTGTGGAAAGCTTCCAAGCCAACAAGATTATGTGGGATATGCATTTTACCCCTCTGATCGAGTATTTTTCTGTAAAGACAATTTCAACCAAAATCATGTGCACAAGATATTACTAGCCAATCATGTTCTTTAATTACCATCAAGCAATCAAAAAATGCCAACAATGTCAATTCTTCATAGGCAAGCAAAATAATTTAGCAATGTCATTGAATCTAATTGTAATTGATGAACCTTTCACACAATGGGACTTGGATTTCATTGAAATGATTAATCCCATTTCTAGCATAGGCCACAAATGGATACTTATAGCCACTGATTACTTAACAAGGTGGATCGAGGTAGCCCTAATGAAGGAGGCAACTGAAAACATGATCCTCAAATTTGTAGAGGAGTTAGTATCATAGTTTGGGATTCCCAAAATGATCATTTTTTACAATTTTAAATCCTTCCTCAGTTCCAAGATTTTGGAATTTACACTCTAAAATGGAATTTTCCTAAAAACTTCATCAAATTACTACCTGCAAAGGAATGGGTTGGTAGAATCAACCAATAAGAACCTCATCAAATTGATCAAAAGGATGGGCACTAAAAAATAAAGGTAATGGCATATGCATGTGAAAATGGCCTTGTGGGCTAACCAAATTACTCCCAAGCATATCCTTAAGACATCCTCATATGAACTAGTATACGAGAAGGAAGTAGTCATGCCTATATCAATATAAATCCCTATCTTATAGCTTTTAAAGGCTGTTGAAATAGCTGAGAATGGAATGATGGATGTTACATTGAAAAAATTACTCAGCCTCCAAGAAGTGAGAGAACAAGCTGGTGATGTGAGGTTCACATGACAATAAACAATCAAATGATGGTTCAATAAGAAATCATCAGACCCAGGCTTTAAGCTAGGGTACTTGATCCTCAAATACAATCATAGGGCCACGCCACTGGGCCAACATGAAAATTTTGATTCCTTATAAATGGGGTCATTTTGCATCATTAGAAATAGACAAGGTAATACATTCGAGTTGGAAGAGGAAGAGGGCAATGCATTAGTGATTTTGGTTAATGAAATTGACTTAAAACACTAACTAATTTACCAACCTTCCCTTTGTATATATTTAGCTAGTTGCATTTCATGGTTGTTTCCCTTTGTTGGTTTGTTTTCCTTTATTTGTTATTGTTTCCTTTTGAATAAGTGTCATTGGCACAAGTGGCTCATCCCATTTCCAAATATTTGCACCCTAGCTCTCCTTGTTTTTGAAACATTATCTGAAAGACCATTATCTACTCCACTCCTCTTGCCATTAATGCTAGTTGTTCCATATTACATGATTCGTCATAAGGATCACCATAAATCTATTATGAGATGTTCTTTAAGTGTGTGTGCCACCCTTGACATTCATGGTGCACCCAAATTCAAAATTTGCATGATGATCATGCCTAGAAGTATTGGCTTATAAATACCCTTCTCCACATTAGACCAAACACTTAAACGCCTTAAGAATTTCAAGAGAATCGAGAAAAATAGAGTATATTGAGTAGAGAGATTTGAGCCAAGAAATGCAAAATTTGCGAGCAAAGAACCGATATCTAGCATTTTATTTGGAGCAAAGAGAACTTTCAAGAAGAATTTCTAAAATGGAGACTTCTACATCCTCATCCAATAGTGGAAAGAATTTGAGAAAGCAAAAAACCCATGGGTCGGGTGGTCATGGTGGCCTTCCCCCACATTATACAATAAGTAAATCCTATGCTTTCTCTTTCACCCAACCAAAGCCTAAAGTGCCAAATGTCAAAATCATCTCCAAGGGACACTATAGGGACCCATCATTGGTCCTAGATTATGTGGATGGTATCTTCAATACCAAATTAGTAAAAATTTTGAAGAGCTTGAGAGAGGGCACCCACGCCTGAATGATTGAAAAGGTGCAGAGAAATGACTACAAAACATTTTCATATAGGATTTGGAACTCCACGGTGACCTAGTACAGTGCCTCCTGTGCACTCATGCCTAGATATCACCAACTTGCGTACAGATAGATATGATGCTAACACTAGTGTTATTACAAGTAACAACCATCTTAAAGTGGATGTCAATACTGATAACATAAGGGAGATGCTCTGAATTTTGAGCAACCCAAACACCAACATATGTAGTAAGGATAGCCTACAGAATGTCTGGGACACCTAGGTCCCCAAGATAGAGTTCATCAATTCACTCTTCCAAAGCAACTACATTGAATCACCTCCTCTACCCATCACTCTCGCAAGCTATGTGATGCAAGACATGAAAGACACCCTTTTTATGTTGGCATTTATATTTGGGATGGAATAGAATGCTCATGTCAATGATTTCCAATTAGGGGTAGTCTTCCTTTTGAGGATGGTGAGTAAGGAGAAGGTTTACAGGATGGATTTTTTGGATTCCATCACCACCTCCATGCACAATGAGTTGGCAAACTTCTTGACATTAAATACCTTTAGGTATTCATCCTTCCTCCTTCACCTGATCCTATATCAACACCCTTTCTTCATCTCTTCATACTTCACCTTCAACTTCATTGAGATGAACACTCACCCTAACATGGTGATCCCCATCACTATGTAGACACACCTCTTGCCAGCTACATAAGACTATTACAAGTTTTCAAAGTCCCTGTCCTCGGCCCTAATTGACCTCAATGAGGATGACATCACCTTTAGAATGATAGACAACTAGAGGTCATGACTAACTAGCAATAGAATTTGATTGAATAGTTTTTTTAGGCCCATTTCACCTTCATTTGGATACATGAATTCAAGGAGTCATTTTAAATCCCATGCCTACTCATAGATAGGACCCTAGCCTTAGAGATGGTTCACCAAATCAACATGATCGACTTAGCATATGGCATGAGCCATAATAAGAATGCCCTCTATGATATCCCCTTCTCTATAGGAAGCATCACAGTAGTGAAAATAAGAGTGTGTTCTTACACTCAAGCTTGCAGAGCTCAACCTTGACCAGAGTGATGATAAATGGAATTATGAGCAAACTGGCCACATAGCCTCCTTGAAGACCTCCACCCCATCCAATAATGAGCCCTGACCATACCTCAAGGGGTGAATGTCACTGATAGAGAATGATATCAAGTATTATGTGGATCTATCTAAGATCTTGTCAAACACCTATAAGTCATGGGAGTCCTTCTATGACATAGTCTGGTAGTTTAACCCCACAAAGAAATTGACAAAGGAACTAAAGGTGTAGTTCATCCAAAGAGACTAGATCCAAGAGAAAATAGATGCCTATTGGAAATATAGGTAAGAATTTGACAACCCATTTCTAAATTTGGAGGATGTGGACACAAATGAAACATTTGAAAACCTCTAAGATGATCACCATGAGGTAGAAGCTCTGGTAGAAGGAAAATTCTCTATCAAATAAGAAGAATAAGAGAATACTCCATTTAAGGAAGAGGAGGATGCCCCTATAGAGAAAGAAGTTGTGGTGATCTAGAGGCCCATAAATTAGCCTTTTTTATACCTATATCTAACCACCCCACAACAACAGGTCTCTTCAGAGAATCTTGTGATGGGGTCATCTCAACCTGAATGAATCAAAGGATGATTTTTTAGTCCTTCCCCCAGCCCCCATAAAATAAGGTACACTTTTCCTATCCCCTTCTTTATACCTTCTCTTCATTATTCACTCCCTTTTTTCCTTCCACTATTTCTACCAAGCTTGCGACACTCTCCACTACCCAATCAATCACCTTCCTTACACCATTTTCATCTACCTAACCTATCACCAAGCTTGCACCACTTTATTCAACACAACCGATCACTTTCCTTTCATCATTTCTCACTACTCTAACCTCATCATCCACATCATCATCTATTATGGTGAAATAACCTTCCACCCCTGATCCAAAACTCAAAAGTTCTGGTTGATAAATATCTCAATAGCATAGAAATAACACAATAACAATGAATTCTCTGAGAAGAGATGTAGTATTACTCAAGATCGCAATACAAATATATGCTTATCTCTGGGAAGAGATGTCTACCTTCACATTTTGGGTTACCTCTTCATTTATACACATTTTGAAATCATGGGGAGGATGTGTAAGGTCATAAATATTGAGGGAGATTAAGTGGTTTGACTTCCAATATTTAAAAAAATACATAATTCAAGGAATTACTATTTTTAGAAACTTACTATTTTTAGACTACAGTACTAAAATTGAAATTTGAGGCACTTTCATTGGGTTTTATGGGGTTAAAATTCATCAAGAAAATCTCCATGTCATTTCACAGCATTCTCCTCATTCTTATCTTTCTAATGGTTCAAACGGTAAGTCAATTGGAGCTACGATGCAAAAGTTATGGCTCCCAAAAGTTTCATCATCAATTGGGGTGGAACCGTCACCCGAATTATCGCCTAAATTGGTGCCCAGATCATTCCTCCCTTCTTGAAAAGCAATGGTCCACATTGCATCAATGTTCCCCATTAGGTGTGGTAGTTGTTTCTTAATTTTATTCTCTGTGAGCGACTCACCTTGATGGCTAAGTTGGCCCCTTTTGACCACTCGATAAAGTGGAATAGAGTGTCCTCTTATTGTCTTCATCCAGGTATCCACAATCTGATCCTCTTCTACTGGAGCAAAACTCTATGGATTAAGCTCATCAATGTCTAGTTGTTATGCTACAACTGAAGTGTCCAATAGAGGTGGGTGATATGGTTTGAGGAGCTCCACATTGAATATTGGATGCAGACCAAGGTAGGTTGGTAGGTTCAACTCAAAAGCATTTTCTTCAACTCTTCTGGTGATGCTGTAGGGACCATATCACAGAGGCCAAATCTTTTTGTGTGGGCCTACAAGTCATTCCTATTGAAGCTGTAACCAAACCTTATCACCCATAGCAAAATGGTGTGTAATCCTATGTTTATCATGGCGTTGCTTATACTTTTGATTCATCTTCTCCAAGATGTCATGAACTTGTTGATAGATGTGTTGCATTTGTTCAATAAACTATGTTGATTTTATTGCCTCAGATCTTCCATGAGGTGTGTATTCCATGGTGTAAAATGGAACAGCTATATCAATTGGTGCCATGGGTTGGAACCCAAAACATACCTGGAATGGATTGTGCTTGGTCGAGTTGTGCAGCGCCTGATTGTATCCATGTTGTATGAAAAGAAGTCCCTCATCCCATGTGCGTGGATGTTTGGAGTGATACATCTGAATCATGTGAACAATCAAGTGGTTTACCACCTCTATTTGACCATCAGTCTATGGATGGAAGGCTATGGACTTCATCAGCTTAGTATCCATCATCTTCCATAGAGTGGACTAGAAGATGCTCAGGAACCTCCTATCTCGATCTAAGACAATAGACTTGGGGAGACCAAAATGGAGCCATACATGACTAAAATATAGTTGAGTAGTTTCCTCAGTAGATATATTTTTATTACAAGTAATCATGATAGCCATTTTTAAAAAATGATCAACTACCACAAAAATACAGTCCTTACCATGTTTTGAAGTGGGAAAACCTGAGAGAAAATCCTTTGAGATAGATTCCCAAGGCCTGGTTGGTTCTGGCAATGGCATGTACAATCCTTGATTCTTATTTTTTAGCTTGGCTATCACACATAGGGTGCAAGATTTGAGATATATTTCCACATCCTTTCACATATGGGGCCATTAGAAGTGTTTTTGAAGAACTGCCAATGTCTTTTCAATATCAAAGTGTCCAGCTGTCCTGCTAAAGTGTGCTTCCCATATCATCTTTTGTTGCTCTACAATTGGAACACAGATGTGACCCATATGACAAAAGACATTATCTTGAAAATAAAAATCAAAAACATTTTTACCTTTTTGAAGTGCTTGATATGTATCAGCAAAGGTAGGATCTACTTCATATAGAGCACCCCAAGTGGTAGTCTCATGTCCACACAGGTCAAAAACTATTGTGAGTGTAGTAATTGGTGGGCAGCTCAGACAATCTGCAGCTGTATTTGAGCTCCCCTTTTTGTGTTTGATTATTAGGTGGAATTTTTGAATATATGTGGCCCACTTTTGGTGCCTCTCATTTCATAGTTTGCTTTTCATCTAGATGAATTCCAATGGTCTGTGGTCAATGTGGATGACCATTTCCTTCCCCAAGATGTAGTATTTCCATTGTTTGTATGCTTGCACAATGGCATAGAGATCCTTATCATATGTTGGATATTTCCTAACTATATCAGTGAATGTTTCACGGTGATATGCAATAGGATGGCCATGTTGCATGATGACAACTCCCATGGCATATTCAGATGCATCTATCATCAACTCAAAAGGTTGATGCAAATCTGGCAAGGCAAGAATAGGGGCTGAGCAAAGTCTATTCTTCAAATTCTCAAATTCCCTTTGTTGGATTTCACCCCATTGAAATGTAGCTTTAGCTCCTCCTTTAGTCACTTGGGTTAGTGACCAAGCAACATGTGAAAATCCAAAAACAAACCTGTGGTAGAAATTTGCAAGACCCAAAAAGCTATGAAGCTCTGTGAGGGTCCTTGGTGTGGGCCATTCTCGAATAACTTGAATCTTTTTTGGATCAACATGAACCCCTTGCTCATTCACAACATACCCAAGGTACTAAACTGTTGTCATCCCGAATGTGCATTTGTCAAGATTTGCATACAACTTGTGCTCTCGAAGAGTTTGAAGCACCTTACGAACATGTTGGAAATGTTCTTCCCATGTTCTGCTATAGATGAGTATGTCATCTAAGTAGACAACCACAAATGAGTTGGTGAAGGGTCTTAGGATGTCATCCATCATCCTCATGAAGGTTGCAAGTACGTTAGTTAAGCCAAAAGGCATAACCAACCATTCAAAGAGCCCCTCCTTAGATTTGAATGCAGTCTTTCAGACATCATTGGGATTGATGGGAATTTGGTGATAACCAAATTTGAGATCAATTTTGGTGAAGAACTTCACACCACAAATCTAGTCTAGCAGGTCATCAATCCTGGGGAGAGGATAGTGATTCTTCACAGATATTTTATTTAGGGCTCGGTAGTCAATGCAAAGCCTCCATATTCCATCTTTCTTCGGTGCCAAGATAATTAGGCTACCACAAGGTGAAGAGCTTGGCTTGATGTGACCCTTTTGGATCAATTATTGAATCTATCTTTTTATATCATCATTCTCAAAAATTGATCTGCAATACACAGGAATGTTAGGCAAAGGTGATCTTGGGATCAAATTGATAGAATGTTTTACATGGCAATGCAGTGGAACTCATGTGGGTGACTTGAATAAGTCATCATATTCTCCTGTGATTCATCCTATCTACTTCTATTGTTGTGTTGATTATGTAGTCAGGACTGCAACATCGGCCTTCTTGGATTTCTGTGGTTTGACCACCATGAGAACAAATTGCTTTGTTTTCTCCACCAATCTCTTGCATTTCTTAACACTGATCAAGGAGATAGATGTGGGAGGTGGTACCTCTGGTACCCTATAGCACCGTGTTCCAAGAGTGAGGGTGATCCTTCAAGTTCATGATTCATAGATGTAATGTCACTCATATGAATGGCTGACCAAGGAGTACATCACAAACATCTAGATTGACCACATCACACAAGACTTCATCTTCAAATGGTTTTATATCATATGAAAGAAGACACTAATGGGTGACATGGAGGTCTTTCCCTAGGCTCAACCATCTAATATTGTTGGGCTTTGGATGAGGCTTCATGGATAGATTTAGACTTTTCACAACTTTAGCATAAATTAAATTCTTTTGACTCCCACTATCAAGAATGAAATGCAAAGACTTACCTTTTACCCATAATTTGGAGTGAAACAATCTTTCCTTGTCATCTGGTCTTTCCTCACGGGTCTATGATGAAGTGACAATGGTGTCAGGCTCAGCGTCTACAATTTCTTCTTCGTCCTCTTCTATTGTGGGTTGTGTATGAGGCAGGGTAGTAGATGTCAAGTATTGTGACTCAGAAAGCAGTGCCTTGATGGCTCGACATTCTTCTTTGGAGTGAGTTCCAATTTTGTGGTAATCACACCATTTTCCATCCTTCCCCTTCTGGGATTTCTTATCTTGAAACTCCTTTAGCTTCCAATTTTGGCCTCATGTTTGACCTTCCTTATAACTTTTCCATTTTGAGGGTTGACTCTTCGTATTCTTTTTGCCATGCTTCTATTCAATCTTCACTGCAAATTTGTATGTCTCATCGAGGGTTTCCAAATTCAAGAGTTCCATTTTCCCCTGTATGTACCATTGTAGTCCACCACGATATTTGAGAGTCTTATGTTTCTCACTTTCTTGAATGCCCAATCTTGCAGACAAAGAATGAAAAGTGTTTGTGTAATCTTGAATAGATTGGTCCTTACCTTGGCGAAGTTGTTGCCACTGTATGTACAGATCATCATATGCTCTGATGGGATAGTATTCTTCTTTCACCACTTCCACAAAATCATCATAGGTAGGTTCCACCTCAAGGTCGATGTCATATGTACTGAACCTCTTTTTGTACACTTCCCACCAGTTTTTCATAGGCAATGATGATTTCAAAAGAGCAAAAGTAATATTTTCTCCATCGATGAACTTATTTACAGAGAAGTAGGAAGACAGTTGATCCAACCAATTTTCTACTACATCAGCATTGATTTTACCTTCAAATGTAGGAATATCAAAATTTACCTAAACCTTGAAGGGTGTTGGGGCTACGGTGCAAAAGTTATGGCTCTTGGAAGTTTCGTCATCAATTGGGGTGGAACTGTCACCCAAATTGTCACCTAAATTGGTGCCCAGATCAACCCCACTCTGCAACCTCCCACCTTTCTCTCTATAAACCCTCACCCTTTATCTACTCACCTCAAAAACAAAAATATCCACTTCTTCATAGTAGTAAGTGACCATTCCTTTCAGCCTTCCATAAGGATTCCCCTTTGCAAGGAAAAATATTTTGTTACAGGATCAGTTTCATCAGCAGATGGAGACTGCTAGGAAACCTTGAGAGGCCTGAATAGAGAAAAGAAGAGGAAAATAGGCCAAGGCCCTAGTGGTGCCCCACATTCTATCATTTTTGATATAGTGCAGCAATATTTAATGATTGCACACATGGTGACCCAAGTAGTCAAGCCCCAAGAATAGATACAACCAGGAAACTATTTAATACACATTGTCAACCTCAACCTCAACCAATCCAAGCCCACTTATAGGGTCAATATAATAGAATAAACATAGAATTTAGTCACCATAGACTATATCAAATTAGGCTATCAATTATAGATGATGAAGATATAACTCATTAGGGTGAAAGCTACGGTTGACTACCTCAACATTGAGGCCAAGGTAAAAGATGCAGAGCTCAATAAAATGAGGTCTGACCTTCAGAGCCACATCACCACCAAGACCTTCTAGGTAGAGGCCAGTCAAAAGGCCAAACTATGAATTCAATTAGTTGAAATGAAGACCAAGATAGACAGTTTGAAGAAAGAAAAGGCAACCATAGAAGTTAAGCTAGAAGAAAAGGAGTTAGAGCTTGTGCAAACCTATCAGAGCCTCTTGAAATCTAATAGAGTGCATCAACAATTACAATAATAGATATAGCAAGAGTCCTCAAAAAAAAGACCAAGAGATCTTGAAATTGAATAATGACCTTGCCTCCCACTCCCAAACCATAGGGATCCCCCCCATGGTCAAATAGTTGTATATATCTAACTAGGAGAGAATAAAGAATGTGTCCACTAACTTGAAGCTAGTACTCAGGTTCATCATAGACTCACAGTGATTGAGCTCCCAGGTAAGCGTGTTTATAGACCAGGTTCTCACCTTCATGTCCCCTAAGGTTCAAGATTCATAGCTCCTTATCCAAAAGCTTCAAAATGCAATAGATGGGACACTACAAGTAGCATGGGTGGTCAATTGAAGGTAGGTAGTGATCAAGGTCAACAAGTTCCTAAGTTGCAACAAGGTAGCTATAAAGTGCAAGGCATTTCCAGATTCCTTAGAAAAGGTAGTCTAGGATATGAAGGGGCATATTGAATAATTAGTTCAATTGAGATTCCCCTCCCCATTCTTTTCAGATAGCACCATCCTCTTAGAGGATAAAATAAAAGAGCTATTAAAGAAGAAGCAAAATGACTAGACCATGTTCATGGCTCTTGGTCAGTCACCAAGTGTCTCTGAGGTGGAGACTATATTACAGTCACTCACCCAGCTAAAGTTTCAAATGCTATAAGTTGTTCAAGGATTGAGTAGCATCTCCTTCAAGGAGATCATCAATTTGGATAGGGCCTTTGAGGACCTAAATAAGAAGACTAGATCGAAGGAGGAAGAGTGGATTCCTTTAAAGGATGCTCTTCAAAAATTATAAGTTCTACAAGCCTCACCCCTTTTTATAATTTTGCTTCGACTAGTCTAGGAAACCAAAATTTTGGGTTTTTCCATCTATGGTCAGATTCCCCATACAGGTCTCTAGGAACTATGGATCATGATCCTCATTTTGTGTATTGTAGCAGTTAGATTTTCTCATGGATAGACTTGGCAAGTTTGACATTTGTGTTGTGTCCCCCTCTTTTTTAGGGGGTCCCTTTCTCTATTTTTGGCTAAGTCTCAACTTCCTCTTGAATCCTTCCACATGACATCCCAACACATTTTCAACTCAAAGAAGTTCTCAACTTCCCTAGGAGAAGTGCCAGTTTTCCATGTGCTTCCCTAGCACTTGTTTATCACAAAGAAGTCCTTGACTTCCCCAAGAGTAGTGTCATCTCTCCATGTGGTAATTGGGTGCTCATCCAAAGGAGGTTTATTTTTTCATAACTTTGGGTAGTGATATTTGTCGATAGAATAGGAATAGGGCCGACTATGTAGTTACAAAGAGAAATGTAGACTTTTCATGTAGTGCCTTTACACTCATTTTTACAAAGGAATCTCAACTTTCCAAGGGGTAGTATCAGTTTGCCACCTAGTGTCACAATGCTCCTTAAGGGAAAAGGATCTTTTGTCAAGACTTGAGATTGCATCATTAGCTGACAGAGTTGGGAAGGGAACCCACCAAGCAATTACAATGAAGGAAGTGAACCCATCACATGTCATCCTAGCACTCCTTGAGAATGAAATTATCCTATCAGACCTTCAAGAAGCACCATTAGATAAGAGGAGTAGGTCCCCCTTTCATAACAATCATGCTAGAGATATTTCCAAAGGTAGACACATGTCACCACCATGCTTTTTCTAAGCATAGTAGGCATCATAAGGCATTATAGTTTCACCATATCTAAGGTTCGAAGGGTTGATTGCATTCATGAGTCAGAGTTCCTCAGTTAGTTACAACGACCACATCATGAGTGTGAGTTCTTAGTTGTAGGCATTGTTTCCTCATAAGGCCACTGTACTTATATAAGTAGAGCTCTTTTATTTTGTAAAGGGATGGTAGAAGAATAATTATTTTTACTATTATCAGAGAGTGTCCATTTGTAAAAAGTTCTAGTTTTAGAATAGAAGTAGCTAGCAGTTATTTTATCTTTCATTATGTGACCTCAAAATGTGCCCCTCATAGGAAGGATCAAATATTGTATATTATGCCTTTTGGCCTCCTATAGGATGTTTTCTACCCACCAATGAAGAGGGTGCAGTATTCTATGTCAAACTGAGTAAAGATTTATCATTGTTTTGTTATTTCCATTCATTGCTTCTATAGTATTGGTTCTTGTTTGCATTATAGACTTTCATTCATACATATGCTCCTTTAATAGTCTGTGATGTTTGAATATTCAAGCTATTTTATGCAATTGTAGGTCAATACTTTAAAGATCTCAGCACATAACCCTAGTTAGTTTATTTCAATTTTATTTTACATTTCCTTCTTATCCATTTTCACCCCCAAATTTATCTGAAGAGTCAACTTCTAAAACCCCAGAGGTTACTTTAGAGACCACATTTTAGTCCCACATATGTAAAGCTTCCCATAGAAGGTTGTTCACCTAGATCAAGAATTTTAGGCATCAAAATTAAGTTTCTAGATGCATTGAAATATTAGTTTCATTTTAATTTCCTTTGATTTCCATTCATTTCATGTATAAAAATAAGAAAATATAAGTCAAATTTATATTAAAATATTCAATAAATAAATATTTAAAAATGTTAGAAGCAAACATGTGGCATTTATCGAACAACCATAGAGTCACGAAATAATGGAGTTATATTTTTTTAATGTTGTGTCCCCATTGGACTGTACATATATTTCAAGTTCTAAAATATAATTTACAATTATACGTGTTTTTACCTTTACTTACACAAGAGATAAACAAGTCACACCTATATTAGCAAGGTTAATGATATAAGCATAGCATATGAAAATATAAACAGCACAAAAATGAGGCACGTGGCAATCATTCAACTATCTCACCTTCACAAAGTCATCAAGTCCATTTATTTTCAAAGTGATCATAATGAAGTATGTGGATCCATTAAGATATCATCCCTACTTGATATTTCCATGTGTCTATCAACTACTCAAATTAAATAAACCAACTTGTGATTATAACTTTTAAATAAAACCAAGTAATATTTATGATCAATAAATAATTGATAATGCAAACCAAGATACCTAGCATCCTTGAATGAGTTAAAGAGTAACAGAGGTCATTGATGGATACATTAAAATTCAAAGTAAAAAATATTTGTGTTGATGTTTTGGCTAATCAATTTCATTATTGAATTGTGATTGGATTCATTCACTTCAAAGGCATATGTGTGACACAAAACAAATTATGGTTTTCAATGTATGATATGTCTAACCACTAAGTGTTTTGAAGTGGTTCACGAGGGTACATGAAAGGCTAAGTGTGAAATCATCCAAATTTAAACTTTGTTGCAATGAAAACTAGGTCTTAAATACACCATGGAAACCTCATGAAATTAATTTGAAAGGGAAATCTTAAAATATTCTTCTTTTGCCTTCTAATTTATTTCATAACTTGGACAAAATTTAGACAATAATGAATAGTGCAAAAAATTATATCTCAATTTCAAAAGGGGTCTCTATTTCTTCAAAATTAATGGGGGTTGCTCGTATTGGTCACAATAAAACTATTCTTTTGAGGAGCATAATTATGTATATTGAGAGGTTCAATGCACAATAATTTGATCAAGGAAAAACATAGTGGAGATTTGATGGGTCATTTTGGTTAAGACAAAACATCAGTATAAGTAACATATAATTATTTTTGGTCGTGAATGAGTGTATATGTGCACAAATGTGTTCAAGAGTGTAGAGTTTGCCAATTAGAAAAAGGGAAAAGTCAAAACACAGGGTTGTATCAACCATTGTCAATTCTAAAGAGACCATGAGAGGATATAACTATGGATTTTGTTTAAGGGTTACCTAGAATGTAGAGAGGGAATGATTCCATGTTTGTTATAGTTGATAAAAAATTTAAGATAGCACATTTTTATGCATGTAGAAATATTGGTGATGCAACAAACATTGTTAACATTTTTTTCAAGGAAATTGTGAGACTATAAGGATTGTCGTGCCACATAAGATCAAACAAATATGTAAAATTTGTTGGACATTTTTGGAGGACATTATGGAATAATTTGAACACCAATTTATAGTATAGTTCACCATACCATCATTATATTGGTGGATAAATAGAAATATTTAACAAGAGCTTGGGTAATCGGTTGAGATCTTTAATTTAAAGTAAGCCAAGAATGTGGAATTATATTCTCGCACAAACTAAGTTTGCATATAATAATTCACTGAATAGGAGTATATGGAAGACACCCTTTCAAATTATTTTTGGGTCAAGCCTAAGAGGATTTGTGAAACTGTGTGACATCAAATGTGAGCAAAATGTAAGTGTTGAGGCAGAGGATTTTCATAGCATATGTGATAAGTACATAAACAGTTGGAAAAAATAGTGTTTATTATAAATAATGCACAAATGTGGAGAAGGGAAGTGGAATATCAAGTTGGATATTTGATCTTAGCACACTTGAGGAAAGAGATATTTACAAAAATAATTTATGATAAGCTGAAATTGAAAAATATTTAACCATGTAGAGTGTTGCAAAATTTTGTGAATAATGCATATGATGTTGGAAATATCATTGTCATTGATGTCAAAAGGGACATTATAAGCATGTCATTGATGTTCAAGATTGAGTATTATGATTTGAAGATGTGCAAAGGATTCTATCAAATGTCAAGGATGATTGGAATGCTTATGTACATAAATAAAATTCATCCAATTCTTCATATTGATCATCTAGATATTTTGGGTCTATGATAGGAAAAGATGAGAAGGCATATTGCTGACATCACCATTACCACATGTGAATGAGTCTGGGGGAGTTGGTCATATGGTTATGATCACATTAGTCCCTAATTATTATGTGCCATATTTGAAGACATGTAATAAAGTGCAATTGAAGATATGGGGATGTAAAGTTGGCTACTTGGACAGAATTCACTAAGTTCCAACACTTAGCCAAATTTTAAAAAGGTTTCAGTAGAGTCAATTAAGCATATTGATGAGGCCAGCAATCACACATATGGAGGTACCAAGACAAAATCATCATATGGATCTATTCATTTTTGTGCCTAGTTTCTAAGTTCTAAATCTCAGGTCATGCGACATAGCACAACAAAATATATGCTTGAGCAAATTAGGTCTCCCAAGTATTTTGATAGTGTTTTGTAACACAATCAAACTTGTAGTTTGCAAGAAAAAGTTGATAAGGCATTTTTATGATGTCACATCTTGCACATATGAAGGCCTCAAGAGAAAATGGATATATGGATGGAATCCCCTATGTAAGAGGATCTTATGCACTAATTTTTTGGCCATCTGACTAAGCACAAAAAGAGTTATGAAAGGACAAAGTTGGCCTTCTAGGCAGGTTGGAGGCATAACTAGCTCTGTGAAAGAATAATCTGAGCGAGCAGATTAATGATGTTATATATCACACATGAAAAAGCTTCATGACTAAATGAGCATATGGGTTTGTTCAATATCATGCCTAGTTTATATGGTTCAAATTTTAGACCAGGAGGTTGAGCAAAGCAGAAGATATGAAGGTGCAAAGTTAGCATTCCAAGCATAATTAAGATGGTCCCCATACTTAGACAAATCTGCACAAGGTAAAGTTCAAGCAAGTCTCAAAGAGATCAACAAATCATGTTGGATCCAATATTTCAAGATGAAATGAGATGAAGATAGGTGGTCTAAGTTTAAAGCTTGATCAATTATTAACGCTTATTTGTACATTGAAGATCCAACGAAGCATAAGCAATGTCAATTTGTCAAAGGGACCTCTGTTAGTGATAAGTTTCATAATCATGAAGCTTGCATAGTAAATATATGGTGAGGTTTAAAGTTAAATCATCAATGAGAAATGTGAGGATGCCAAGTGTCTCAATAGTGAGAACTAATAGCAATGTGCATAAGGCACGCACTAATCCCAAGTGTCACATTTTCAAGAGCTAAGCAGAGATAAAGATCGAGCTTACCAAAATATCTGATGGTGAGTGGATGATCATGCAAAGGATATCCAATAGAGCGATTAGACTCAGATGGAATAAAGTGCTCAAGGTCTATCGACACAATAGTGAGTTAAAGACTAAGTAAATATGATAAGATTGATGAAGCAAAACTGATCCAAAGATGCAGGAAGCAACAAGATGGGATAAAGAGCTCAAAATTTAATGACTAGATAGAAGTAAAGATCATGCATCTTTGGATATATAACGACATGCAGAAGCACGGATCAAAATGATTAACAAATGTATTTTAAAGTTGACAAAGCTAAATTTTGAAAGCGTAAAAAGATTGAATGGATAGCTTAAGCCTGTTAGAGATCAATCAAATGGATGCATTTTAAAGTTGGCCTTTTGAATATAAACCATCAGATTGTGGCACCAAATGCAAGATCAATTATCAATATTAAAATATATTATTAGTCTAATGGTTAGACATAGGAACATGTAGGAACATGTAACTAATCCATCAATCATGACATAAATAATGAGATTGATCGATGTAACTAATCAAATTTATGTAAATGTGCATGTGCATCAAAACTAGAGTCTATAAAATGCTATAGATAATAATGAAATCAGGAATCATGATAGTGATGCTTGAGTTCTAGACATAGGAAACTTTCAGTTGAAGAGATAATGAACTAAGTCCAGAATAGAGTGTGATGTGTTTGTAAACAAGTGTAAACACAGCAAAGATATGGAACCCTAGATCAATTATTTATATATATGACATCTAGGACACATGCAAAGGTTGTTAGAACTATTTCTATTTCTATTGAATAGATTCAAAAAGAGAGATAAAGGTAGAGAGAAAAAGTTTAAGTGTGTCTAATAGAGACATAGCTAGACACAGAGATAGAGGGGCAGAGAGGAAAAAAGGCACAAAGAGATTGTGTGCAGAGCATGAATAGTTGTAGATTAGACTTGTAACAAAGAATAGAGGATTGGATTCATTTATGAATCTATGTTATAATTTGGAGTTGTATTTCCATTATAGATCTAATTGGTTGGTGCCATCAGACAAGTTGAGTTAGTGCTCAGTTAAGAAGTGGGTGTTTCCTTAGAGTTAAAGCTCTTAAACTAGGGGATTGGTGTATCCTTAGGGTTGGTGCCCTTAAACATCATAACTAGTGAGGTTCCTTATTATGAGACTAGATTAGAATGATAGATTCTAGAAGCTATTCTCATGGTGGTTTTTCCCTTATTGGATTTTCCATGGTATATCTTATGTTGTGTCTATTTTTATGTTTGAGATCTCTACATATAGTTTTAATCTACACTAAAAGGTTTTGAAAAGGACTAAGTTAATTAATATATTGATTCATTCCCCCTCTCGGTATCTATTTATATTCCACTAATTGGTATCAGAGCCCTAGTTCCTTAGAATAAGCTTAATCAGCTCAGGTAGATCTTGGAATAGTGAACACAAATGGCTAGTTAAAAAATATCTTCATCAAACAAAGCACCTCTCTTTGATGGATCAAACTATACATTTTAGATCATAATAATGGAAACATATTTATCCTCATTAGGGTATTATGTATGGATGTCTATGGTAAATAGATATATGTCCCCTACTACAACTCCTACTGATCAAGCTACCAAGAATGCATATGAAAGCAATGCCAAGGCCAAGAATGTTGTTCTATGTGGCTTGTTTAATTCAAAGTTTGTCAAAGTGATGCATTATCAAAATTCACAATATATTTGGAACAAACTAAAGTGCATCTATGAAGGATATGACAATTACAAAGGCAAGTTTGAAAGCCTTAAAATGAATAAGAGAAGATTGCAGACTACCTCCTCATGGTAGATGAAATAGTCAATGCAATCAGAGGCCTTAGAAAATAAATGAAATAACAATAATTGTCAAAAAGGTCTTAAGATCTTTTCCATCAAGATATGATTCTAAAATCTATGTAATAGAGGAAGCAAGAGATCTAGATAAACTCACTATTGATGAGTTGCATGGAACCCTCACTGCCTATGAGATGAGAATGAGAGAAGTAGATAATTTCAAAAGAGAAGATACATTAAAAATATATAAACCAATAAATTTATAACCACCTACATCTAATCTGAGGAGACTAATGAAGAAGAAGCTAACTTTGTCATAAGACTAAAGAGAGAGTCTAGAAAATATAGATGTAAGTTAACCTTTAAATGCTTTAATTGTAGTAAAGTAGGACATTTTGCTACTAAATGCCCTTAAAATAAAAAGGATAACTCAGATCAAGTAGAAATTAGTAAAAAGGTGAAACCCTACTATCCCAAGAATAATAATTTTAAAAAAAAGAAAGGTTTATTCACAAAAATAGATAGTGATTCAATGGATGACAGTGGCAATTTTGATAATGATAATGACTATGCTTTTATGGTTGAGGAAAAAGAAATCCTATTCATGAAAATAAGATCAGCTTCTGTGGATCAATAAAAATTTGAAGACTCAAATGAAGAAGGAGGAGAAGTGGATCTAGAATGTGAACTTATCTATGCTTTAGAGGAAATTGACAAGCTGAGAAAAGAGAGCTCAAAATAGAAGAATCTTAGACAAAAAATTTGAGAAAATGTCTAAAAGTCTTGAAAATTTTGATCAAATGATAGTGATCCTAAAGACACAAGTTGAAGAGGACAAAATAATAGAATATGTAGTCAAACTTGAAATACAATCTAAATCTGATGAGTGCATGAAGTTAGAAGCAAAGATAGTGGCCTTGAGAAAGCTACAGGACAATTAGACAAAATTCTAAAGATGATAGGAGGATCAAACATTATTGATGAATTGATCAACTCTCAAAAACCTTCAAAAAAGAGATTAGGTCTTAGTTATGAAAAGGGAAAAAGTTCTACAACTAGTACATCTGCTAACCTATATGAAAACTTCAAAGCAGAAGGGTAATTTGAAGCAAAGAAAGAGAAAGCTTGCAAGGATATAAAGACAGACTCAAACACAACTGATGTGAAGGAAGTTGAAGTAAAAAAAAAGTTTGAAGATAAGAAGACAAAGGTAGATGATGCAGATGGATACACAAAAGTGAGAGACTTGAAAAAGCCAAAGTATAGAAGAGTTCCTCATGCTGCACCAATATTGTTATGACTAGGTATTCATCATCTTTCTATAGTTATTGTTATATTTATAATCAGTTTGGTCATAGGACTATTGATTTTAGAGTTTTACCTAAAAATAAAACAAATTTTATAAGTATAAACTCATTTGTTCCTTTGCTAGATACAAATGTAATATGCTATAATTGTAATAACTTTGGTTGCATAGCTAAACAATTTAGAACTAGCTTTATAAGATAAAAATTACATAATGTAAAGAAATTCATGTCTCCTAGTGTGAATAAAGGTTCACAAGTTTATGAAAATAAGCCAAATAAGAAACCCAAGGATGTGTAGAGAGTAAAAAATCAATCCATGATTACTCAAACTACACTCCATGCCAAGGAGTATAATTTATGGGTGATAGTGGTTGCTCAAAACATATGATTGGTGATAATAGCAAGTTCATCAAATTGATTTAATGAAAGGAAGTATATGTCATCTTGGGAGACAACAGTACAATAAAGATTATAGGTGAAATAATCTTGAACATAGATGGAAAGTTGCCTACACATGATGTCATTTATGTTGAAGGATTAAAGCATAATCTACTGAGTGTCAGCCAAATGTTTGACAATGGATATAAGGTCACATTTAATTTATAAGGTTGCAAGTTAAAGAGATCTAGAAGAATAGTTGTAGAAGGGAAAAGGACTGAAAGCAATATATATAAAATTATTGAATTGAATGGTAATAGCTGCCTAATAAGAAAGATTTATGAGAGTTGGTTATGGCATAGAATAATGGATCATGTTAACTTTGATAACCAATAAAATAAAGCACAAATAAGTGTTTTAGACACACCTAAAATAACCAAACTTGCAAACACTACTTGCAAGGAATGTCAACTAGGCAAGCAGACAAGGGTCAAATTTCAAACAAAGGAGTATGCAACTAGAAAGCCTCTAGAATTAGTTCATACTAATCTTTATGGTCCTACTAAGACAAGTAGATCTAAAAGAGAGAGATACTTCATGTTATTTATAGATGATTACTCAAAAATGACATGGTTAACCTTTTTGAAGGATAAGTCAAAAGCATTCAAAAGATTCAAGATCTTTAGAGCCATGGTAAAGAATGAGATTGGATAAAAGATCAAATTCTTAAGATCTGATAAAGGTGGAGAACTTATCTCAAATAATTTCATAGAGTATTTGAGAAGCAAGGGATAAAAAGGCATTAATTTTTAGTAATGAATCCATAGTAGAATGGAGTTATTGAGAGAAAGAACAGGACAATCACGGAGATGGCCTGAACAATGCTAAAAGAGGCCAAGTTACCTGATGGATACTGGAGAGAAGCAATCTAAAAAATAGTATACATCTTGGACAGAGTTCAACTATGGCTAAATAGTGATAAAACTCCCTATAAGCTATGGTATGGAAAGCCTACCTATCTTAAAAACTTCAAAGTGTTTGGAAGCAAATGCTACATCAAGAAAAAAGATGACAAAATGGAAAGCTTTGAATCAAGATGTGATGAAAGAATATTTTTTGGATATTCCACTCAAAGTAAAGCATATGTACGTTACAATAAAAGGCTACACAAGTTGTAGGGAACATCAATGTCAAGGTTGAAGAAGGATGAAACATGTTGAACCTGACAAGGAAATCAATATTGAAGAATCAGATCTTGAGGAAGAAGCAAATAATTAAGAGGTTGAGGAAATCAATAAAAAGTCACCTCTAAGATTTGTTTAAAAGGATCATCCTAAAGAGAGGATAATTGGTAATAAGAATGAAGGAGTTCATATAAGGAGAAGAGATACAATGAACAAGGAGTAAGTGAGTTTTGCTCTAATGTTTTAAATTGAACCTAAGATCTATGTTGAAGCTAGCAAGGATGAGAATTGGCTAAAATCCATAGAAAAATAACTGAGCAAAATTAAAAAGAACAAAACTTGTCAATTAGTCCTAAGACCTTCAAACCAAAAATGTGATAGGTACAAAATGGGTCTATAGAAACAAACTCAATGAGGATGGATCTATTATAAGGAATAAAGCAAGATTGGTGTGCAAAGGATATGCAAAAGTTGAGGGCATAGATTTTGAGGAAACATTTACTCCAATTTCTAGATTGGAACCTATAAGAAAGTTTCTAGCATTTTATATTTACAATAAGTTCAAAGTCTATCAAATGGATGTTAAGTCTACTTTCTTGAATGGGAACCTAGAAGAGGAGTTCTATATTGAACAATAAGATGGTTTTTAGTTGTCAGAGGAAGAAGATTATGTGTATAGACTGAAGAAAGCTTTGTATGGTCTAAAACAAGCACCAAGAGCATGGTATTCAAGATTAGACTAGTACCTACAATAACAAAGTTTCAATAAAAGATGTGCAAACAGTAATCTATATTTCAAATTAGAAGGTGAGCATATGTTGATTGTTTTTATTTATGTAGATGACATCATCTTTGGTGGTAGAAATAAAAAAATGTGCAAAGAATTTGCTACACAAATTCAAAGTGAGTTTGAGATGTCCTTGCTAGGAGAACTTTTTTTCTTCCTTGGTCTACAAATAACACAAACTGATCAAGGGATATTCATATCCCAAATCAAGTAAGCAAAGGAAAATCTCAATAAGTTTGAAATGGAAGATAACAAACCAATTATTACTCCCATGATAAATAGATGCAAGTTGAGCAAAGAGGATGAGTTCTTTGATGCAAATCAGACTATGTACAGATCAATGATAGGTAGCTTGTTATACCTAACTGCATTAAGACAAGATATCATGCAAGCAGTGTGCATGGTTGAAAGATATTAGACTACTCCCAAAGAATCACATGTCAATGTAGTGAAAAGGATTTTTAGATATAAAAAGAGCGTAAATGAATATGGCCTATGGTATCCTACAAGTGAAGATTTCACTTTGATAGCATTTACAGATGTTGATGGGGAAGGAAGTGTGGATGATAGAAGAAGCACTAGTGGTGGTGCATTTTTTCTTAGAGATAGACTTGTTTCATGACTGAGTAAAAATCAAGAGTCAGTTACTCTTTATACAATAGAATAAAAGTATAAAATTGTAGTGTCATGTTGCACTCAAATCTTGTGGATGAAGCAAACACTCAAGGACATAAAGGTAGAGTACAAGGCACCTATCTCTATTCTTTATGATAATTCAAGTGCTATAATATATATCAAAGAATTGAGTGATGTATTCAAGAAACAAACACATATCAATCAAATATCACTTTTTGAGAAAAAACGTTACAAATCAAGAGGTCACAATGGAATATGTGTCAACTAAGGATCAAATTGTAGACATATTCACCAAACATCTTCCTAAAGAATAATTTGAGTATCTAAGACGGAAGTTGGGAATGGTGGCTCCTACACCACATCACTAGATTCTAGTGTTAGAACATGAGTCTAGGGGGAGTCTTATAGAAACTTTGTTAATCCCTGAAAGAAGAGAAACAAGTCAACTCAGGTATGCATACTTTTGTAAAGTTCTAATGAGTTGATGGTTGTAGATTCTTGGGTAAACTCCTTTATATGATAAAAGGGGAGATACATTTGGATAAACAGTCAAAAAGAGTCCCTTTGCCATTGATATCAAAGGGGGAGAAAAATATCAAAAGCTCTCTACAAAATTTTGAATAAAAAGTGCAAATGTCAAAGAAGAAAAACAAGTGTCCAACTTGAGTATTAAGAAAATGTGTCATTTCCTAAGAGGGATCAAGTTTGGTATGAACAAACTCAGTTCAATTTCATTAGAAGTTAATGCAAGTAATGTTAGAGAAAGAATAAAGTATCAGAAGATCAGAGCATTTAGTTTGCCATGAATGATAAAAGGGGAGATTTTTGGAAATATGATTGTCATTGATGTCAAAAAGGACATTATGAGCATGTCACTAATGTTCAAGACTGAGATTTGAGGATGTGCAAAGGATCCTATCAAAAGTCAAGGATGTTTGGAATGCTTGTGTGCATGAATAGAATTCATCTGGTTCTTCATATTGATCATCTAAACATTTTAGGTCTATGACAACAAAAGATGAGAAGGTATTTTGTTGACATCACCATTGCCACGTGTGAATGAGTTTAGGGGAGCTGGTCACATGGCTGTGATCACATTAGTCCTTAGTTGTTATGTGCTAGATTTGAAGATATGTGATGAAGCACAGTTGAATATATGGGGATGCAAAGTTGGCTACTTGGACAGAACTCACTAAGTTCCAACACTTAGACAAATTTGTAAAATATTTCAGCAGATCCAAGTAAACATATGTATGAGGTCAACATTCACACATATGGAGGTACCAGGACAAAATGATCATTTGGGTCTGTTCATTTTTGTGCCTAGTTTCTACATGCTAAATCTCAGGTCACACAATGTAACATGACAAAATATATGCTTGATCAAAGTAGGGCTCCCAAGCATTTTGACAATGTTTTCTAACACAATCAAATTTGCAGTTTACAAAAAAAAATTGAGAAGGCATTTTTATGATGTCATATCTTTCATGTATGAAGGATTTAAGAGCATATGGATATATGGATGGAATCCCCTATGTAAGAGAATCTTATGCGCTAATTTTTTGGTCATCTGAATAAGCACAACAATAGTTATGTAAGGACAAAGTTGGCCTTCTAGGAAAGTTTGAGGCATAACTAGCTATGTGGTAGAATAATCTTAGTGAGCAAATTAATTGCATTATATCTCGCACACATGAAAGCTTCATAAATAAATGAGCATATGAGTTTGTTCACTATCATGCCTAGTTTATATGGTTCAAATTTTAGACCAGGCGGTTGAGTGAAGCAGAAGATATGAAGGTGTAAAGTTAGCCTTCCAAGCATAATTGAGATGGTCCCCACACCTAGACAAATCTGCATAAGGTAAAGTTCAAGTAAGTCTTGAAGAGATCAAGAGAGTGTGTTGGCTCCAAGATGCTAGGATGAAGTGAGATGAAGATAGGTGGTCAAATTTTAAATCTTGATCAACAATTAATGCTTATTCATATGTTAAAAATCCAATGAAGCATAAGCAAAGTCAATTTATCAAAGAGACCTTTGCTAGTGATAAGTGTCACAATCATGAAGCTTGCATAGTAAATCTATGGTGTGGTTTAAAGATAAATCATCAACAAGCAATGTGAAGATGTCAAGTGTCTCAATAGCAAGAATTGACAGTAATATGCAAAAGGCATGTGCTAATGCCAAGTGTCACATTCTCAAGAACTAAGTATAGATAAAGATTGAGCTTGTTAAAAGATATAATGGTGAGCAGATGATCATGAAAAGGAGATCCAATGGAGTGAGTAGACTCAAATTGAATAAAGTGATCAAGGTTTATCGACACATTAGAAAGTTAAAGACTGAGCAAGTCTGATAAGATCAACAGAGTGAAAGCAATCCAAAGACACAAGAAACAATGAGATGGGATAAAGATCTCAACATTTAACGAATAGATAGAATTAAAGATCATACATATTTGGAGATATAACAACATGGAAAAGCATAGATCATATATATCAATGAATACACTTTAAAGTTGACAAAGCTAAAGTTTGGAAGTGTACAAAGATCAAATAGATAGTGTGAACCTATCAGAAATAAATTGAATGGATACATTTTAAAGTTGATCCATTTGAATATAAACCATCAGATTGTGGTCCCAAATAGAAGATCAATAATCAATATTTAAACATATGATCAGTCTAACAGTCAAACGTAAGAACATACAAGTAAGCCAAAAATCACGACATAGATAATGATATTGATCGATGTAACTCATCAAATCTATGTAAATGTGCATGTGCTTCAAAACTAGAGTCTATTAAATGTTATAGATAGTAATGAGACCAAGAATCGTGATGGTGATGCATGAGTTCTAGACGTAGAAAACTTGTAGTTGAAGAAATAATGAACCAAGCCTAGAACAGAGTGTGATGTGTTTTTAAACAAGTGTGAACATAGTGAAGATATGGAAACCTAGATCAATTATTTATATATATGATATATACAACATAGGTAAAGGATTCTAGAACTATTGTTATTGCTATTGAGCAGAGTCAAATAGCAAAAGTTTAATGAAGTATGTTGAGTAGAGACATAGCTAGACATAGAGACAGAGGGGCAAAGAGAAAGAAAGGCACAAAGAGATTATGTGGAGAGCATGAATAGTTTCAAATCATACCTATAATAGAGAATAAATGATTGGATTCATTTATGAATCTATGTTTTAATAAAGAGTTGTAGCTCCATTGTAGATCTGATTGGTTGGTGCCATCAGACAAGCTGAGTTGGTGTTCAATTAGGAAGTGGGTGCTTCCTTATATTTGAAGCTCTTAAACCAAGGGATTGGTGTCTCCTTATAGTTGGTGCCCTTAAACATTGTAACTATCAAGGTTTCTTATTATGAGGCTGGATTAGAATGGTAGATTCTAGCAATTATTCTCATGGTGGTTTTTCCCTTATTGGGTTTTCCACTGTATATCTTGTGTTGTGTCTATTTGTGCATTTGAAATCTTTGAATATAGTTTTAATCTACATTAAAAGGTTTTTAAAAAGACTAATTTAATTAATATACTAATTTACCCCCTCTTAGTATCTAGTTGTGTTCTAACAATGAAATAAAGTTACCTGAAGGGATTGATATATCACCTATTTTCAATGTAGCTAATTTGTATCTATATTATGAAGGACATAGTAGTGAAAGCACTAATTTATATTATAAATAAATGAATTTCATAGTGTAGATGCCAAAAAAAAGTGTGATGCAGAGGAATAAGTGATTAACATGCAGGTTAGAAACATCACGTGTAGAAAGGAATATACATGATATTTGGTAAAGTGGAAAGGCCGAATAATTGAAGATGCAACATGGATAAGTGCATCAGAGGCTTAAAAATAAGGAATATCATCAACAAATCTCTTATAAGGTACATGAGCAAGCTCTCATATTTATTTTATCGCCCTGTGTTTATGATCCAGGAACATTTGACTTCACATGCAAATTTGCATCAACCATAAATATGTTAGTTTAGGAAATTGCAAAATGTCATTTCGTGTAAGTGTCTTATTACATATCTTTGTTTCTATGTTTTCACAAGTCCTCAAATATGTGAAAACCTCAATGTTGTTTTATGCCACCTTTGAGTGTGCACCTATTTTGTGTAATTTTCACTAACTTACAAGCATGCATTTATTTATTGTTTGTAAAGTTTAGTGTGTCTATTATTGCATGCAATTTTAATTTTTGTTTGTCTACATAAGGATGAGACTATTTGCATAAGAAGTGGTTTTGGTATTTTACACAAACATGATCTTGTGGAGATATGTGAATAAATTTCAAAAGTCTATGACATTCTACAACATCAGAGGTTTCATTTGGATTACCACAGAGGTTGGTTCTTTTCCATAAAAGCAACAATGTTGCTCAGAGTTCTTAGAGGAGTTGGTTCTTCACCACACAAGTATGATGATGATTTGTGTGTCATTTGAAAATTTGGTAGTAATGTGTTGTAAGGTTCTTAATAAATATGAAAATCATGGCACAAGGGTTCTCTAACATAGTTGTTGGTTGTGAAGTCTTGAGACTTAGCCTTGTCAGGTTTTGAATTCCTTACAACTTGTCCCATGCATGACTTGGTTTGGGTATTTTTATATTCTTGTAACATGTTATGAGAAGGAACCGTTGCTATTAATTCATTAAATCATGGAAGCTACTAAGGATTTATTTCATTTTTCATGTGATGTAGTATGTCATCATGTGTTTGGTTGTAATGTGTTAAGGTGCCTTGGAGTTGTATTAGACATTTAATATTTTGGGTGCACTGTGGTGTGTTACCAATGTTTACTTAGGTTAGTGGGTTAATAAGCACTATATGTAAGTACGTAGGTCTTGAACCTTAATAATCATGTCCCTACACTTGTGCAAAGGAAGGATAATGCATGAATAGAGAGTTATAGCATGAGGATAATCTAAGAGATTGTATTTGGAGTAAGCTTATATTTAAAATATTGTAAATTATCAATAAGATATCTATTGATCTATTATTGTAACATATCTCATTGTGAAACAACATGATACTCTTTTATTATATGCCCTTGTTGTAATTCCTTTTGCTGAAATATAATAAAGGTCAGAGAGTGTGTTATTGCATTTTCTATTGTGTATTTTTAGTGTTGCATGGTCTAAGACATATCATAATTGAGACTCTTGACCACAGTTGCATCAATATGTCATAAAAAATCCAACATAAATTTCCACATATATGGTTGAAAGATGAACTCATCGAACTCTGGAACATAGATGCTACATTTGTGAGGCCAAAGGACATCACTAAAAATTCATAATGGCCCTCTTGAGTTCCAAAATTTATCATATGTATATACTTTCTTTAATTTCAATTCGATGATATCATGAGTGAAAATCAAGTTTCCTAATGTATACAATACCATGTAACTCATATAGGAAATCATTAATTAGTACAATTGGAAAGTAATCTTTGATTGTGAACTTGTTAAGTTCCATGTAGTCTGGACAAATGCACAAAGTGTCATCCTTCTTACACACCATAAACACTAGAGAGAAATAAGCACTCTGACTATGCTAGATAATTATTGCCTTGAGCATTCTTTGTACCATCTTCTCAATCTCACTCTTTTTTACATAGGGTACCTATAAATTCAGCTCTTGGGTAGTTGACTCCCTGGTACCAATTTACTAAGATGATTATGCTCCATTTTGGGTGGTAGTCCTCCCATCATATCTATAAAAAAGTATTGAGTGCCCCTCTAAAATTGCCTATAGATCTCTTTATGCTATATGCACCTTTCTTGATAGTGCTTCTAATGAAAAAGGTTGCACCATGAACCCATCTGCTCCATTTTAAAATCTTTTGTATTTGATGAAAGCTATCAAACTTTTGGGTCTTTTAACATAGCCCACGTAATTCAAATATCCTACCTTTTGAATGAAAACACATGAATAACTCCTAGAAAATTAACTCAATCATTCTCAAGGTAGTGACATCGAACTCCTAACACAATATTTGTGCTACCCATGGGAATGAAAAACATGGGGCAATTTAGCAGGTAGTCTCCCATGGTGAGTTTGATACTATGACATTTCTCTATACAAGTGATTGTATACTAATTGCAATCATAACTAAAATTTTGGAGCTAGATAATAAAAATAGTTTAAACAAGTGACCTACTTGTTGATGAATTTGTGTACTTCCTAAGTCAATCAATACTATCACCTTCTAGGTTTTTAAAATACTCACTACCCTGAGGGTTTATGGGGCGATAATTCCTGAAAGTGCATGGTAAAAAATAGTTGGTTGGATATTTTTTGTCTCCTCATCTAGCTCATCAACACCCTCTAATTCTACTTCTTTATCTTTCTCTTCTTCATTAATGCCTTTAAAGTAGAACAACTTATTTTCAACACATATGCCCATGACTATATTTGTTATCACAGTTAAAACATAACCATTTGGTCATTTTGTTTTTAATTTGTTGAGTTAATCTAGAAAGTTGGTGCTAAAGTGTTATAGGTTTTTGTGCTTATAAAGGCCTACATTTTTTTGGTCAATCCACTTTCCTCCAACCCATGTGCCATGATAATAGAATCATATAGTAAGTGGATTAAACATGTGTACCTCATGTTGAATGTCATCCTTAAGTCCCCTAAGAAATAAGTCATTCAATTTTTCATTTGTGATCATCTCTAAACGCAAAGACACATTTTTGGAATTGTTTAATATAATCTCTGATGAATCATGTTTGACACAATTTTTCTATATGGTTGGAATAATTCTCTATCACACTGTTGCGATAATGTATCCACAATTCTTCGATCAAAATTGACTAGGTGACACTGAGAGTCTTTTCCTTTTGTGCACACAACCATCGATATCAAATGAATTACTCATGCTCCAAATACAAGGATACCACTATGAACACCTATCCAATAGGTTCTGGTGTACATTAAAGAAATCTCCATTTGGTTGATCTAGGTGACCAGATCTTTACAATTGATCTTATGCATGTCCACTTTGGACAGCATGTTCTAAACACCCAAATTGTACCCAACCAAGTGCAAGGGCTATGTTATATCTAGATTTGAAATAATTGAGAAAAAAACCCATCATAGTTGGGCTATGCATTGGTGACCTAATTTTGGTTTTACAAAATCTATTGTGAGGCAAAAATTTGATCAAATCTCATAGAATCATTGGTTGAATTTATCCAAAATTGCTTTATTATCCAGTACAAACTGTATGTTTTATACACTTTATGATCTCTCACATAAAACCTATAACAAAACATCCACTAATTTCTAACTCCATATTTTCTATGTTAGGTATTTTTCCTAGAGGGTCAAAACCCTTGCCTTGAAACCTAGTGTGCATACAAGCCATGCAAATGTTTTATAATTGAAGCCTCAAAAATAGGGTTAACAAAGAAATATATCATTGTGATCATCTCACCAAGATGAATTAAATGAGTTTTATATTTCACAAGGGTACAAAAAACTCGAGAACCTCTAAAAAATAGGGCTGATAGAAATATATGTTGTTGCGATCACCCCACAGATATGATTATAATGACTATTATATTGTACCAAATAAATAAATAAATAATAATTACTTGACCAAAAAATTAAATTCCTTCCAAATCAAAATTAAAGTTTTTACAATCCTTCAACACCACCAAATAGACATTGATTTCAACCCAAAAGAAGAAAGTGAAACATCTTGCCCAAATCGAAGCTATGATACCAATTTAATAAAATTACTTGAATAAAACAATTAAATAGCAAATATGGATATATAAATATCAAAAACATAATAATAGCAATATATCACAATTAAAAAAATCAAATTAGAGCAAATCCACACTAAAAAATTGATAGCAAAGTACAATATTATAAATATATGACTAAGTTACTCCAAGAAGAACCTTCACAACCCTATAATAAGAACAAAATTCATAATATGATTATTTGATACTAACCACTACCTCTTATATATACTCTACCAAGGCTATGAATACTCCATAGTCCAACACTACTACCAATATGAAGATATAGAAATTATCATATGAAATGGTATGAGGCTATGTTAGCCACAAGTTAGCCACACATCCCAATACATGATAGTATTTAAAGGCGTAACACCATTTATGAAATCACTAAGATGTACATATGCTAGCTAAAATAATCACACACACACACACACACACACACACACACACACACACACACACACACACACACACACACACATGTAAACTAACTTTCCATGAGTTAATAATACAATATTAACAATGTGTGCCTCCAAATCGGTGAAATCTAAGGCTAGCACACAGTGAAAGAATTTTTCAAACAAAAAATACAAGCAAGGTAAACATTGGGCCTTACAAGTGTCATTTCAAAAACCGTGTGGTTGGATTTGTTAAATTTGAAAGCTTCTCAAACTAGTTTGGTGATCTTATTAGTAAGCTTCGATGGTCTGAAAACCAAACTTGTTTTTCTAAATCTCTACACATCTCTCTGAGAAACTAATATCCTAATTTAAAACCCTAGCAGACGACAATCATCTAAAAAATCCTAAAAAATGAGGGGTATATTGTGGGGTATATGTTTTCCTCAACTGATAATTATGAAGGCCTAAAAATGTTTGTACAATTTAAAAAACATATTAAGTATAATGCATATTCATCAAGGAGTCAAATGAATGCAAACCTAGCCCTATATAACTTTTTGCACTAGAATTAATGCATGGTGGAGAAATAAAATGCTTTATATCTATTTTAATTTTATGCTAAATGCTCAATTTATTTACTTTGGCACTTTCACAAAATTTGTTGTGTGTAGCACATACATCATTCAAGTCCTTTATATGCATCTATGTATTTATAGACTTCTCAAATTCAATTTAGATACCTTTTAATGCACAAACCATTACACAAAGGGCAAGGAAGGCCAACAAACTAGGAGCACATGGCACATGAGACATAAAATAAGAGTCACAAGAGCCCACCTTAGAAATGTACATCACTTGTTTTCAGGCCCTAAAATCATATGAAAGACAAAAAAACCAATAGATGTAGGAGGGAGGAAGTGTTTAATTAGTTTTTCATTTTCCTTTAAAATTAAATATTACTTACTAAAACTCAAAATAAAAAAGGGTTTATGGATAATACCTGTGGATCAGAAGACATTACACACCACTTGAATCTAGTGATAGTGAGAGCTCCTTTTTGGCTGGGAAGGCTAACCTACACAAATGTAAATACTTGACAAAAATGGATTAATAGATATTTGGTTGGACTACCTAATCCGAGATCAGTTCCAGGAAGAGGTACACTTAGAAGGATATCAGTCTACTATTTATACAATAAAGTAGATAAAAAATATATGAAATTATAATGAATAAATGATACAATAATAATATTGATTAAGATTTAGTCCTCAAATAAACTATCAATCTAAATGAAATATTCCTCCCAATAAGTGGAAGCAAAATCTACATCATCTTGAATAACAGTTAATTGTTCTTTAGTGGCTTCACGAGGGGGTGAATAAATGATGGTACAGAGGGCTAGCTCAAAGGCTATGTTGCTTTGATCTATAAATAAAGGTTGGAAAACTATGGGGAGAACGATGATATTGTTTACATCATGAACTAAATTGGGTAGAGTCATCTACAAGCAAAATACCATGTTCAAACAATAGTAATCAAAAATAGGATTGCAAATAGAGGTTGGGGATTAAGGACTCAGAGTATGTGATTAAATAAAATAGATTGATGTCAATCCTAATAGGATTAATACCAATTAGAAGAACTAGTGCCAATTCAGAATGAATCGACATCAATACTTTATGTGGCTGGGTTTAGTAAAATAGAGATATAAACGAGATAGATTTGTGAATAGGAGTGGATAAATGGATAAAAAAGGATGCTAATAATTTTTTAATGATTAGATAGATGGATAAACACAATAGTAATAGATAGAGAATGGTAAAATAGATAGAGAATGATAAAATATAATATAATACTTACCTTCAATCGACTTATGAGCATAATGAAATTCCTCCACAGGCACAGGCAGTACCTCGGGTTGCACCAAGTTATGATTGAACACAAAGAAAATCTAGTAGAGTGTCATTAGGAATGTCATGAAATCTCTAAGACTTTTAACATCAATTTGAGGCTCTAAGTTTTCTCATCCATAATGCAAAGGTAGGCTGAGTATTTATAGATCGGTGTCGATCTAGAGAATCGGCGTCAATTCACCCAAAATAGGCCTTTATTACAACCGTGAGTGAAAATAGCTCAGAAATGGGTGGATTTTTTGATAATGACTCCATACAGGGATAAAATGGTTATGGGGTTATATTCTTAGGTTATAAATGGATTAGGAGGTTTTGAGAGGTAAAAAGGTGAAAGTTGTTAGAACACACCTATCTACTGAGAGGGGGTGAATCAGTGGATTGACTATTTCAGTCCTTTTTTAAAACTTTTAATGCAGACTAAAAATATATGTAGAGATCACATACACACAAATATGCATAACACTAGATATACCATGAAAAATCTAATATGAGAAAACCACCATGAGAATAGTTGTTAGAATCTACTCTTTTAATCCATCCTCACAATCAAGGACCTCACTAGTTACAATGTTCAAGGGAAACAACCCTAAGGAGATACCAATCCCTTGATTTAAGAGCACCTACTCTAAGGAAGCACCCACTTCCTAAAAGAAAACCAACTCAACTTATCTGATGGCACCTACCTATTAGATTCTACTATGGAGCTACAACTTCATATCACAAATGTGATTCATAAATGAATCCAATTTAGTTCTCTATTACAAGTCTAGTCTGTAATTTCTTATGCTCTGCACATCCCTTTCTTATCTTCTATTTTCTTCTCTTCTCTGCCCCTATATCTCAATGTCTCTATTTTTATCTATTCAACATAATTCAATAATACTAGCAGCTCACCTGTATCCTTGATGACATATATGTATAAGCATTTGATCTAGGGTTCTGTATATTCTCTGTATTCACACTTGTTTGATAACACATCACACTCAATTCTATTGGACTTTAGTTCATTTATTTAATATCAAGTTTCTTGCATCTTGAAGTCATGTTTCACCACCATGATTCTTGGTTTCATTACTATTTTTAGCATATATTGGGCTCTAGATTTGATGAACATGTCATATTACACCAATTTGATTGATTACAGTGATCAATTTTATTGTCTGTGTCATATTTTATACTTAACTACAAGTTCCTCTACTTGACCGTTATAATGAACATATCTTTAAATATCAACCATTGATCTTAAGTTTTGCACCATGATCTAATGGTCCTCATTCGAATTGCTCGACATTAAAATGCATTCATTCGATCAAATTCTTAAAGGCTCACACTCTTTGTTGGATTCTTATACGCTTCTAAGATTTAACGTTTAAACTTTAAAATCCTTCTATTGGATCATTTGATCTGAGCTCTTACATGTCGTTAGATCTTCAAAGTTACATGAACTTTATCTTTGTCTATGGTTAAACCTCGAGCTCTCAATCTCATCTCGCTATTTCTTGAGTCTTTGAAATAAATATGCTCCATCCATCTTGTCAAACTAGCTTGGTCTTTAACTCACCTCTATGTCGATAAACATCGATCACTTTATCCCATTGAGTCCACTCACTCTGTTAGATCTTCACTGCATGATCACACGCTCATCATTTGATCTTCTGGCAAGCTTGATCTTTATCTCATCTTAATGTTAAACTAGGACCACTTGTCCTCATCTCATTGCATCCTTCTATTTTGGAATAAATGCATTCTATTGATCTTTTCGAGAGTTGTTCTAACATTACCTTGTGAAAATTTGACTAAGTATGGGAACCATTGTAATCTATCTATAAGGTCAACTTTATACATTCATATCTTTTGATTCGCTCAATCACATGTTCTAAAATTTGGACCATATAAACTAGGCATAATACTGAAAAAACCCATATGCCCATTTATTCCTAAATATTTTGTGCATGCGAGATATAACACCATTAATCTACTTAGTCAGATTATTCTACCACAGAGCCAACTATGCGTAGAACTCCTTGGAAGGCCAACTTTGTTCTTTCATAACTTTTGTTGTGCTTAGTCACATGACTTGAAATTTGGCACATAACATCCTCTCACGTAGGGGGTTTCATCCATATATCAATTTACTCCTGAACCCTTCATACATGCAATATATGACATCATAAAAATACATTATCATCTTTTCTTGACATATGCAAATTTGACTGTGGGAAAACACTATCAAAATGCTTAAGAGCCCAACTTTGCACATGCATATCTTTTGTTGTGCTACATCGCGTGACCTGAGATTTAGCACATAGAGATTAGGCACAAAAACAAACAAACCCATATGATCATTTTGTCCTGACACCTCTACGTGTGTGAATGTTGACCTCATCAACATGTTTACTTGGCTCTGCTTGAACCCTTTTGCAAATCTGGCTAAGTATAGAAACTTAGTGAATTTTGTTTTAGTAGATAACTTTGCATCATCATATCTTCAACTATGTTTCAATGCATGACTTCAAATCTAGCACATAACAACTAGGGACTAATGTGTTCACAACCATATAACCAACTCCCCTAGACTCATCCACACGTCGCAATGGTGATGTCAACAAACTATCTATTCAGATTTTCCACCACTAGACCCAAAATGTCTAGATGAATAAAATGAAAAACTGGATGAATTCCACTCATGCACACGAGCACTCCATTGATCTTTGACCTCAGATAGGATCCCCTGCAGAACCTCAAATCATCATACTCATTTATGAACATAAATGGCATCCATAATGCCAATAATCTCCCTTTTAACATCAATGATAATCATATTGCCAACAATCTCCCCTTTGTCATTGATGGCAAACTAAATGCTTTGATCTTCTAATACTCTGATTCTTTTCTCACATTGCTTGCATTAGCTTCTAATGAGTGTGAACTAAAGTTTTTCATACCAAACTTACTCCCCATTAGGCTATGGGACACTTTCCTAAACTCAACTTGGACACATGCTCTACTCTTTCAAATTTTTATAGAGAGCATTTGCACTTTTTCACCCACATAGAGCATTTGTACTTTTTCACCCCAATAGAGCATTTGTACTTTTTCTCTCCCTTTGACATCAATGGTAAAGGGACTCTATCTCACTATTTGTCCAAATTTTTCTCCCCCTTTATCAGATAATGGAGTTTGTCCAAGAATCTACAACCATCAACTCATTATAAATTTTCAAAATGCATACCTGAGTTGCCTTTTCTCTCTTCTTCCAAGGATTAAAAAAGCTTCTATGATCCTTCCCTCGTGCCATATCACTAGGATCTAGTGATGTGATGTAGGAGCCACCACTCCCAAATTTTGTCTCAGATACTCAAATTATTCCTTTCGAAGAGATTTGGTAAATATGTCTACAATTTGATCCTGAGTTAGCACATACTCTATTGTGACCTCTTGATCTGCAACCTTTTCTCTTAAGAAGTGATATTTGATTGATATGTGCTTAGATCTAGAATGCATCACTAGATTCTTTGATATATTAATATCACTTGAATTGTCACAAAGAATAGATATACGTGATTTTAACTCTACCTTGATGTCTTTGAGTGTTTACTTCATCCACAAGACTTGAGTGCAACATGCCACTACTGCCACATACTCTGTTTTTATTGTAGAAAGAGTAACTGACTCTTACTTTTTGCTCAGCCATGAAACAAGTTTGTTTCCAAGGAAAAATGCACCACCACTAGTGCTTCTTATATCATCCCCACTTCCTACCCAATCTACATATGTATATGTTATCAAAGTGAAATCTTCACTTGTAGGATATCATAGGCCATAGTCAATTGTGCTCTTGATATATCTAAAGATCCTTTTCACTGCATTAACATGTGACTCTTTAGATATATCAAGAGCACAATTGACTATGGCCTACGGTAACCTACAAGTGAAGATTTCACTTTGATAGCATATACATATGTAGATTGAGTAGGAAGTGGGGATGATAGAAGAAGCACTAGTGGTGGTGCATTTTTTTTTGGAAATAAACTTGTTTCATGGCTAAGCAAAAAGCACAAGTCAGTTACTCTTTCTACAACAGAAGCAGAGTATGTGGCAGCAGTGGCATGTTGCACTGAAGTCTTGTGGATGAAGTAAACACTCAAAGACATCAAGGTAGAGTTCAAATCACATATATCTATTCTTTGTGACAATTCAAGTGATATTAATATATCAAGTGGCATAGTCAATTGTGCTCTTGATATATCTAAAGATCCTTTTCACTGCATTGACATGTGACTCTTTAGAAGCATCTTGAAATATTTCAACTATGCATCTTGCTTGTATGATATCAGGTCTTGATGCAATTAGGTATAACAAGCTACCCTATCATTGATCTATACAAAGTCTGATTTGCATCAAAGGACTCATCATATTTGTTTAACTTACATCGAGTTATAATGGGAGTACTAAATGTTCTGGTATCTTTCATTTAAAACTTCTTGAGCATTTCCTTTGCATACTTGGTTTGGGATATAAATATCCCTTCATTAGTTTGTGTTATTTGCATACCAAAAAAGAAAGAAAGTTCTCCAATCATAGACATCTCAAACTCACGTTGAATTTGTGTAGCAAATTCTTTACACATTCAGTTTTTGTTACCACCAAAGATGATGGCATCTACATAAACAACAACAATCAACATATGTTCACCTTCTGATTTGAAGTACAGATTGTTGTTTGCACATCCTTTGTTGAATCTTTGTTGTTTTAGGTACTGGTCTAATCTTTAATACCATGTTATAGGTACCTATTTCAAACAAAATAAAGCTTTCTTCATTCTGCACACATAATCTTCTTATTTTGACAGCTGAAAACCTTCAGGTTGTCTTATGTAGACTTCCTCTTCTAGGTTCCCATTCAAGAAGGTAGACTTAACATCCATTTGATAGACTTTGAACTTCTCATAAATAGAGAATGATAGAAACATTCTTATGGCTTCCAATCTGACAAGTGGAACAAATGTTTACTTAAAATCTATGCCCTCAACTTGTGCATACCCTTTGCACATCAATCTTGTCTTATTCCTTATAATAGTTCCATCTTCATTGAGCTTGTTTCTAAGGATCCACTTTGTACCTATTAAATTCTTGTTTGAAGGTCTTGGAACTAATTCTCAAGTTTTTTTATTTTTAATTTGGCTCGGTTCTTCATCCTTGAATTTTATCCAATTCTCATCCTTGCTAGCTTCAACATAGCTCTTAGGCTCAATTTCAAACATTAGAGAAAAACTTACTTGCTTCTTGTTTTGTGCAACTCTTCTCCTTGTCTGAACTCCTTCATTCTTATTATCAATGATATGTTGTATAGGATGATTCTTTTAAATATATCTTGTAGGTGCCTTTTTATTTATTTTCTCATGCTCTTCATTAGTTTCTTCATCATCAAAATTTGATTCTTCAATATAGATTTCTTTGTCAAGATTAACATGTTTCAAGCCATCTTCAACCTTGACATTAATTCTCTCTACAATCTTGTGTAGCCTTTTGTTGTATCATATGTAATATTTTTTTTGGGTGGAATAACCAAGGAATATTCCTTCATCACATATTGATTCAAAGCTTCCTAATTTGTCCACCTTTCTCCTGATGTAGCATTTGCTATCAAACACTCTGAAATACTTAACAGAGGTAAGTTTTTCATACCATAGTTCATAAGGAGTTTTGTCACTATTTAACTTTAATTGAACTCTATCCAATATATATATTATTGTTTTAACTACTTCTCTCCAATATCTATTAGGAAACTTGGCCTCTTTTAGCATTGTTCTGGTCATTTCTTACATTGTCTTATTCTTTCTTTCTACTGCTTCATTCTACTATGAAGTCCTTGTTACAAAGTAATGTATTTTGATTCCATGACTCTCACAATACTCTATGAACTCATTTGAAGTGAATTTTCCACCTTTATCAGATCTTAAGCATTTGATTGTTCATCCAATCTCATTTTATACCATGGCCCGAAAGATCTTGAATCTCTCAAATGCATATGACTTATCCTTCAAAAAGTTTACCCATGTCATTCTTGAGTAGTCATCTACAAATCACATGAAATATCTCTCTCCTTTAGATCCTCTTGTATTAGTAATACCATAAAAATTAGTATAAACTAATTCTAGAGGCTTTGTATTTGCATACTCCTTTGTTTGAAATCTGACCCTTGTTTGCTTGCTTTATTGACATTACTTACAAATAGTGTCTGCAAGTTTGGTTATCTTAGGCATATGTCTAACACACTTATTCGACCTCACCTTAACTAGGTTATCAAAATTGACATGACCCATTCTTCTATGCCAAACCAACCCTCATCAATCTTTCCTATCAAGCAGCTATTACCATTCACTTCAACAAAATTGTAGATATTGCTTTCAATTCTTTTCCCTTCAGCAACTAGTCTTTCAAATCTCTTTAATTTTTAGCTTTTGCATTAAATGTGACCTTATATCCATTGTCACACATTCGCAGACACTTTGCAGATTATATTTTAATCCATCAACATAAAGGACATCATGTGTAGGCAGTTTTCCAGCTATGTTCAAGGTTCCTTTACCTCTGATTTTATTGCAGTGTTGTCTCCCAAGATGACATCATTCCTTACATTTGCTCAGTTTGATGAACTTGCACTTATCACCAATCATATGTTTTGATCATCCATTATCTATTACCCAAAAATTTTATTCCTTTCCATCGAGTGCAGTTTGAACAATTATAGATTGATCTTTCACTTTTCACACATCATTGGTTTCTTATCTGGCTTCTTTTTCTCCTTTTCAAAGACTTGTGAACCTTTGTTCACACTGGGAGGCATGCCTTTCTTCTTACTTTATGTTTTTAGTCTTACAAAGTTTGTCCTACATTGTTTAGCTATGTGACCAAAATTATTGCAATTATAGCATATTACATTTATATCTAACAAGGGAGCAAATGAATTTATGCTTACAAAGTTTTTTCTCCTTTTAGGTACAATTCTACAATCAATAGCCCTATGACCAAACTGATTATAGGTATAACAATAACCATAGAAAGATGAGAAATACCTGGTCTTAGCAGTCCTTTGTACAGTATGAGAAGCTCTTCTAAACTCTGGTTTCTTCAAGTCTCTCACTTTTGTGTATACATCTACATCAGGTACTTTTGTCTTCTTTATTTTTTCAATCTTCTTTTTAGTGTTCTTCACATCAGTTGTAATTGTGTCTTTCTTTGTATCCTTTCAAGATTTCTCTTTCTTTGCTCCTGATTCTCCTACTTTGAATTTGTCATATAGATTAGCAAATGTACTGGTTATGTGACTTTTTCTTTTTTCATAACCAAGACTAGATCTCTCTTTTAAAGGCTTTTGAGAGTTGATCAAATCAGCAAGAATGTGTGATCCTCCTTTTAGCTTCAAACCTTTGTTTATTTGATCTTTAGTTTTCTCAAGTTCTTTTCTCAAAGCCACTATCTCCGCTTCTAACTTCATGCACTCATCAGATTTAGATTGTAGTTCAAGTTTGACATCTTCTATTATTTTAGCCTCTTCAACTTGCGTCTTTAGGCTAACCACCATCTAATCATATTTTTCAAGATTTTTGGATATTTTTTCAATCTCTTTTTGTCCAAGCCTCTTTTGTTTTGATCACATACTTATAAATATGCATATCATAACAAAAATTAGCAGAGATCACATACACACAAATATGCATAACACTAGATATATCATGAAAAACTCAATATAGAAAAAATCACCATGAAAATAGCTGCTAGAATTTACTATTCTCATCCAATTTAAAAATCAAGAATATCACTAATTACAATGTTTAAGGGCACCAACCTTAAGGAGACACCAATCCCCTAATTTAAGAGAACATACTCTAAGGAAGCACCCACTCCTTAACTGAGTACCAACTCAGCTTATCTAATGGCACCTACCTATCATATTCTACTATAGAGCTACAAATTCAGATTACAAATTTCATTCATAAATGAATCCAATTTAATTTTTTGTTATAGGTTTGATCTGTAACTACTCATGCTCTGTACATCTCTCTCTTCTCTTCTCTTCTCTTCTCTTCTCTTCTCTTCTGTCTATGTGTCTCTATTTTCTCCATTCAACACAATTCAATAATACCAGTAGCTCGCATGTATCCTAGATGACATATATATAAGCATTTGGTGTAGGGTTCCATATAATCTCTATGTTCACACTTGTTTTCTAACACATCACACTCAATTTTGTTGGACTTTAGTTCTTGTCTTTAATAGCAAGTTTCTGATGTCTTAAACTCATGCTTCACCACCATGATTCTTGGTCTCATTACTATTTTTAGCATATATTGGGCTTTGTATTTGATGCACATGCCATATTACACCAATTTGAATGATTACAGCTATCAATTTCATTGTATGTGTCATATTTTATAACTTAACTACAAGTTCCTCTACTTGATAGTTGTAATGAACATATCTTTAAATATTGACCATTGATCTTAAGTTTCACATCATGATTTGATAGTCCTCATTCAAATTACTCAACTTTAAAACACGTTTGTTGGATCAAGTTCTGATAGGCTCATGCTCTTCATTGGATCCTTATACGCTTTTGAGCTTTAACATTTTAACTTTAAAACACATATGTTAGATCATTTGATCTAAACTCTCACATGTCATTATATCTTCAAAGTTGCAAAAACTTTATCTCTGTCTATGGTTAAACCTCGATCTCTCAATCTCATCTCATTACTCCCTGAGTCTTTGGAACAAATACGCTCCATCGATCTCATCAAACTAGCTTGGTCTTTAACTTGCCTCTATGTCGATAAACATTGATCACTTTATCCCATTGAGTCCACTCTCTTTGTTATATCTTCATTCACGTTCACACGCTCACCGTTCGATCTTATAACAAGCTCGATCTTTATGTTGGCTTAAAATTAAAATTCAACCACTTGTCCTCATCTCATTGTATCCTAACATCTTAAAGCAAACGTGATCCGTTGATCTCTTCAAGAGTTGTTCAAAATTTACATTGTGAAAATTTAACTATGGGAACCATTTCAATCTATCTATAAGGTCAACTTTACACCATATCTTTTGTTTCGCTCAACTACATGTTATAAAACTTGCACCATATAAACTAGGCATAATACTGAATAAACCCATATTCTCATTTCTTCTTGAATCCTTCATGCATGTGAGATATAATGCCATTAATTTTCTCACTCAGATTATTCTGCCACAAAGCCAACTATGCGTAAAACTGCTTAGAAGGCCAACTTTTTTCTTGCATAGCTTTTGTTGTGCTTAGTTGCATGACTTGAAATTTGGTGCATCAAATCCTCTCATATAGGGGATTCCATCCATATATCAATTTTCTCCTAAAACCTTCATACATGCAAGATATGACATCATCAAAGTGTCTTATTAGTTTTCTTGACATATGCAAATTTGACTATGGGAAAACACTATATAAATGCATGGGAGCCCAACTTTGCACATGCATATCTTTTGTTGTGCTACATCATGTGACCTAAGATTTAGTGCATAGAGACTAGGCACAAAAATGAACAAACCCATATGATCATTTTGTCCTGACACCTCTATGTGTGTGAATGTTGACCTCATCAACATGCTTACCTAGCTCTACTTGAACCCTTTCGAAAATTTGTGTAAGTATGAAAACTTAGTGAATTTTGTTTGAGTAGCCAACTTTGCATCCTCATATCTTCAACTACGCTTCATCACATAACTTCAAATCTGGTGCATAATAATTAGGAACTAATGTAATCACAACCATATGACCGACTCCCCCAGATGCATCTACATGTGGCAATAGTGATGTTAACAAACTCCCTATTCAAATTTTCTGCCACTAGACCCAAAATGTCTAGATGAACAAAATGAAGAACCGGATGAATTTCACTCAGGCACACAAGCACTCCATTTATCCTTGACCTCTGATAATATCCCTTGCACATCTTCAAATCACCATACTCATTTATGAACATTAATGACATCCATAATGCCAATAATCTCCTTTTTGACATCAATGATAATCATATTGCCAACAAAAGTAAATACTATTTACCGGGCTAGTAAATGATAAATAATCTAAACCTTAGGATATGGTTTATTTAGGGGATTTAAATAAATAAGACCTATGACACCTAATTAATCATCCCGAAGGGTAAGAAATTATAGTGTCTACATTTGCTCTTTTTTATAGAGTGATATGGAATACATACCACAAGACAAAAACTATGAAAGTTCCACTTCCCCAGGTTTATGTGAGGAGGTATCCCCTCTCAAACCAAGAGTTGGCAGAGGATAAGGAGTGGGCAACAGGTTTTCAAAATGAAATAATGGATGGGATGGATAAATAAAATATGGGCTCTAATAAGCGTGGATGCATAACATGAAGTGTATATTTTTCACCAGCAAGATGAAAGATAATTCAGGTAGAGATGCCCCAAGGTAAATCATGTAATCAAATGCCACAACTATGAATAGGTGGGCTTAACAAAAGTTGAACAAGAGAACAAGTGATAGGATTGGCTGACCAAAGCATTTGGTGTGTTATATGATATGCGTGCTACCTTTAGACAACTATTCTCAAGGGAGAAGGTACCCTCAAAACCCACTGAGGGGAGATACCCAAAAGAGCATATGTCTTACGCAAGTTATGGGACCATCACGAGGTCAAAATCTACAAACCTAAAATGGTATAGGTCGAATAATAAGGTAGATGTGGTAAGTAACTAGGATAAATCTAAGGAGCAGGGTTGGATGTATGTGATAGTAAAAATAGTGCAAAAAAGAGGCCAATCGGTGCCGATCCAAAATAAATTGGTGATGATCTATCAAAATGACATCGATCCAAAATGGATCAATATCGATCTAAAGTCAGGAATATAAGCAATTTCAACATAGAAAAGGGTTCATTTATGATTTTTGAAACCCAAACAATACTTGAGAGTTCAAACGACATAAGTGTTATGAAATAAGATGGCGGCTAGTGGCAACAGATTATGACATCGATGACACTCTAAAGATGAGGTAGGTCGATTATTTTAATAATTTTTTGAGTATTTTGAATTTTTAAAGATTTTAGGATTTTGGGGAGCTTAAGGCTAGGCTAGGTTATGGGGAGATGGCACTACATAATCAATGTTGATTCCCTAGTGAATCGGTGATGATTCATAAGGAATGGATGTCGTTTCAATTAAATGGTGCTAATCGATACAAAATGTCACTGATTCATAAAGGATTGACATCGATTCATAAAAAATGGGAAGGGCTTAGAATAGAGCTAGGGTTTAGGATAAGTTAGATTTCTTAGAAGATTTTTAGGCTTATAGTAGATTTTGATGATAGGCATAGGGACTAATAAAGTTATGAGATCAAGTGTCGCCCCTACTGGAGTGACTACGAGTGCAACTGAGTGATGATGACTAGGCCCATTTAGAGGTCATAAGCTTGGGAGGGGTGCATCACTACTGATGCATCCATCAAGACATAGGATTATTGGTGGCTTTGATAGAGTAGTGGGATGTCATGATCAAAACCTTTTGACTACCTATCAGGGAGATGACCATCATTGAGGAGGACATCTATCAGATATTATGACTTCTAGTACAGGGAGCACCGATAGTACCAGTAGATGATCAGGGTTGAGTAGCAACTTTGAGATGCCTATATGATGATGATGTAGAGGGGATCATTGTTGTTGTTGGGGGATTTACCTTTGAACCTCTCTACAGAGATGACATAGTGGGGAGAGGCATGATGATAATGATGATGTTGGCAATCTCGTGCTACACACTCTCAAACTCAGGGGGAGGGAGATTTCCATGGATCTTGATTGGTGTTGTTGCAGACATGTTGGATCATTACACCATTTTTACATGGGCATCGACCTTGTTGGTGTATATTTACAGGGTGCTTTGGGGTTGGAGGACCTAGAGGCATTATGGTTTGGATGTGATAGATATATTACACTGTTGGGCCTATAAGCACATTAGGATAGTGCAGTCTATTGGTACCTCGTGGATATGGTGGTACAAGATAGACTACAACATGGCCTTCCTACACTAGAAGGTCTATCTAGAATGGGGCTTTATAAATGGCATTGTTTGAGACTTGGACTATTACGAGGGTGTTCTAGAGGATTTTAAGGCTACATACATCATCTGGAGGCCTTATTTATGATTTCATGAGTGGCTTGGCATGGAGGCAGAGTTGATAGGGGTATAGAATGAGCATTGGGTTACAAGGAGGAGGAAAAATTACTAGGAGTACCTCCATTTTGGTCGAGAGTGATGGTAGTTTGGATTGGTGCAGGGTATACATGGGCCCCGTATGTATATAGGTAGGATGAGACAAAATGGGAGATGTTGGACCAGTGACGAGAGATGTCTCGATAGAGGAGGAATAGGTACTAACAGGGGACAATGTGGAGGATGTGAGGTGTACTCCTACATATACAACTTGGTGGGATAAGTAGTGGGCAACACGACAAGATAGGGTGGTGCAACCATGTTAGGGAGGAGGGGATGAGGAGATGCAGGAGGAAGAGGAGGAGGCTGACTCTGAGGAGACAAAGGAGTAGATATATGATGAGATGGGAGATGAGGTGGTTAAGGGAGCAAATGGGAGTGGAGAGGAGATATATGTTAGAGAGATGATCATGGAGAGAGATACATTGAGGGTACAGTGTACCTTTTTATAGGGATAGCTAGTTGTAGCACAAGGGGCACTGACTGTTGTGTAGATAGAGTGAGATATAGTGCACACCTAACTAGATATTTTACATGTGGGGTTTGAATCTTTGTAATAAAGTCATGACATGGTGGTGGAGGATAAGGATAGGTATAAGGCAGAGTTGTATACCTTGAGGAGGGAGAAGGAGATAGAGTCCTTAGTATAGGTTATTGGAGAGGTGGCAGGGCCAAGTACGAGACCAACAAGGACTATGAGCATTGATCGGTACAAGGATTTAGTAGCGGAGCTGAGATATTATAAGTAGATTATTCTAGATCAGCTACTAGAGACTCCTCATTATGCGACCTACATATGTAGATAGGGCAGGTCCTCTAGGTGCATGCATACAAACTCAATCAGCATGGGAATGTCACTTAAAGGAGAGATAGGGATGGAAATGGGGGTGGAGATCTATCAAGTATACATCTGAGTAGATTAGAGTTCACTCGATAGATCCATATGTATATATATGCACTTGTACTAATCAGAGAGCCATGGACATTTATACAGATATTGTGATGTATATTAATCTTTTGATATATATATATTTCATGTTTATGTTATTATTTATGGATGTATGGATTATTATGGTTATGGATATCATGGATTATTATGGTTATGGATATCATGGATTATTATGTTTTATGGATGTATGGATTATTATGGTTATGGATGTTATGAATTATATGCAATGTGGTTAGAGTATGAGTTTTTAAATGTTGATGGATTACAATTATGGATTAGAAAAGATTACTATAATATGGATTTTTATGTGATGTAATTATATGAGTTGAATATGGATGTAAATGTTATTGAATGTATTATGGATCATGCTTATATTAATGATTATGGATTTATGGATTATAGATATGAATATGATTTTGATGTATGGATGAAAAATGGAATGATTAAGCTGGTGAAATTATGGATTATGGATTGTTATGGATTTAGTTATGAATTATGAATGTATATTTGATTATGGATGTGTAAATTTTATGATGTATGGATTATGGATTTAAAACATTATAAATGGTGATTTGGATTTATGATGATGGATGATAAGTAATGTTTATGGATCATGATTTAATGGTTATGGATTATGATTTTAATGGTTATGGATTATGATTATGATGGATATAAATTGTAACTTAATGACTTTCATGTTCATAGATTTATTAATATATGCAGACAATTTTGTAATTAATTTACAAAAGGCTTAATGCCCGTTTATTGGCTCGTACCATGACCCAAGTAAAACCAATTAAAAGTGATGCACATGCGTCCTTAACCCACTACTAATAACAACCCTAACAACTTTAGGTCAAATAAGTACAAGCTCTTAGTGACTTGATTTTAGGATGTGATAAAAATGGACTCTAAGAAGAAGATGTTTCCATCTTACATACCTACAACTAAGGGTTAACCTAGAATCCTTGTGTGTCAATCCATGTAGATTGATCAATGTTGGAAGTCTACTATATTAAAGAAAGCTAATCGATGTGGGAAACTCTTTAGGGATATTTTATGCATGATAGCCATCCTTCGAGGGAGTGGTGTATATTTTAAGATATATTTTTTGAAATAGTTGTCCTTTGATAGATTAGTATGTGCTTTTGATATTTGGTATAGCTTTACAAATTTTATGTATTTACATAGCTATCTTTCGAGGGAGTAGTCTATTCATATTATTTTGCTTTCACTTTTATAGATGCTTTATTTTTTATTTTGATCCCAGTATTATTATTATTTTATGGATTGGCCTTAGGTGTATCCTAGGATAATCTCCCAAAGCTTTGATATACAAGACAAAACACTTATTCACAAAATGAATTTAGTGATGGGAAGGGATTTCAGGGAATAATGACTTGGAGCTCCTTCCCATTATAGGTGAAGCTTATCCAATTAGAGCATGTTATGAATACAGCCATAGTATTCATATTTAAGGTTAAGAATAGGCTATGTTTTTGGATAACCACATATTTCTATATTTCATTATTTGGTATAAAAGTAATAGGGATATGAAACCTATAGACTAAACTAGGTAGACCAAAGGTAATTAAGATTTATTAATAGTAGAAATGATGTAGATGCAATGCATTAAAGGGCTCATGTTCTGATTTTTCATTAAGATTTATTAATAGTAGAAATGATGTTTTTGTTTTAAGACAAGGCCACCAATGTTAAATTCATGTTATTTTAAATGTTTATTAGAAGTGTGTTTGATTTGTTCCTGATATACATGTAGATGGTCAAGGGCAACCAAACGATGCTCATCTAAGAGTTTGATCTGGGTTAATCATTCTTGACGAAAGTCATCCTCAAAAATGATATCTTTCAAGGAGATGTGAAGCGAAGGAATTTGAACTTTAAGAGCAAGTACAGCTTCAGTACCATAAACTAGGGAGAAAGGGGTAGCACCTATAGGGGTTTAAATACTAGTCTGATAAGCCCATAAGGCATACGGAACATGCAAATGCCAATTCTTACCTACTTCATTAATGAATTTGGTGAGGATTTTGACTAAAGTCTTATTGGATGCCTCACCCTGCACATTAGCTTGAGGATAGTAAGGTGAGGAAATGTTGAGCTTAATGCTAAAAGAATCACAGAGTTCTTGAACTTTTTTATTCTTAAAAAAAAATCATTATCTGTGATGATCTTATGAGGGATGCCAAAGTGACAAATGATATGATGAGTAATGAATTCAATGATTTTATCTGCTTTGGTCGAGATAAGGGGGATAGCTTCCACCACATATTAAAATACTCAGTGGCGGTACTGATAACCTCGTGACACTGGGATGATTTAGAATTGATTTGTCCTATAAGATCAAGCCCCCACTAGAAGAAAATCCAAAAGTCCTAAGCTAATTGCAATGATTGGCTAGGGACATGGGATAAGTTGGTGTGTTGCTAAAACTTGATGAAATTCTTAACGTACTCTTAGTAATATTGATTTAAAGTGAGTTAATAATAGCCCAATCGTAAGATTCATTTAGCAATGGTGCATCCATTAAAGTGTCCTCCACATGATCCATCATGACCTTCTTTGATAGCGAGGGTAGCCTCATGATCATGGATACAATGAAGAAGAATGTCGTTGAAACCACATTTATAAAGGACACCCCCCACTATGGCAAAGCAGGTGACGCGATGTTGAAAGGCTCGTTTAGCATTCCTAGATAGATCCGGAGGAGTAATCCCCTAGGATAGATAATCAAATATCTATGAATACCAAAGATCTGATGGATTCTCCTCCACACTATGGATGGATGGAAGGTTAGTTTTGATTAAAAAAAGTTGATTAATCCTATAAATAAGGACAGACAACTTAGACTCATGTGACAAGGATGGGATAAAAGAGGCCAGGGAAGCCATAGTATCCACAAATTTGTTAGTTGATCAAGGAGTGACTTGGATAGCATAATACATGAAGGTGGCTAATAATTGATCAGCGAAGATTTTATACTTTTGAAGAGTATCATTCTTAACTGATAGATGCCTTTGATTTGATTAACCATGAGTTGGGAATCACCATAGATATTGAGTGTTTTAATACCCAAAGCTAAGGCGATTTGGAGACCTATGATTAAATCCTCATACTCTGCCATTGATTAGTGCAGTAAAAATCAAGTTTAAAGTATAGAGGGATAGGTGTCCCCCAAGAAGGAATTAGGATAATTTTGATTCCCCCACCACATTCACATTTGGATCCATCAAAGAAAAGAGTCATTTGATATTGTGGATTCGGTTGAGATGTGGAGGATATAGATTCGTCTGGGGATTTGTAGTTAACCAGTTTATTATCAGAAAGAGGTGCCTCAGCAAGTTGATTAGCAATGATTTGACCTTTAACTGACTTTTGATGGATAAACTCCAGATCAAATTCTGCCAACAGCATAATTCACTTGGCCATGCACTGATTTTGATAAGGCTTGGAGTGCATAAACTTCATGGGATCAGTGTTAGTGACAACATAGGTTTTATGATTGAGTAGATAATGTCGTAGCTTAGTAGTGATGAAAACCAAAGCTAAGCACAACTTTTTAGTATGAGAATAATGCATCTCATATTCAATAAGTATACGACTGATATAGTACATTGTTTGCTCTTTGTGATGCTCATGACGATTAGCTAGCATAGCTCCAAAGGCATGGTTTGCAGTGGAGCTATACAAGAAGAATGGCTGTCCTTATTTCAAAGGTGTGAGAATTGGTGGTGAAAGAAGGTAGCTCTTAAGAGCTTTGAAAGCCTCTTGACAACTAGAGTCCCATTTAAAATACATATCCTTCCTTATAAGGTGATGAAAAGGTTGACAACGATTGGATAACTGGGAGAGAAAATGATGGATAGATTGCAACTTACCTTGTAAACTTCAGAGTTATTTTAGATTGGAAGGGGGTGGCATTTCTAAGATGGCCTTGATTTTGATAGGGTTGACTTATATCCCACGGATGGAGATAATAAAGCTTAGGAGTTTACCTGTCAATATTCCAAAAATACATTTCTTGGAATTTATTCAAACATAAAATTGGATTAAGTGGTCGAAAATAACCTTTAGAATGGAAAGATTATCTTTTCGTAACTTTGATTTGTTGAGGAAGTCATCTACATAATCCTCCACAATATTATGGATAATATCATGGAAAATGTAGGTCATGGCTCTTTGATACGTGGCTCTTGTATTCTTTAGGCCAAAAGGCATAACGCGAAAGCAAAAAGTCCCCCAGGGAGTAATAAATGAGGTCTTTTATTGGTCTTCTAGTACGATAAGGATCTGATTATGCCCAGAAAAAACATCCATTAGTGACAACATTTCATGGCTAGTGATAAGGTCTACTAACTGATCAATATTAGGGAGAGGGAAATCATCCTTTAGACAAGCGATATTAAGGTCTCGAAAGTCAGTACAAAGGTGAAGTCCCCTTGTAGGCTTTGTTACAGGGACTATGTTAGATACCCACTGAGGGTAATTGATAGGTTAGATAAAGTTAACAGATAGGAGGCATTGTAACTCTTCTTTTACCAAGAGCGCTATGTGAGGATGCATCTTTCAAAGTTTTTACTTGATAGGCTTAACGTCAAGAAATGTAACAATGTTACAAATGATAATGGTAGGATCGATACCAGGCATATAGATATAAGACCAAGTGAATGTTTCACTATACTCCATTAGAAATGTAGTGAAATCTAGGTATTCATGGGGATATAATGATTCAATGACCTTAACAATGTGCAGAGTGTCTAGGGATCTTATGCTAACGTCAATGGTGGCTTCATTTAGAAGATTAGAGGTTTTTGATGGGAGGGCTTTATGCAGATGGGAGTTTTCAACGCCTAAATGAGTTAAAATGGACTCATCATCCTAGCACTGAAGAACAGGAATGGTAAGAGAATCCTACCCTATCATGTCTAGGTAAGAAGGAGGAATGGTTTAAATTCTCCATCACGATGATAAACGAGAGGCTCTACAGAAATGGCATTTACTAAAAACAAAGTTAGGAGGAATGGATACATTGATGTTATCGAGGAAGAGGTGTTGGATGGCGAGGATGGGTTGTCCCCTTCAGGGATGGGAAGAAGAGTAATTTTTGGGGAAGATTTGGGATTTTTGTTGAAGCCAAGGCCATGTTTCGCATGGGGTCTTCTAAACTACCCCAATGCAACCTAATGTGGGCCCTATTCACAATGTCCCATGTCAGAACCTTTCTAGGCACACCATTGTAAGTATGTCTCCACAAAGTGGGGTTTATCAAGGAATGAAAATTTGGATTGAAATGGTTTAGCCTGAGTTTGTTCAAAAGGGCTTGAAGAAGGTTGGTCGATTCCCCCATAATCAAATGGCTACGGAGGAATGATTGGCCAAAGGGGATAGTTTCCCCCAAATTCGAATAATAAGCTAATTGTTTGTTAGGACGTCCATTTTCTTGTGGCATAGGGAGGGTATTGAGCGTTAGTAACTGGTACTCTCTGATTGAAAGCTATTGAAAAGTAGAATCAATGGATTCCTTACCAAGTCTAGATGAAGGATTCATTGTGCTAGTGGATACTTTGTTGGATGAGGATGGGGTAGCAATTTGTAATGAAATCAGGACCTCATTGAGTTGAAAGGTAAGGTACAAAAGGTTTGAAGGGATGAGGATCAGTCAGGATGTTGTGTATTTTTCCCTCATATTCAAATTTAATGCACTGATGCAATGTAGAGGGAACGTAATGCACAATTTGAATCGAAGGTCATCTCAGGAGAATGTTATACTGAAATTATCCCTCAATACCATAGAATAATTCAGGGAGAACGCACGTGCCTACCTAAATGTGAAGGACTATCGTTCCTAATGCAGGGGCAATGGTATCATTGAAGGCTCATAAAATGGTGGGTGATTGGGCTACCACTGTCTCAGGTAACTAAAATTGTTTAAATGTGTGGGAAGAGATGATGTTTACATTAGCATTTTTGTCTATCATAACTCTTTTAATTTGAGTTTGATCTATCTAGGTAGTGATAAACAATGCAGGATCCTTATTGTTTGGCTGTAAGGGTGGTATTTTTGAATCATGAAATGTTATGGATAAGGGTTTCTGAAATGATGTAATAAAATATTATAATAGTTGGGGTTCATCTGCTTGTATTTATGTGGCCTGTAAAGCTTTTATCATGGATTTATGGTGTTGTGGGGAGTTCTAGACAAGTTCATATAAGGACATCTTGATCGGAAGTTGATGCAACTACTTTAAAACTGATATTTGTATGAATTTCAAAGCATTATTATTTTGTCTTTCCTAAAATGAAGACTTTAGGTTTAGGGGCAAGTGCAGTTGGACTATTTGTGGTAGGAGTCATTACTTTAGCAATAGTTACTTTAGCTTTTTCATGATTATGGGTCTTATGACCCTGAGCTTGGGATCATGTGGCTATATGAACTATATCTATTTGGAATAGAGGGGGATTCACTAAGCTCTTAGAGTCATCGACAGGGAGAGATTGGTGTTGGGTTCTATCAGAGGATTTTTCCTCCTTTAAAGCTTGTTCTAATGTGTTACTTCATGTGGTGGATGTAACCCTAGGGGGATGGGCATGACCTGATTATTTTGTTAGGAGATCATCTTCATCTAATAGATTTCAAACTATGACCTTTAATGTGTTACAACCTTCTCTATCGTGCCCTGTTACTCGATGGTATGTGCATGTCATGTTTTCTCTATACCATGATGATTTCTAAATATGAAGGCTGACAGACTTTATGGGTGGTAGTGTGATTAAGGAGGTCTGGATAAGTTGATTGAGGATCTTAAAATAAGATCCCTTCAATGGGTCTTGACTCAGATTTTCCATTTTTTTGGGTGCTGGTGGGGAAGAGGTACGTGACCTCAAAATTTGGTCTCTTGAACCAGATGTTTGAATGGTCCCTATTGCAGGTACTTTGTGTCTAGGGTAAGTCTTTACACTAAACTTGGTGGATAACAAGGGTTTAATGGATTATGGATTGGCATGACCACAGTGGGAATATTTAATTGTGATGGTACATGTGCTTTAGTGGTAGATTCTATAATGGTAGCTTTCAATTTAGCTGAAGGATGTGGCCCTAATATAAATGCTCTTGTCTGAATAGGGGGTAGTGGTGCTTTTCCTTTTCACATCTATTTAAGGGTTGCAGGGATGTCCTCTTTAGGGAATTTGATCCTAATAGGAGGATGTTGTAAATATTTTCCCCTTGGGTCTCTGAGATTTTTGTTTCTGGTATCTAGGGCTTTTCCCTTGATCTCTCTACGATTTAGTGCCTCCTTAGTAGTGAGGGTAACTAACCTAGAGATAGTTCTGGTAACATAATAGCTTCCTCAAGAATTAATATTTAGTGGGAACAGGTATACTAGAAATGGGTATTGAAGCGTTGAGAGGAATAGTATGCAAGTTTTGTAGAATGTCTAAGCAAACTTTCTCTTCAATAAGTTTTTCCTCTTTTAATTCTTGAGTGCTTTCAGATATGGATTCTTCCAATGGATTCCAAACAATGAGATCCAGCAAATTAGAGGAAGTTTTTGGGATATCTTTGCTTGGTTGGGATAGTTCAAAAGTGTATCTTGTGAGGAGATCAAGGATAGGGGCCTCATCAACTTTTTTAGGTATAAGTTGGTCAAGGATGGTATTAATTACGTGAGTCTCATGTTTTTATGTGGATCCTAATTTAGCTTGCACAAAATTTGATGTAGAGGCATGATTGGGGAATGGTTGTCTGAATATATCTATAGATTGCTTTTCGGGGGCAATAGGATTATCTAGTTGTAATTCCCCCTGGTCTATAATATTTTGTACTAAGTCTTTGAAATAACGAGATCTATTGACGTTGTGGCCTATTACACAGTGAAAATTATAGAATTTTTTTCCCTGAACCAACTAGGTTTAGGATGAGATTCATCGAGAGGTCTTACTGGAGGGAGTTCAACGAGAGAAGCCTTTAAGAGTTTATCTAAAATAGATGCATAGGATTCTCCTAAAGGGGTATATTATCATGGGGGAAAGCGTGTCAATGGGATTTTGAGACTGTACCTATGGGATGGAAGGCTTAGATTGGTTTTTAGTTTGTGGTGGTGCTAAGTTTATAACTACGACATTGGCAGCCCCTTTGGTTTTATTGTTTTTGTTACTGTTAGTCCCTTTGGAGGGTTTAGATTTAAAGTTTTTATTTTACAATTTAACCTTCCCTTATTTTAGAGCTTTAACTTCAATCTTATGAGCCATTGAAAAGGCATCATCAAAGGTTTTAAAAGATTGCACCCATAAAGTTGAAGAGATGTGTTTGGCACACGCTCTCATAAATAACTCAATTAACTCAGGTTGTGGTAGAGAGAAGGTGAGTTGATTGATTAAAATTATCCATTTATCCACAAAGTCGATGACATATTCATCATCAAATTATTGAATGGTGTAGAGGTCAATAATGGTAACTGTTGACCAAATTTTGGCCCTTCAGGTAAAAATTGGGCACCCCTATTTGAAAACTTAGCCACCTAAGTCTATACCTTTGGATAGGTCTAGTATGTAGGTTTCATTTAGAAGAAGTGTTCTATACAAAGCTCGAAATAAATGTACAAGTCCAATTCTTTTGAAAAGTTTGGTTTTGATATTTTGCTAAGCCTTTGCATAGTAATCATTTTGAGTCTTTTGTTTTTGACTAAAGTGTTATTTTTTTGGACTTTTCATTCAACCAAAGTGTCAAATTCTTTCAGACAATTTGTCTGAGATAAAATTTTTGAAGACAAAGACTAATTCCTTCGAGAAAATTATCCAAACAATTTTCCTGAAGGACATTTTAAGGCTAAGGGATCATTTTCAAATTTTTCGAAGGGCAGTTTACAAGTTTCGAAGGGAATTTCTATAGGAAATAGTCCACTTCATTCTTCCGAAGGAAACTTTTTTCGAAAAAATGTCTCGAGCAACTTTCCCGAAGGGCACTTCGGAAAAAAGTCAACTTCAATTTTTCTAAAGGGCACTTTAGTTTTTTTTTAAGGGCATTTACAGGAAGGCCAAAAGGTACTTTACAAAAAGTCCAAAGGGCACTTCAACTTTCCTAAAGGGGTGTTTTCAGAAAGTCGAAAGGACACATACAAAAAGTTTGAAAGATTGTTTTCGTGAGAAAATGGACCAAACAGAAGTTCCAAAAGGATACCTCTCAAGTCGAAGGGGTCATTTGCAGGATTTCAAAAAGAGTCAATTCCTCAAAGAGATAGCCCAGACACATTTTTTTGAAAAAGGCACTTTCAGAAAAAGCTCAAAAGATTGTTCAGAACAAATTGTCTGTAGAATTGTCTAAAGGAAAATTTCGAGGAATGAATTCTTTTAGGAGAAGTCTGAGGGAAACAAAAGTCCAAAGAAAATACTCGAAGGATGATGGCCTATAAAAAGTCAATTTCAAAATATGAAAAATAGTTGTTGGTGTCAAAAGGCTCGACAAGAACCGGAAGGCGAATATAGAGGTAACAAATGGAAAAATGTCCCAAGCATTTGGTTCAATCATAACTAATTCAATTGTAACTGATTCATTTGGTGCAATTGTAACTTATTCAATTGTAATTGATTCATTTTGTGACATGGCATATCTCGCCCACCTCTTTTCCACATGCAAATGTAACTGATTCTCTCATATAGACACATGTCCAAGTGACCCTTGGACTCCCTTTGCTTGACCTCCCTCCCAAAGGCTATATATATGCATTATTTTGGCTTGTTCAGCAGCTTTTGTTGGTTATTGAGAAAACTATGGCTAGATTTGTACTTGAAGAAATATACAAGTGTTGTTACCACTCATATGTTGTAATATTGAGTAATGAATTGAATCTTGTTGGTCTAGTCTAGTGAAAGATTGTTTTTTCTAGCTTGTACTCTTGATGGTCTACCAATTTGCAGAAAGGAGATTGTTGCAGGTCTTTACTAGTATTCTTTTCTAAGTGTAGATATATTATAAAAGTGGTCCATGATTATATCCCTCTTTAGAATCATTTATTCCCTTCCTAAGAATCATATACCTTCTTGAATCTAGCATATGAAACATTGATGTAGTAATGAATCCTGAGTTGTGAGTCTTGTATGAGAAACACCTTGTTTGCCTTTAAATAGTGGTTTCAGTGAATTGAGAGGACATTATATATTGGTGCATCATCGCTTGGTTTCTTAATTGTTTTTCTTAACCCTTTTCATACATAATTGTTAAGTTAGAGAAAGAGCTTTAAAGGTGCATCAAGGGGAGTCAACCCCTTATCTAGAGATTGATCGCAGCGAAATTGTCATCCACAACAAGAGAGATATTTCCATTGTGCTACTTGGATGAGGAGACTTGAGCATCTCCTCAAGGGTGTGAATCCAAGTGTCAATAGTTTTTGGCATGCTTGGTGGGACTATTTGTAATGAGGTGAAGAATTATTGATGTGTTCTTCAACAAATCAACATTTTGGAGGCATTTCAATCAACACCAATGGTGAATCCGAGTTGAATTATTTGGTCAAGCAGCCCTAGTGCATCAAGAAATCATATTTGGTATGTATAATCCCATTGTTGAGCAGTATAGCCCTTATGTTCCTTTGTATAGTTTTGATCAAGCTCATGTTGTTCATGGAATCACCTCAAGCAGCTCTCTTGATTGTTCTTCTAGTCAATCCAAGAGTGCTACAGAGATAATGTTGGAGTTTGAGAAGCAAATCTTGGAGATAGATAGGTTGAATGAGCAAAATAGTTATCAGAAAGAGCTAATGTACAAGGAGTGTCTATTTAGACAAGCTCAAGCCATGCAATCCATGAAGAAAAAATTAGTAAGATGGAGGAGTCAACCCACTCAAGGCAATCAACCTTGTATGCCTTTTTCCATCCTGTTGGGTAAATATTTTGTCACCAGTTGACTGACGGAAAAATAGGTGCATCAACCACAGCATAAAGAGATTTATATAGCAAAACGGATATGGTGACCACAGCCAGATTGGGACAAATCTCTCCTCTCAGCAAGGGGAGGTTCCCTATAAACTATTATATACTATATAAGTTGAAAATAGACACAAGGGTGAAATCATACCATCCATCTCTCTTTTTCAGAGATGATGTTCACAGAATAGAGGAGAATTCTAGTGTAATTACTGAAAGGCACTTCTCTTCTTTTAGAAGTGATATTCAACCAACAGCATGATTCTTCCTGGGTAGTAACAGAAACCATAAGAAATCAACGAAAGCACGAAGTCTTTCGTTGTCTCTAGTACTGATTAGGACAAAGAAACACAGCAGGATTAAGTGTAGCTCAAAGTCTGCACTTTAACTACAATAGAGTAAAAGGTTACGAAGGATAAGGAGAGCTCAAAGTCTCTCCAGTATCATTTACATAAAACACAGACTGAAGACACTTATGGCAGCACAAAGTCTCCCACAATTGGCTTCAGGACATCTTCCAACTTACTTCCACTTGTTCTACTTGTTTGATTAAATGGACAAGACTGTATTTAAAAAATAGACATAAGAACAATTTCGTAGATGACACAAGCTTATTCCAACACAAAGTTTGAAAGGTCACTTGTTTTCTCATTCATTTAACAAAATATGATTAACAATCTGAGCTCAAAGTCTCAGGATTGCCTTTCAATTTGGGCAGAGCTTCATTTCTGATAACAGAGAGATCTCTCCTATACAATGAGAGATTCTAATATATAACATTACCAGAAAGACTTGGGCGCTTATTTTCATGAAATCGGCCCATGCTAAATTAAATGCATTAAATATCTGTGAAAGGGCCATGTTGGAACAGGTCATCAGTCTTGACTTTGGCATTCTGAATCATCTCAAATATCTCTTTCAAAGCATGGGTTGTTTGGTCTTATTTATGACGCTTACACGGCTATCCATTCGCCTTTACTTAATGCAAAAAAATAGGCCACGCTTTTGAATGTTTATGTCTCTGATGTCCACCTGGTGGACTGTTCCACTTAATGGAAATAACTCTTCTGAAAATATTTTTGGACCTTTTTGTAGTTGTTCTCTCTTTCCTTGCCATGTTTTATCTTTTCCTTGTGATCTGAGCTCTCAGAGCTATCTTCTCGCTTTATTTTGGCTCTTTTGGCTCCTTTCTGGGCTGGTCGTTGAGTTTGTTCTCAGGTCTTTTGAAAATCAATGATTATTCCATCACCCTAAAATTGACGTCTACGAGGATGTCACTGGTCGCTTTGAACGTTAAACCTTGAACTCTTTTGGTTCAAAAGTTTAATGGTTCAAAGGTTCAATGTTTTTTGAAGGGCCACGTTCGCTCTCTTTTTCTTCTTCGGTTGAACCATTTGGTTGAACTTCTTTTTGGAATATTTCGCTTCCTTCATTCGTTCGAAGCTTCTTTTCAAACATTAAACTCTTTGAACCCTTTGAACCTTTGAACCATTTCGGTTCAAGGTTCAACGGTTCATTCTCTTTCTTTGAATCCTTTGAAGCCTCAAACTTTCTAGATCCTTTTGTTCTCTAAGTCTGTCGAACTTATTGAACTCGTTAAACCTTTGAACTCTTTTGGTTCAAAGTTCAACGGTTCAATAGTTCAATATTCACTTTTGAATCCTCTTATTCTCTAAGTCGTTTGAAGTTGTTGAACTCGTTGAACCTTTGAACCTTTCGGAGTTCAAGGTTCAATGGTTCAATGATTCAATGTTAACTCTTCGAAGCCTTCTTTTATTTAAGTCTGCCAAAGTCGTTGAACCTTTGAACTCGTTGAACCTTTGAACCTTGTGAAGGTGGGGTTCAATGGTTCAATGGTGCATTCCAATTGTTTGAAGACCATCGTTAAGTCTTTTTATCGAACCTTTACATTGAACCATCCTCAAAATACTAAGGAAAAGCCTTAAGTGTTTTGAACTTTCTTTAAAGAAAGCCTGCCTGTTAAACCTGTGACTTCTTTAGCTGAAAAAGGCTTGAATATTTGAAAAACTTAACTACTCAGAACATTTTTGAGAAAGAAAAGAGAGAGTTTTGGTTTGCAGGGCCAAAATGGTCGGTATGTTATCCACAAAAGCAAGTGACGGATTTTGAGAACAACAGCTGGCTCCAGTTGGGGAACTTCCATCGATTGAAATCTTGAAACAATCGAAGGGATTAGAAACAAGAATCTCAGTGCCTTCATCTATGCCATTGGGCTACGGAGTCATGCTTACCCAAAAAGAAAGGTGCCAAAAATAAACAGCGCTAAAAATAAATGAAAAATACAAAATAAAGAAAGACTATACATATATACAAATGGACTTATCTGATACTTCAAGGATTGAAGTGCTTCAGATGCTGCTCACTGTGAGGCAGAGTAAATGGCGTTCCATCTTGATATCTCAGCAAAAAACTATTTTTACCATTTAAACGATCAATGATAAATGGGCCTTTCCATAAGGAATCTAATTTTCCATGTATTGATTTTGGTTCTCTCCTATTGTCTCACTATAAGCCTTGATCTCTAATTTGAAAGGCACGGATCCTTGATTTCTAGTCAAAGAGTCTCTTCACTAGACTTTGATGCGCAGCAATTCGGTCCACCACCATAGTTCATTGCTCATTAAGTTCAGTCAAGCACATGATTCTTTTATCGATGGAACTTTCAAAAGTGAAAACTTCTATTGCCTTTGTTAATTTTAATGTTGATAATTCTAGGGTGATTGGTATCTCTGCATTCAGACCAAACATAAGTTGGAATGGGGATATACCTATTGCCCTCTTGGGTGTAATTATGTCTGCCCATAAAGCGTCAAGTAATGCTTTATGCTAGCTTCTCTGATTATCATCTACCAGCTTCCTGATAATGGTCACCAGGTTCTTATTTTTTGATTCTGCTTGACCATTTTCTTGCAGATAATAGTCAGAAGAGTGGGAGAGAGTAATCTCATAATAGTAGTAGAACTGGATAATCTTATGAGAAAAAAATAGGTTGCATTATCTGTTACACTCTTGGTTAAGACCCCAAATCTGAAAATGATGTTTTCTTTGAGGAAATTACATACTACTTCTGAAGTAGCATGCTTGACTGGAATGGCTTCCACCCACTTGGTAAAGTATTATGTGGCTGTAAGGACATAATCATGTCCAGCACTTGAGGATGGATTTACAGCACCAATGAAATCAATTCCCTATTGCTGAAATGGCTCTTCTATCACCACAAGCTTGAGAGGTAACGCAGCCAACTTGGGTTTGCCAATGAACGATTGACACAACTTGTATCTATGCACTCAAGTGTATGAATCTCAAAATAGAGTAGGCCAATAGTACTTGGGTCGCAGAATCTTATGGGCAATCACAGGCACAGAAAAATGTCTTTCACAAGCCAAATTGTGGAAGGACTCTAAAAGTTTGTTATGCTTCACTTTATCCACACAGCGAAGGAATACCCCATCAAGGTTCCTCTTATATAGACCGTTATTCCACAAGATAAAGTTGGTAGCTTTCAACATAACAGTCCTCTTTTTTTTATGAGACAGGTGAGCAGGACACTCACCATAGGTAAGTAAATGAGCGATATTTGAATACCACTCATTCGCAGTGGTGACAAAGAGCACTGTTAGCATGTCTTCAACTTTTATTTTTTCATGCCCTACTTTTTTTGGTATGTTATCAACAATTAATAGGCAAAGACCCCTTCCCTACACAAGCTTCGTTAGTTTGATAACAAGACCAAACTCTTAAATTTTGGCAATCTAATTTTCCCTTTTGGTTTCAAATTCCTTTTGAGTTAGAATGGACTTGATTGTTGTATCAAGAACTAGAGCAATAGTGTGTGAGTTTAGAATGTAAAAATAAAAGTACTTTACCACCTTTATCACAACATAAGCATGCTTCTTCATGTTTGAATACTTTAGTGTATGTGCTTTAAGAGGAAAACTCATAAAAGATATGGGAGATTCTACACCTTTGTTCTGTTGAACCAAGATGGCTGAAAGCGTATGTTCAGAAGCATAACTATACATCATGAAGTCTTTGGTGTAATCAGGACAAACCAGAATTGGGGCATGGGCGATAGCTTCTTTGATGTCTTAAAATGCCAACTTGCCTTCTTTAGTCTAGCTAAAAGTGGCTTTGCCCTTCATCATATTGACAATGTGGTGAGTCTTCTCTATGAATTCAGGGATGAACTTTCACAAAAAATTCACATTTTCAAAGAAAGAGTGGATTGTGGTCTTACTGGCCGGAAGAGTAAGCTCTTGATTTAATTTTACCTTTTCTGGGTTGATCTTTATGCCTTCTTGAGATATAGTGTGATCAAAAAGTTTCCCATCTATGACCCCAAAAATTAATTTATTGGGATTAAGAGAAATACCATTTTATCGACATCTTTCTAGCACTTGTTGTAGATGATGCACATAATCAGGACGATGCTTAGTAAAAATTGTCAAATCATCAAGGTATACCATAATGACCTTACCCATTTCATTTTTAAAAGCAAGATCCATTGCTCTTTGGAAGGTGGCACCAGCATTGATCAAGTCAAAAGGCATTTTGCGATATGCAAAGGTGCCCCAAGGTGTTGTGAAGGTGGTCTTATGTTGGTCTGCTTCACCAACTTTCACTTGATTATATCTTGAAAAGCCATCTAACATTGATAACATCTCAGTGCTAGTCACTGTCTGCAGCAGCTGATCCATGATGGATAGGGGATAGTTGTCCTTTAAAGATGACTGATTCAAATTTTTGAAATCAACACACAGGTAGATTTATCCATTTTTATTTCTTACAAAAACTATATTCACAATCTAGGTGGAATGATGGATTGGAAAAATAATTCTTGCATTCAACATTTTCTGTATCTCAGACAAAATCGTGCCTGATATCCTGGGGTTGTACTGCATTTGTTTCTGCTTGTGAGGCAGCGACCCAATCTTGAGAAAAAATTTATGCTTGATTTCTTCAACTCTGAGAGGTTTCAGATCATCACATGAATATGCCAAAACATCAATGTAATAGCGAAGTAGAGTGATAAATTTGAGTTTTTCATCAGGGGTACAATAATTTCCAATGTTGACCATTTTTGGATTGTCTTCTGCACTCAAATTTATTTGATCAAAATGCTTGGAAGATTTTGAATCTATTTGTTGTTCTCTGATAAACTTATTATGTTTGTTGAAAAGCTTCTCAAGAGAAACTAATCCTTTGGGAATTGTATTCCCTTTGAGCTGAAGGAACTCTTCATCAGCTTTTGAATTTATTTCAGGAGCTGATTCTCGCAATGGAGATTCACTGCCTTTCAATTGAAGTTTTTTAAAGCTATCCATCTATTTTTAAAAAGCAATGATTTAGTTGTCGCTATTGAACACCTGTCAATGGTTGACATTATCAGATACACTTGATCAAAAGACTAATTCGATAGTGTCCATGTCTTCTTTAAAATCTTGGTGAGGGACCAAGAGAGTTGCAGAGGCGGCCAATGCATCTGCATGACTGTTGAATTCTCTAGGCACAACAAAAATACTAAAAGCATTAAAGCTTTCAATGCAGTCCCACACCAGATTGCAATAATGTCTCAATCTTTCGTTATTATTTTGATACAGGTTCCTCACTTGATAAATCACCAGTTCAGCATCACTTTTAGCATGAAAGAGTTTAACACCTTTATCTTGAGCAGCATTTAATCCAAGCAGCAGCGATTTATACTCGGCAGTGTTGTTAGTGTTGCTGAATGAAAAAATATCTCTTTGAGAAGATATCAAAATAATTTTAGCTCCAAAACTAGTTGAAGAATTACTGTCATTGAATTCTAAAATCTAGACATCATCAAAATTTGATCTTCTTTCAGATTTTTCTTCATCAAGAAGGGAAGATCTTTTTTCATGTGTATTGTGCCCTACTAACTCTTGTGATGTCTCATCTGAATTTTTTGGATTGTCACTTATAGAGCTTTCATCTGCTGAAACAAGAACATCTTTAGTAGATAAAAAGTAATTACCCATGCCTGAAGATTCAAAGAGAATTTGAGCTTTAGGAGCTGAAGTTTGAGTGACAATGTATTTTACCTCCTTCTCAAGAAACAACCTTTGCATGACGCTCTTGACAGAGATTCTCGCCTCAGACAGGTCTATGCTTAATTCTCCACCAACATCCTTGCAAAAATTTCACCCAAAAAGAATGCCATAGGAGGCTGAGACGTCAGCCACGAGGACTGTCATTTTAATTCTCTTATTTAGGAAGGCTGCAAATACAAATTGGGCATCCTTGATTTGTCCCAGTAGAGGCACTTATTTGTTTTTCAAGGAGAAACATCTCTCAAAGGTCTTAGTCAGCGTGAGACCAAGAGAGTCTGCCACCTTGGCGGGTATGACATTGTCAGAGGCATCTGAGTCAATTATGCAATTATTCAGCGGATGATCGTTTATCAACAGGGAGACATAAAATAATTCTATCTTTCCAGGGGCAGTTGGAGGAGTAATCATAGGATTATTTTAGGCAGGTGTGTTCTTTGGGAGAACAGGAGTTACTTTTGAAATATTTTGTCTTGTAGGGACAGTGTTATTTTTGATGCATTTAATGAGTCTATCCAACTGCTCAGGGTTGGATTGCGAGAATTCAAACTCAGATATTTAAATTTTGATCTTCTTAATATGGTCAATTATATCAAATGACTGAAATGAATTAGAGACAGAGGGAGGTAGTCCATCAATCTGATTTTCACTGGGTGTAGGACTGGTTTGCGAATTTGAAGCAGAAGGTGAAGAAATATTTGAGGTACTTACTTTTATGTTGATCACCGGGTCCTTTGATTGAAAAGGCAGAGAAGCCCCTCATTTAGCAATTGAAATTATTGATCGAGATTCTTCTCCTATTTTATTTTTATCCGCTTGTTGAGCTGATTAATTATGGGACCTGATAAATATAGCGTATGATCCATCAAATGCTTCACCTTTACTTATAGATTCATCCTGGTAATTCAAAAAACTAATGTTGGAGTCACCAGCGGATTCTTCTTGGCCTTCTTCGAAGAGATCAGCGTCATCTTCTTGGTTCAACTCAGGTTGGAAGAAAAAATCATGTTCAGTTTAAAGATAACCAATTGCTGCATTAGATGGGGACGCTTCAATGGCAAGATTCACTGGTGGGGAAGGCGATTTAGTTGCCTTTGATTTTTGGTAGCATTGCTCTGATACGACTGGTTGGAAAACATCATCCTTGGTATGTCCTGATAAGGAGCAGACATCCCTTGTGCCATTTATTTTTTTAGTGCTAGCAATTCATTTGTTAGCTTTTGCACCAAAATCAGTGGTACCTGTAGAATAATATTCAGAAGATGAAGAAGATTTACCTCTATTAAGATCTTTTATTATCTTTCTTGTCAAGATAAGATCATCTTCAACCTCAGTGGCCAAAATCTGAGCTATAGCAAGGTCTATGTGGCCAACTCGCCTCAATAGAAAACTCACTTTAGGAAGCTGAGAATTGATGAAGAAGCATTTGAGATTCTCAAGCATCAGCTGAGCAATTATAGGAATCATGTTCCTCAGCTTGTCGAATTTAGCAATGAAGTCTCTCATGCGTTCATGAGGCTCCTTCTTCATTTGTGTAAGCTGGGCTAACAAAGTGTACGCATATTTTGCAAGTTTGAATCTAGCCTCAAATTTAACCTTGAGAGTGTTTCAATCAGTTACTTTTTGTGCTTATAGATGATAAAACTAGTCTGCAGCAGTGCCTTGCAATATTTTCACAAATAGTCTGTGTTAAGGTGTGGAGCTAAAAGCTTCACCAAATGAGTATTTTGTAGGTTGCTGGTGTTACACAGTCACCGGCGTCGATCAGGAACGATCGATGTCGATCAGAAATCGACTGGGAGATGCTGACGTCGGTTATGTTCGGTCGATGTTGGTCAGGTGCAGACAGGCAGGGACTGACATCGGTCACCTGTGCGTCTAGAATGCTATTTTCGTGGACAAAACAGAATATTTGCATGATAGAATTAAGTGTTAGTCTTAAGTCCGCATCTCTATCTTTAGTAAGACTGTTTAGAGCCCTTGATTAGGAGGTGCATCTAATGGCTGTAATTGTATGCTCATGTTTCCTAATATTATATATAGGATTAGATCTTCTTAGCTTATTGAATTGAACAGTACAAGATTGTATATGTGTATCAATCCAGATTGTTGGAATTGATTGTAATTGAGAGAGAGAGCTCTTGATGGAAAGAGATCTAGAAAGAGATCTGTACATCTGAGAGAGGTGTGGAAGAAAAGAAGTTTCTTCAATTGTATTCTTTATGTAAAGAGTTTAATACAAGTTTTCAGAGTAGTTTCTTGTATCTCTTGTTCTTTGTTATTTCTGATTCTAGTTACTTATCATTCTGGTTTAATTTCGTATTTAATTTCTTTCATATAGTAATCAACATTGTTGGTTGATCCCCAACAAGTGGTATCAGAGCTCAGGTTGACTAACAAGTGTTTTAGATCTAGTTAGTGTGTATTGATTACAAGTTACTCACAGAGATTTCTGTTTAAGTGGGAGAAAGCAATGGCAGAAGAAAGTAAACTGAGAATGGAAAAGTTTAATGACAATAATTATCAACATTAGAGAATGCAGATAGAAGATTATCTGTATCAGAAAGATCTATACTTACCGTTAGGTGGGGTTTTAAAGAAGCCCAAAGACATGGATGATGAAGAATGAGAAGTTCTTGATAGAAAGGCTCTTGGATCTATAAGATTGAGTCTAACATCTACTGTGATATTTAATTTATCACAGAAAAAGTCAACAGTAGAGTTAATGACTACTTTAGCAAATTTATATGAAAAACCCTCAGCTTCAAATAAAGTATATCTTATGAAGCAGTTATTTAATTTACAAATGCAAGAAGGTGGATCTGTATATAATCATCTAAATGATTTCCATGAAATTGTAAATCAATTAAATTCAATCAAAATAGTGTTCGATGATGAAATTAAGGCTCTTTTAATATTATGTTCTTTGCTTGAAAGCTGGTATAGCTTGGTAATGGCAGTTAGTAATACTGCATATGCTTCAAATATTTTAAAAGTAGAGGATGTTGTTAGTGTAATATTGAATGAATAAATTTACAGGAAAAGCAAAGAAGAAACATCAGGAAACGCTTTAAGTTTTGAGAGCAGAAAAAGGCAAAAAGAGAAGGGCAAGAAAGAGAGATCAAGGTCTAAGTCAAATATGAGAGGTAGATCCAAATCCAGAAATGGCAAGAAGCCACAATGCTGGAATTGTGGAAAGATAGGGCACATAAGCAAAGATTGTTGGTCAAAGCCTAAAGAAGACAATCAGCATAAAGGTAAAGAAGAAGCAAAAGTTGCAGGTATTGCACAAGATGCTCTTATATTCTCTTTGCATAATAATATAGAATCTTCGGTTTTAGATTATGGTGCATCTTTCTATGCAACCCTTAATAGAGAATATTTTAGTGACTATGTCCATGGAGTTTTGGAATAATTTATTTAGGGGATGATGAGCCTTGTAAAATTGTTGGCAAAGGAAAAGTGAAGCTAAAGATGCAGAATGGCAACACATGGGTGTTGAGAGATGTCATGCATGTTCCCAGCCTGAAGAGGAATCTGATTTTTGCAAGAAAGTTGGGGGATGAGGGTTGTACATAAACTCTCACAGCTGAATCGTGGAAGGTGACCAAGGGTGCACTTGTATTGGCCAAAGGTAAGAGAGTAGTTACTCTGATGCAGGAGCATCCTCACTCTAAGAGCTAGTTGTTTTGTTTTCCCTCCGTTTTGTTTTTGCATTTTAAAAATTTATTATTTTAATATTCTTTAAGCCTGCAAAAATAGCCTGTAGGGCGAGTAGTTAGTTGTTTTGGAATCTCCTTATCTTAGAAGATTGTTTTATGCATTCTGAAAAAATTGTTGCGCACAGCTCATGAGAGAATCAATTAGCTAAAAAGACAAAAAAAACAAAATATACATAAAAATAGGGGAATGAGTTTTGAAGAAGGAGGAGAGTAGAGGCGTGGAAAGAAGACAGGCAACACAGAAGACACAAGGCATATAACCTCTGAAATATATTAATACAGTTTTCACCAATTTGGTATCAGAGCTCAAGGGATTGTGATCCAAGCCAAAGAGAAGCAGAACTAGATTTGTGAAGAAAAAGCAAGATGACCATGAGAATCAAGAACAGAGGTAGAGCTGGAGGAAGGAGACCTGGAGGACAGGTTGCACTGGTAGAAGAGATTAGGAACCTGACAGCTAGACTACAAGTCCTGGCGATGACTCAAAAAAGAGGCACTGACATGGGTGAAGTCACTGACAGAGAAGAGGAGCCACCAGAAGATGAATTGGTGGTGAAAGAAGAAACAGCTGAAGAGAGGTTGATCAAAGCCATTATGAAGGTGAACACAAAGCCAAAAAAGGAGGTTCCAATGTATGAAAGGTAATTTGAATGTGGAAGAATTAATTGATTGGATTAATGCATTAGACAAATATTTTGAGTATGAAGGAATTGAAGAAGATGAAAAGAAAGTCAAGTATGCCATGACAAGGCTAAAGAAGCATGCATCCCTGTGGTGGGATGGAGTGCAAGAAGAAAGAAGAAGGAAAGGGAAGCCAAAGATCAGAAGCTAGGATAGAATGGTAGCAAAAATGAAAGGTAAGTTTATGCCTAAATATTATCAAGCAAATATTTTTAAGCAATTACAAAATTTGAAGCAAAAAAAAATGTCTGTGAAAGAATATACTGAAGAGTTTTACAGATTAACTATAAGATCAGGTCATATTGAAGATGATACAGAGAAGGTATCCAGATACACCAATGGTTTGAAATTTTCTATTCAAGATGAAATTAGTCTTCTCATTCCTAAGACAGTTGAAGAGGCATATCAATTTGCCTTGAAAGCTGAGGAGAAGATTGCAAGGAAACAAACATCCTTCTCAAGAGGAAGGGGCAAGTCCATCAGAAGTAGAGGATTTCAAGGAGGTAGAAGACAACTACAAACATCTCATGAAGAGGCCAGCAGCTCACAAAGTTTAAGAGGCAGCTATACACCAAGAGGAAGAAGACCATACCAAGGATATCAAAGAGGAAGAGGAAGATTCATGGGCTAATGCTTTAAATGCAACAAGTATGCAGGACACAGGGCATATGAGTGTCCAGAGAACCCTTCTACCAGCCATTAGAGAGGTGTACATGTGACTGAAGGTGAAAAACAAAATGCAGAAGTTACAGTAGCTTATGAAGATACTCCAAAAGAAGGTGAGTCTCTTTTAATGAAAAGAATATTGTTAAAGCCAAATAAAGAAGTTGTAGAACCACCTCAAAGGAAAACTTTATTTAGAACCACATGTAAGAGTAAGGGGAAATGTTGTAAGGTCATTATTGATAGCAAAAGTACTGACAATCTTGTGTCAACTGAGATGGTGGAGAAACTAGGCTTGAAGAAGGAGGTACATCCTACACCTTATCAAGTCTCTTGGCTACAAAAAGGACACAAACTTCTGGTAAGTGAACAATGCAAAGTAGATATTCAAATAGGAACATATAAGGATCATATTTTATGTGATGTTATGCCCATGGATGTATGTCATATCTTGCTTGGAAGGCCTTGGCAATTTGACAGGAAGGCCATACATGATGGAAGGCAGAATACATACATGTTTGAAAAGGATGGGATCAAGCATACACTCACACCATTGAAAGAAGAGACTGTTGATGTTGTTGGACAAAATTCTAAAGTTTTGATAGTAAGTGGCAAAGAGTTTCTACATCAAATGAAGAAAGAAGAGGTAAACTTTGTTGTAATTGGTAAGCCAAGGAGTGTAGTCACTAGTACTAAGTTGATTGATTTGCCATTAGAGATTCAAGATATGTTGAATGAGTACATTGACATTGTGGTAGATGATTTACTTGATGAGTTACCATCATTGAGAAGTATTAGTCATCACATAGACTTGATTCCAGGAGCAAATCTTCCAAATAAGGCTGCCTATAGGTTGACACCAAAGAAAAATGAAGAGATCAAGCACCAAGTTCAAAAATTGTTAGACAAAGGATTGGTAAGAGAGAGTTTAAGTCCTTGTGCTATCCCTACAGTGTTGAGTCCTAAAAAAGATGGGAGTTGGAGAATGTGTACAGACTCCAGAGCAATCAACAAGATTACTATCAGGGATAGATTTTCATTGCCAAGAATTGATGATTTACTTGATTGTTTAAGTGGAGCTACATATTTCTCTAAGATAGATTTGAAAAGTGGTTACCATCAGATTAGGATAAGAGAAGGGGATGAATGGAAAATAGCCTTCAAGACTAATGATGGACTCTATGAGTGGTTAGTTATGCCATTTGGACTAACCAATGCACCAAGCACCTTCATGAGGTTGATGAATGAAGTGCTGAAGGAGTTCACTGGTAAGTTTGTGATAGTGTATTTGGATGATATTTTGGTGTTTAGTCAAACTAAAGAAGATAATTTGAAACATTTGAGGATGGTGTTGAGTAAACTACATGAAGAGAAGTTGTTAATCAATGTCAAAAAGTGCAATTTTCTGAAAACAGAGTTGATATATTTGGGATTTGTGATTTCAAAAGAAGGATTGAAGATGGATAAGGAAAAGATTAAGGCCATACTTGAGTGGCCTACACCCAGGAGCACATATGAGGTAAGAAGCTTTCACGGTTTGGCTAGCTTCTATAGGAAATTCATAAGAAATTTTAGTGGAATTGTTGCTCCAATGATAGATACAATCAAGGGTGATAAAAGAAGTTTTTGTTGGACTGAGGCTGCTGATAAGAGTTTCAGATTGTTGAAAAAGAAGGTAACTGAAGAGCCAATCTTGACCTTGCCTGATTTTAAAAAGCTTTTTCAAGTAGAATGTGATGCTAGTGGAACTGCAATAGGCGTTGTTTTAAGTCAAGATGGGAAGCCTATAGCATACTTTAGTGAGAAGTTAAGTGACACTAAGAAGAAATATTCAGCTTATGATCAAGAATTCTATGCTCTTGTACAAGCTTTGAAGAAGTGGAGGCATTATCTTTTGCCTAAAGAATTTGTTTTATTCACTGACAATTATGCTTTACAGTTCATTAGCAATCAGAATAAATTGAATCAAAAGCATGTCAAATGGATTGAATTTTTACAAAGTTTCACATTCACTATTAAGCACAAGAAAAGACAATCTAACAAGGTTGCAGATGCCTTAAGCAGGAGAAATCTAATCATACAAGAGTCTCAAGTAAGCATTGTGGGATTTGAAGATTTGAAGGAGCTATATAAGGAAGATCCAGACTTCAAGGAACCATATGAAGTTTGCATGAATCCAGTGGGGGTTGATAGAAGTCCTTGGATAGATTTCATGGTCCAAGAGGGTCTGTTGTTCAGAGGCAGCCAGCGTTGTATTCCCAAGAGTTCCATGAGGAAAATTTTGTTGAAGGAAAAACATAGTGGCAGCTTAGCAGGACATTTTGGGCAGAACAAGACATTAGCACAATTGAGTGCTCACTACTATTGGCCAGGTATGAGTACTGATGTTAAAAAAAAATTTGAAAGATGTAAAATATGCCAATATGCCAAGGGAAGCAGTCAAAACACAGGTTTGTACCAGCCACTACCCATTCCAAATAGGCCTTGGGATTCAATAAGCATGGCTTTTGTACTTGGTTTGCCAAGAACTCAAAAGGGCCATGATTCCATATTTGTTGTGGTAGATAGGTTCTCAAAGATGGCTCACTTTATTCCGTGTTTCAAAACAAGTGATGCTACTCACATAGCTAATCTATTCTTCCAGGATATTGTTAGATTGCATGGATTGCCTAGAAGCATTATTTCTGACAGGGACACCAAATTTGTTGGACATTTTTGGAGAACCTTATGGAAGAAATTGGGAACACAATTAAGTTTCAGTTTAGCCTATCATCCCCAAATGGATGGCCAAACAGAGGTTGTCAATAAGAGCTTGGGCAACATCTTGAGAAGCCTGGTAAGTATGCATCCGAAACAATGGGATCTTGCACTTGCACAAGCTGAATTTGCCTATAATGATTCTCCTAATAGAAGTACAGGATTGAGCCCATTTCAAATCATGTATGGAATGCATCCAAGAGGCGTGTATGAGTTAAGAAATCTAAGTAGCATGGAGACAAGGAGTGTTGATGCGGAAGAATTTGCCAATGCCATGCAAAATTTGCATGAACAGGTAAACAAAAAACTTGAAGAAAACACCATCAAGTACAAGCTAAGGGCAGATAAAAAGAAAAGAGAGGTCAATTTCAGTATTGGAGACCTTATTCTTGCTCATCTCAGAAAAGAGAGGTTTTCAAAGAAAGAATACAACAAGCTGAAGGTAAAGAAAATAGGACCATGCAAGGTAATAAGGAAGTTTTCAAATAATGCATATGAAATAGAATTGCCAAAGGGGATTGAAATCTCTCCAATTTTTAATGTTGCAGATTTATATCCATACAAGGACGAAGGACAATCAGCCAAAAAAACTGAAACAGGGGTAGATGAAGTTATCCAATGGGAGCAGCAACTACCAAAAGAAGTGCCAAAGAAAATTGAGAGTATTTTAGAGAAGAAAGTAATTAAAAAGACAAAGAACAAAGAATACTTCCAGTATCTAAGTGGAAGAATCTACCAGCTGAAAATGCAACATGGTTGACTGCAGATGATATCCTTAAGCTGGGCACAAGTATAGACGAAGTGATGCAAAAAAACAACAAATGAGGAACACTTCTTCTGCTGGTTGAAAGAATGATGCAGGAGCATCCTCACTCTAAGAGCTAGTTGTTTTGTTTTCCCTCCGTTTTATTTTTGCATTTTGAAAATTTATTTTTTTTAATATTCTTTAAGCCTGCAAAAATAGCATGTAGGGCGAGTAGTTAGTTGTTTTGGAATCTCCTTATCTTAGAAGATTGTTTTATGCATTCTGGAAAAATTGTTGCGCCCAGCTCAAGAGAGAATCAATTAGCTAAAAAGACAAAAAATATATATATACATAAAAACAGGGGAATGAGTTTTGAAGGAGGAGAGCAGAGGCATGGAAAGAAGACTGGAAACACAGAAGACACAAGGCATATAACCTCTGAAATATATTAATACAGTTTTCACCATACTCTCTATTTATGTAATTGTATTACTGATAATTCTCCTTCTGTATTATCTACTTCAGATGTGGATGCAAAGTTGTGACACTCTAGGCTCGGCCACATGAGTGAGAAGAGAATGTATATTCTTAAGTCAAAAGGTAAGCTTTCAGATTTGAAAAGCATAGATCTAAATTTTTGTGAGCACTGTATTTTTGGAAAACAGAAGAGGGTGAGTTTTCTCAAGACTGGATCAACAAAGAAGAAGCACAAATTGGAGCTTGTTCACACAGACGTGTGGGGACCGACTTAGGTTGCTTCTATTGGAAGATCACAGTACTATGTTTCTTTCATAGATGATGCTACAAGAAAGGTATGGGTCTATTGTATAAAGAAGAAATCTGATGTTTTTGACACTTTTAAGATTTGAAAAGCTATAGTTGAAAATGAAACAGGCAGAAGATTGAAGTGTCTTAGATCTGACAATGGTGGTGAGTATTACAGCTATAAGTTCAGAAGTTATTGTTATATGAATGGAATACGCAGGCAAAAGACGGTTCTAAGGACACCTCAGCAAAATGGAATTGCTGAAAAGATGAACAGAACAATAATGGAGCGTGCAAGGTGTATGAGATTGCATGCTGGTTTGCCCTTAGAGTTTTGGGCAGAAGCTGTGGATACTGCAGTTTACCTGATTAACAGAGGACCCTCTACAGCTCTAGATGGTGGAATTTTAGAAGAAACATGGACAGGTAAAAATTTAGATCTCTCATTTCTCAAAGTTTTTGGTTGTGAAGCTTTTGTGCACATTGATAAGAAAAATAGAAAGAAGCTAGATGCTAAGTCTATGAGGTGCACATTTATTGGCTATGGCTCTGATGATTTCGGATTCAGGTTTTGGAATCTAGAAACTAACAAGATAATTAGGAGTCGTGATGTTGTTTTCAATGAAAAAGTGATGTATAGTGATCAGCTCAAAAAGCTGAATCAATCTGGGCAGAGCAATGGAGAATTGGATGAGGTGATGGTCCAAAATGAGCTCACGAAAAAAAATTATCACAAATAGAAAAACACAGAGACCAACGTCGATCAGACAGGAACCGACGTCAGCGATACAGGAACCGATGTCGGTCAGACAGTGATCGACGTCGGTCAGGCAGGAACCGACGTCGGTCAGAGAGAATCGACATCAGCCAGTTACAGGCTTGGAGGTGACCGAGGTCGGTCACTATCAGAGAATTTGGCCGGACAGCGTGTTGTGAATGAGTCTCAGACGCCCATCAAGAGGTTAGAAAGGGTAAGTAAACTTCCAATTCGATATTCCCCTTCATTATTCTATTTATTACTTACTGATGGTGGAGAACCAGAGAGTTTTGATGAAGTAATACAGGTGGAATCCAAGAATCAATGGGAGCTAGGCATGAATGAGAAAATTAATTTCTTGAGAGAGAACCAAACATGAGATTTGGTTGAGTTGCCAGCAGGAAAGAAGACACTGAAGAACAGATGGATCTACAGATTGAAGGAAGGTGAGAATGGACAGATGAGATATAAGGCCAGGTTGGTAGTGAAAGGATTTGCACAGAAACCAGGAATTAATTTTGGTGAGATTTTTTTTTCTGTAGTTAAAATGACTTCTATACGGACTGTATTGTCTTTAGTTGCTATTGAGGATTTGCGTCTTGAGCAGCTTGATGTTAAGACAGCGTTTCTTTATGGAGATTTGGATGAAAAAATATATATGAAACAGTCGAAAGGATTTGAGGTCAAAGGTAAGGAGAAGCTAGTGTACAGATTGAAGAAAAGCTTGTATGGCCTCAACCAAGCTCCTAAACAGTGGTATTTTAGATTTGACAGATTTATGACTGAGCATGGCTATAGTAGGTGTCAATCTGACCATTGTGTGTATTTTAAGAGATTGAATAATGGTAGATATATTATTCTGTTGTTGTATGTAGATGATATGCTGGTTGCAGGATCACACATGCAGGATATCTCTGAGCTTAAGGTGAAATTAGCTCACACATTTGCCATGAAAGATTTAGGAGCAGCAAAGAAAATCCTTGGCATGAGTATTAAGAGAGACAAGAAAAATCACAGGTTGATTTTGTCTCAAGAGGATTATGTGAACAAGGTGTTGAAACGGTTCAATATGCAGGATGCAAAATCGGTAAGCACACCTATGGCTGGACATTTCAAGTTGAGTAAAGAACAATGTCTTAAGTCACATGATGAGGTAGAGTACATGAGAAAAGTTTCATATGCTTCCGCAGTAGAGAGTTTAATGTATGCAATGGTTTGTACTAGGCCTGATATTGCCCAAGCAGTGAGAGTTGTAAGTATATGGCCAATCCAGGGAAGGAACACTGGAAAGCAGTTCAGTGGATTCTTAGATATCTGAGAGGGACCAGCAGTAGGCATTTGTGCTATGGAGGTTCAGATACTTCTCTACATGGTTATGTAGATTCAGATATGGTAGGTGATTTAGATGGCATAAGGAGCACCACAGGATATATTTTCACTGTTGGTGGAACGGCGGTTAGCTGAATTTCAAAGTTGCAAAAGGTTGTTGCCTTGTCAACTACAGAAGCAGAATATATTGCAGTCATAGAGGCTAGCAAAGAGATGATATGGATGACACGATTCATAAAAGAGCTTGGAAAGGAGCAAGAGAGTTGCAGATTATACAGTGATAGTCATAGTGCAATTCATTTAGCTAAAAATTTAGCCTTTCATTCAAGAACAAAGCATATACAGCTTAGGTACCACTTCATTAGACAGGTATTGGAGGATGGTGAGTTGAAGCTGGAAAAGATTCATATAGATAAGAACCCTGCTGATATGTTAACCAAGCCGGTAACAAAGGAGAAGTTGAATCTTCATTCAACTTTTATAGGTCTTCATGATTGAGTTTAAAGATGGAGGAGCTAGAAGATGTTGTTGTACAGGTACTGGTGCAGATGTTTATCTCCAAGTAGGAGATTGTAAGGTGTGGAGCTAAAAGCTTTACCAAATGAGTATTTTGCAGGTTGTTGGTGTTACACAGTCATCGGTGTCGGTCAGAGGCGACCGACGTTGGTCAGGGGTTGACTGGGAGATGCCGGCGTCAATTATGTTCGGCCGACGTCGGTCAGGTGCAGACAAGCAAGGACCGACGTCAATCACCTATGCGTCCAAAATGCTATTTTCGTGGACAAAACAGAATGTTTGCATGATAGGATTAAGTGTTAGTCTTAAGTCCGCATCTCTATCTTTAGTAAGACTGTTTAGAGCCCTTGATTAGGAGGTGCATCTAATGGCTGTAATTGTATGCTCATGTTTCCTAATATTATATATAAGATTAGATCTTCTTAGCTTATTGAATTGAACAGTACAAGATTGTATATGTGTATCAATTTAAGTTGTTGGAATTGATTGTAATTGAGAGAGAGAGCTCTTGAGGAAAAGAGATCTAGAAAGAGATCTGTACATCTGAGAGAGGTGTGGAAGAAAAGAAGTTTCTTCAATTGTATTCCTTCTGTAAAGAGTTTAATACAAGTTTTCAGAGTGGTTTCTTGTATCTCTTGTTTTTGTTATTTCTGATTTTAGTTACTTATCATTCTGGTTTAATTCCATATTCAATTGCTTTCATATAGTAATCAACATTGTTGGTTGATCCCCAACAGTCTGACTGCAATGTCTTCATATTCAACGCCTATTACACCACAGACTATGCAAAAAGTTGATATATGTTCATCAGGATGAACCTTCCCATCACCATAGAACTTAGGAAAGTTTTTTCTTGAGCTACAGGGTAGCTCATGTAGAGGTGGGGTTAGATTCAAGGGACCAAAAGTATTATCCCAAGGGCCTCGAGCTGCCATGATATCGCTGTTGAAAGGAGGGATAATAAATCTCTGTGGGATATGTATAGACAAAGCTCTACTAGAAGAGGAAAGAGCAGTTTTGCCTGGTATTAGGGACCTGATATTTGTAGGAAGAAAACTCCTAGTTCACTGAAGGTATGTTTGTGGAGGGGAAAGATCAAAATTATTTTGCTACACCAACTCAAATACAGGGTCAACAATACCTTGAGCTCTCTGGCTTCGTGTGTACGGTGGATCTGTCAGAGTGTAAAATGGATATGGAAAAAAATTGAAACTGCTTCAATTTGAAGCTTGAGGCTTCAAACTGCGCATTCTTCTCTAGCGGAGTCACCACAAATTGTTGGGTGAATATTTTGTCACCAGCTGATTGACGGCAAAATAAGTGCATCAACCACACTATAAAGAGATTTATAGAGTAAAATGGATGTGGTGACCACAGCCAGATTGGGACAAATCTCTCCTCTCAGCAAGAGGAGGTTCCCTATAAACTATTATATACTATATAAGCTCAAAATAGACACAGGTGAAATCATACCATCCATCTCTATTTTTTTAGAGATGATGTTCATAGAACAGAGGAGAATTCTGGTGTAATTACTGAAAGCTATTTCTCTTCTTTCATAAGTGATATTCAGCTAACAGCAGGATTCTTCCTGGATAGTAACAGAAATCACAAGAAATTAACGAAAGCACAAAGTCTTTCATTGTCTCTCCTACTAATTAGGACAAAGAAACACAGCAGGATTAAGCGCAGCTCAAAGTCTACACTTCAACTACAACAGAGTAAAAGGTTACGAAGGATAAGGAGAGCTCAAAGTCTCTCTAGTATCTTTTACACAAAACACAGACTGGAGACACTTATGGCAGCACAAAGTCTCTCACAGTTGGCTTCAGGACATCTTCCAGCGTACTTCCACTTGTTCTATTTATTTGATTAAATAGACAAGACTGTATTTAGGAAACAGACATAAAAACAATTTTCCAGATGAAACAAGCTTATTCTAACACAAAATTTGAAATGTCACTTGCTTTTTCATTCATTTAACAAAATATGATTAACAGTCTGAACTCAAAGTCTCAAGATTGCCTTTCAATTTGGGTATATCTTCACCTCTGATAACAGAAAGATCTCTCTTATATAAAATGAGATATTACAATATATAACATTCCCAGAAAGACTTGGGCGCTTGTTTTCATGAAATTGGCTCATGCTGAATTGAATGCATTGAATATCTATGAAAGGGCCATGCTAGAATAGGTCATCAGCCTTGACTTTAGCATTCTGAATCATCTCAAATGTCTCTTCCTAAGCATGGGTTGTCTGGTCTTCTTTATGATGCTTACACAACTGTCCATTCACCTTTACTTAATGCAAAAAAGTAGGCCGCACCTTTGAATGTTTATATTCTCTAATGTCCACATGGTGGACTGTTCCACCTATTGAAAATAACTCTTCTACAAATATTTTTGGACTTTCTGTAGTTGTTCTCTCTTTTCTTGCCACGTTTTGTCTTTTCCTTGCAATCTGAGCTCTCAGGGCTATCTTCTCGCTTTATGCTGGATCTTTCATCTCCTTTTTGGGTTGGTCGTTGTGTTTGTTCTCAAGTCTTTTAAAAATCAACGGTTATTCCATCACCTTGAAATTGACGACCATGGGCACATCACTGGTCACTTTGAACCTTGAACCTTGAACTCTTTTGTGTCAAAGGTTCAATGGTTCAAAGGTTCAATGTTTTATCAAGGGCCTCGTTCGCTCTCTTTTTCTTCTTCGGCTGAACCATTTGGTTGAACTTATTTCTAAAATCTTTCGCTTCCTTCATTCACTCAAAGCTTCCTTTCGAACTTTGAACTCTTTGAACCCTTTGAACCATTTCGGTTCAAGGTTCAACAGTTCATTCTCTTTCTTTGAATCTTTTGAAGCTTCAAACTTTCTGGATCCTTTCGTTCTCTAAGTCCATCGAACTTATTGAACTCGTTGAACCTTTGAACTCTTTTGGTTCAAGGTTCAACGATTCAACAGTTCAATATTCACTCTTCGAATATTTTTATTCTCTAAGTCTTTTGACAATGTTGAACTCGTTGAACCTTTGACCCTTTCAGAGTTCAAGGTTCAATGGTTCAACAATTCAATGTTAACTCTTCAAAGCCTTCTTTTCTTTAAGTCCGCTGAAGTCGTTGAACCTTTGAACTCATTGAACCTTTGAACCTTGCGAAGGCGGGGTTCAATGGTTCAATGGTTCATTCCAATTGATTGAAGCCCGACGTTAGGTCTTTTGATCGAACCTTTGCGTTGAACCATCCTCAAAACACTAAGAAAAAGCCTTAAATGTTTTGAACTTCCTTTGAAGAAAGCCCGCTTGTTGAACCTGCGACTTCCTTAGCTAAAAAAAGATTGAATATTTGAAAAACTTAACTACTCAAAACATTTTTTAGAAAGAAAAAAGAGAGTTTTAATCTGCAAGACCAAAATCGTTGGTATGTTGTCCACGAAATCAAGTGACAAATTTTGAGAACAACACATCCCAAGACAGTCTTCTACCATACAAAATAAACCCTCCTCTTGTACACCAAAGCCCTTCTATCAAATAGCACTTGCTCACCAAAATAAAGTGAATCAACCTTCTAGCCCATATAATGCATTTTCTCCTATACTAAAACTAACTACTCATGTCGTTAATCCTTTTCACTTAGCAATCCAATACCAAAGGATATTAGAACAACGTTCTATGGAGACTAACAATTTCAATTCCTTAGATTGTGAGCCCTCCTTTGAAGAAGGTCATCCTATTTCCTTTGAAAACCAACACATCCATTCTCAAGCAACTCCTCCTGTACATGTGCAAACTCTTCCTAGTCTCCCTCAACCTTCTCAAGCCCCTCAACACGATGTCAAGATTCCAAGTTGGAGAAATGTCTATCATGAACCAGCTCAAGATCTTGAGAAAGTGAATGAAGTTGTTACCTATCATCAAGAGGAGAAAAGTTTTGTCAAAGAATATGAAATTGAAGAGGAGCTTGATCCTAGACAAACCTCTCCTAACTTTCCTCAAGAAGAGAGTCCCAATCGTATAATTATGAACTGGAGTGAAATAGTGAAATCATGGGGCAAGAAAGAAGAGAAGAGTATTGTTCAAGAGTGTGAAGTGCAAAATGAAGCTAGTCCTTTCAAGTCCCTTCCACCCTTCCTCAAGAAGCTTCTTGTACTCCATGGCAGCCTTCATGTACTCCCCATCTCTATGATGATTCCTATGAGCTCCAAGAAAGACTCTTCCAAGAGAATCTAGCTAAACAAATTAAGGACTTAGGGGCAAAAATGAGGCTACTTAGTCAAGGTGAGATGGAAGGTTTAGACCTAAACGAAGATCATATGCCTAAACACACCCCATCTACCTTTCATCAAAAGAGTCCTCAAGTTAATTTTGATGTTGATGAAGTGTTGGTCAAGTGGAAGGAAGAGAATCAAGTGATTTTGGCCCAAGGTTTGCCCCCTCTTTCTCATGAGCTTTCAAAAGAACCCCTTACATTCCATTCCCCATCTGATTTGGAGAGTCCTATTGAATTCCCTTGCTTGGTTGATGAAGAATGGTTTCCTTGTGTTGAGGAACCTATCTTGAGAAAGGCAAGTGAAGAAGAATATGCTCTATTCATGATCGATCAAGGAGACTTCATGAGTGTAGATGAGGAGGAAATCACCATAGGTTACCCCCTTAGTAACAAAAAGACAATTCACAAGCTTTTGCCTCCATACTTGATGAGGAGGAAACGATCATTGATTCTTTTCTTACTTTGCAAGATGTTATGGGTGGACTAGGAGAGGTTATGGATCAGACTTTGGATGACTTGTTTGAAGTCATTAGGGCAGGCTATATTCCTCTTCAAGGAAGCTATCAGTTGGTCAAAGATGGAGAAGGTGGCATTGGAACTCAAGTAAGTATGCAAAGGAGAAACAAGCTTCCATGTTTTTTCTTTCAAGAGGATTGTGAATTTAAGAATGATATATTTGAAGTCATCAAGAGGGGATATCACCCTCTAAAAGGAACTCATTAGTTTTTTAAGGATGGAGAAAGATCATATTGGCTTAAAGTTTCTAATGAACATGAATTCAATCCTTTTGAAATCATGCTTGTAGAGAGTATGGGAGTTGATCATGAGAAAGTGAATGGGCAACAACATGAAGCAAGTGATCATGTACAAGAAGAGTTCATTTCCTTTGTCAAATTATTTGGAGTTGCTTGGTTCTTAATGAGCATCATGCCAATAAGGTTGGTAGACTTTGTGAGAAGCATGGAGGTAGCAATGATAAGAGACAAAAGGCTTCTTGACTCATCCAATCCTTCATGCCATGAAGTGAGAGGATTTTCAATTTTCCCCTTTGATCCAGGAGGGGGAAGATCATACCTGGTTAGCTATACATAATTAGTTTTCTTTCTGTTGTGTTCGGTTCTCCTAAGTGCTTAGTAGCACAGGGATGTTTGCTTTGGTCTTCATGTGTGTTTGTTCTTTCCCTTGTGTGTCTTGAGGTGGTAACTAGTTGTCTTGTTGATCAAGCTCTGAATCATGGTCAAGGTTTTTTATTTATTTCAATCTTTAGATGACTCTGTTTGCCCAATGGACTAATTAGGCTACCGGTCTAGTCAGGGTAGCAGGTATACTACCCCTGCGAGTCACCAATTTGTTGACCAAATTTTGGCCCTTAAGGTCAAAATTGGGCACCCCTATTTGAAAACTTAGCCGCCTAAGTCTATACCTTTGGCTAGGTCCAGTACCTAAGTTTCATTTGAAAGAAGTGTTCTATACAAAGCCCTCAACAAATGTACAAGTCCAATTCTTTCAAAAAGTTTGGTTTTGGTCTTTTGCTAAGCCTTTGCATAGTAATCCTTTCGGGTCTTTTGTTTTTGACTAAAGTGTTATTTTTTCAGACTTTTCATTCGACCAAAGTGCCAAATTCTTATAAACAATTTGTCCGATATAAATTTCTCGAATACAAAGACTAATTATTTCGGAAAAATTATCCGAACAATTTCTCCGAAGAACCTTTTTAGGCTAAGGGATCATTTTCAACTTTTTCGAAGGGCAGTTTAAAAGTTCCGAAGGGTGCTTCTACAGGAAATGGTCCACTTCATTCTTTTCGAATGATACTTTTTTTGAAAAAATGTCTCGAGCAACTTTCCCGAAGAGTACTTCAGAAAAAAGTCAACTTCAGTTTTTCCGAAGGGCACTTCAACTTTTTCGAATGAGCATTTTCAGAAAGCCGAAAGGACACTTACAAAAAGTCTGAAAGATTGTTTTCGCGGGAAGGTGGACCAAACAAAAGTTTCGAAAGGATATTTCTCAAGCCTAAGGGGTCATTTGTAGGATTCCGAAAAGGTCAATTCCTCAGAGAGATGGCCCAGACACATTTTTTCGAAAAGGCACTTTCAGAAAAAGCATAAAAGATTGTTCGAACAAATTGACCACAAAATGGTCTAAAGGAAAAATCCGAGGAATGAATTCTTTCGGGAGAAGTCCGGGGGAAACAAAAGTCTGAAGAAAATACTCAAAGGATGATGGCCCGCAAAAAGTCAATTTCAAACTATGGAAAATAGCCGTTGGTGTCAAAAGGCTCGACAAGAACCTGAAGGTGAATATAGAGGTAACAAATGGCAAAATGTCTCGAGCATTTCGTTCAATCGTAACTGAGTCAATTGTAACTGATTCATTTGGTGCAATTGTAATCATTTGGTGACATGGCATAACTCGCCCACCTCTTTCCCACATGCAAATGTAATTGATTCTCTCATATAGACACATGTCCAAGTGACCCTTGGACTCTCTTTGCTTGACCTCCCTCTCAAAGGCTATATATATGCATTTTTTTGGCTTGTTCAGCCGTCTCCGCTGGTTATTGGGAAAACTCTAGCCAGATTTGTACTTGAAAAAATATACAAGTGTTGTTGCCACTCATATGTTGTAATATTGAATAATGACTTGAATCTAGTTGGTCTAGTCTAGTGAAAGATTGTCTTTTCTAGCTTGTACTCTTAATGGTCTACCAATTTACAGAAAGGAGATTGTTGCAGGTCTTTGCTAGTATTCTTTTCTAAGTGTAAAGATATCATAGAAGTGGTCCATGATTGTATCCCTCTTTGGAATCATTCATTTCCTTCCTAAGAATCATATACCTTCTTGAATCTAGCATATGAAACATTGATGTAGTAATGAATCCTGAGTTGTGAGTCTTTTGTGAAAAATACCTTGTTTGTCTTTAAGTAGTGGTTTCAGTCAATTAAGAGGACATTATACATCGGTGCATCGCCACTTGGTTTCTTAGTTGTTTTCCTTAACCCTTTTCATACACAATTGTTAAGTTAGAGAGAGCGCTTTAAAGATGCATCAAGGGGAGCTAACCCCTTATCTAAAGATTTATCTCAGCGAAATTGTCACCCACAACAAGAGAGATGTTTCCATTGTGCCACTTGGATGACGAGCGTTGAGCATCTCCTCAAGGATGTGAATCCAAGTGTCAACAGTAACTTTTCTTGTTTATTGATAGGAAAGTGTTCTAGGAATATTTGAGATAGTTGCCCGAACGAGAAGAGGGAATGTTGTGGGATTGAATTGTACCAATCTAGAGTGGGTCCAGCTAACGACATAGGAAATGTCCTAAGAAGAAGTGCATCATCGTGCACTATGAGTAACAAGCATGTGTTGTTGTGGGTCCTCCTTATTCTAAAACTTCGTAAACTTAAGGAGTTCCCACTGTGGACGATAAGGCCTGATAGGAACTGCTGGGTTGATAGGCTCATAACAAATTTGTTCATAGGTGAGCATGTTCTTTTACCTAGAGGCAGAGGCTTCTAAATTAGCCATCTTATTCATGAGGATGTTCATGAGATTGGATTCAGTGTTATGTTGAGGGATTCCCCCCAAAACATTCTATTGTGGGAGTTAGTATGTAGGTAGTTGCATGGAAAAACCCTATGATAAGGGATAATCGACTAATGTGGTTACAATGGGTTGAGAAGCCACCACATACTGTGGAGCTTGTAAAGGGATGTATGTAAACCCGATAGCTTGTGTGGGTGCTATATACTGAGTGGTCAAGAGTAGAAACTATTGAGGCGACTGACTTACAGGACCTGTTGTAATGGTTGCGTTTGGATACTTAAGGGTACACTAGTTTGACTCAATGGAAGGGTTGTTGGGACCGATATGACTAAGTTATGGAGTGATGTGGTAATAGGTTGAGTAGATGTAGGCTAAGAAGCGATAACACTTTGAGTTTAAGTAGTGGTCAATGATGGAGCATTAGACGTCACCGGAGGTGGGTTGCCTAAGGGTTGTGTGGTAGTGGTGTCAAAGCTAGTAGGAGAAGATTATTACGGGAGGATACCATAGCAGTGGTAAATCCTTCACCCTCTTCCAAGGACATGTCGTATGGGTTCCTAGAGAACTACATATGGGGAGATAACATGATACGTATGGCTCAGGAGCTGAGATAATGGTTAAGTGCTATGGGATTGTTATCTAGTATAGTGGCGAATTCAGGATCGCCCTGGGTGTAATATTGAGGGATGCCTTCCCTTGTAGACTTAGGAGAAGTAAAGGGGCTAGGAGAATTCTCCATAGATGAAGACGAAGATGGGGGTTCGGTTTTCTTCTGCGACTACTGTCGTGTCAAAACCATGTAGCAATAAAAAGCAAGAAATAACAAAAAACACGCAAAAGATTTTGTTTGATTATCTCGTGTTTTAGTGAGGGTAAAAAGATGCACACGTTAAAGACGTTTCTAAAAAGTTTTTACTTTTTAACTTCAAAGTGTGATTAAAAAAAAAAAAAGGATATCAAGGGTCCTAAGAAGCAACAATCTAAAGATGGTTTCAGGTTTTATTTTGGCGCTCAAGGATTTCTATATTAGTATCAATACTTGGCTTGGTATTGGGACCTACCCCCTCACTTCACACACTGCAACGTAAGGGTGTCGGGTGCTTAGCCAAAATATACTAATAGATCAGAGTTTATACTTACCCAGAGCATTGAGTTGGTCCTACCCTTGGTGGTGAAATCCAAGTGGAATCGTCAGGAAGAAGGTTACTGCGAAATGATGAAATGCCCGCCGATTCCTTTATGTCAGATGTTTTGATGAGTTTGTTGTGAATGTGATTTGATTTGTGTGTGATAAAGGTGACAACTATAATAAATTTTCACCGCCTAGATTATTCTATATGAGTAAACTACGCAGACAAAATGGATGCAAATTCTTTAACCTTTCAAAAGAAAAAAACGTAATGTTGATTTTCTTTGAATGAATTCAACAAACAGAAGAAAAGAGAGAAAAATAAATTCATAAATAAATTTTAATAAGAAAAGTCGGACCTTAAAGGTCCCATCGGGCGTGCTAGAATGTTTAAGTAGTTTTTCGTTTTCTTTTAAATTAAATATTACTTACTAAAACTCAAAACAAAATAAGGTTTATGCGGAATACCTATGGATCAAAAAACATTGTACACCATTTGAATCCAACGATAGTGAGAGCTTCTTTTTGGCTGAGAAGGCTAACTTGCACACATGTAAATACTTAATAAAAATGGACTAATAGATATTTGGGTGGCCCTGATCCGTGATCAGTTCTAGGAAGTGATACACTTCCTTAGAAGGATGTCAGTCCATTGTTTATGCAATTAAGCAGATAAAAAACATATCAAATTACAATGAATAAATGATACGATAATAATATTGATTAAAATTTAATCCTCAAATAAGCTATCAATGTAAATGAAATATTTCTCCCAATAAGCGAAAGCAAAATCTACATCATCTTGAATAACAGTTAATTGTTCTTCAGTGGCTTCACAAGAGGGTGAATAAACCATGGCACAGAGGGCTAGCTCAAAGGCTATGTCGCTCTTATCCACAAATAAAAGTTGGAAAACTATGGGGAGATCGATGATATTGGTTACGTCATGAACTAAACTGGGTAGAATCATCTACAAGCAAAAGGCCATGTTCAAACAACAACAAAAAAAAAAAAGATTGCAAATAGACGCTGAGGATTAAGATCTCGGAGTCTGTGATTAAACCTAACATATTGATACCAATCCTGACATGAAACATAACAGATTGATGCCAATCCTGACATGATCGATGTCGATCGAAAGAACCAATGCCAATTCAGAATGGATTGGTGTTGATTCTCTCTGTCGCTGGGTTTAATAAAATAGAGGCTGAAACAACCCAGATTTGCTAAGAGTGGATAAATGCATAAAGGATGTTAATAATATTTTAATGATTAGATAGATGGATAAACACAATAGTAATAGACAGAGAATGGTAAAATAGATAGAGAACGATAAAATGGAATACAATACTTACCTTCAATCGACTTGTGAGCATAATGAAATTCCTCCACAAGTGCAAGGAAGTGCAAGTAGTAGCTCGGGTTGCACAAAGATATGAGTGAACGTAATGAAAATCCAACAGTGTCAATAAGAACGTCATGAAATCTCCAAGAATTCTAACAACAATTTGAAGCTCTAAGTTTTCTCGTCCAAAATGCAAAGACAGGCTAAGTATTTAGATCGACATTGATTCACCCAAAATAGGGCCTTTGTTACAATCGCAGGTGAAAATAGCTCAAAAACATATGGAGTTGGTAACAACTCCACGTGGGGATAAAATGGTTACGAGGGTAGATTCTTAGGTTATAAATGGATTAAGAGGTTGGGAGGGATTAAAAAGTGAAATTAAAGACTATTTACCAGACTAGTAAACGGTAAATAATCTAAACCTTAGGATAGGGTTTATTTAAGAGATTTAAATAAATAAAACCTACGACATCTAATTAATCATCCTTAGGGGTACAAAATTATAATGTCTATAGGAAGAGAGAGGAAGAGAGAATAAAACGACAACGTGAAATAATCATAAACACGAGAAAATATACCAATATAAACCAATAATCAACATACAAATGCTCTACAATAATGTAATTTTAAGACTAACTACCATTTTGTACTAAAATTAGGTGTCTACAATTTGCAATCAAAATCATCTTCAAAAACAACATAAACAAAAAGAAATTACATTGATTAATGTTGTGCCAAGGGCCCTACATTTTATATGTCTTCCATCATCCCCTCCTCCCAATTGAAAGTCCAAATTACTCCAGCCATGCCAAAAGTCACTACATATGTCCTCTTTAGTTGGCCCTACATGCAATAATTATAATTTTATATGTGGACAAACAAGATGACCATGGAACACCCCAACATTTTTTTATTTTATTTTTTCCTTTATTTTTATTTTTTTAAAATTTTGCATAAAAAGTTTGATCTACACTTTAGTCTTTTTTAAAAGATTGCACTTCTTTGAGAGAGACCCCCAAAAATTAATAATAGTAATAATTTATTAACCTAGATCTTACAATTTAAACAAATTTAACCTTACAAGTTTTGATTTCATCTAACTCAATAAAAAATCAAAGTCAACTAACTCATCTACAACCTCAAGGACAATCACATTCACAATAACATAAAATATCGCTGCATAATCCATTATACACCACCCTTCCAAAAAGTTGGTCCACATCAAATAGAGTGTATACAAAAATAATGGAGCATAGAGGATATGTTACATGCTTCAAACAGCAAAATTTCATATATGTTATATTATTTAATTTTAAAATTAATTAGATTCAAACTATATAAATTGTCATTGAAATGAACTATCTAAAACTTAAACCACATACCTCCCAACTATTGATCTAGGTCATCTATTATTTGAGCAAATGAACTATCCAAAACTTAAACCATATACCTCCCTATATACCTCCCAACTATTGATCTGGATAATCTATTAATTGAGCAATCATACTTTTTTTTAGTTTCAGGACTTTAGAATTAAAACATCATGTAAAGCTAACATTTTTAAAACATTATGTAAGACTAACATTTTGAAAACATTCTATAAGACTTAAAACATTAAGTAAGACTAACATTTTAAAATTCATATACTTCACACAACTAAAATGATATATATCAACATTGTAATATTTAAAACCTAGCTAAAACTTGAACTTATAACCTCCCAAATATTAGTCTAGGTGTTTCACGTACAAAGCTATCAATCCCGTGGATTCAAAATTTTAGAATTAAATCATGTGTAAAATTTGCGGTGTCATACTACTAGCTCCACAATTAAAATATCGTACACTCAACATCTTCCCCACGTAGACATCATGGATGGAAATTCATGCAAAAAAATATATATGTATTTTGAGTTCAAGATCAAGTTTTAAAGGTAAAATCACCTATCCTAATCAATTTTCCGGTACAATTCTTTTTGAATGATGCCAAAAAAATAAAATCGTTTTTTCTATATTTATACATTTTATTTGTCATATTCATATTGTTAAAGTTCATTCAACAAAAGAAATTATTGATGACTGATAAAACAAAGCCTATCAAAAGGCCAGCAATGTATAGCACAGTATTAAAAACTTATTAATTATAAACAGAGAGCAACGGAGAGTGTTAGGGCACAAGAAGCTACAGGGGTTAGGGCAGCGCCCGCCATTACAGGCGGCTGCAGCAGCAGCACTTCAGACCTGCGCTCGACTCTACTGCACAGACCTGCGCCTAAATTACACTTTCTATGAAGATGGGATGCACAAGACCTAATATTCTAGTGTTTTATAACATAAAAATTAAATACTACTAATGGTAGCAAACGTGCACCCAACAATTGGAAATAGACCGTTCCAGGCAACAAACAAATACTTACACTCAAGCTTCAGAAGAGGTGGCCACTAAATCCCTTGGGAAAACCACCTAAAGTAACTATTGGCACAACTCTGGTTCTTATTGCATTCAATCTGGCAACCCATAAGATTACACCATTTCAAATTGCATGAAAATCAGAAGAAGATCAATGTAAATTGATAGCAAACCATCTAAAGTAAAACAAAGTAACCATTCAGAAGAACATAATTCTCCAACCTGGCTAGTCATGAAATCAGTATGGCATAGCATCGCGCTAACCTGAAACATGCTGAGTTTTACAACTTATAATTTTCACACTTTTTTTGTCATGTCACCTTTAGGCTAATGAAACAATACAAAAAGCCAAAAAATGTTTTTACCGTTTCATGTGGCTGCTTGGTGTGTGTCGGGCGTCTCTCCTTAGGCAAAGGAGAAACGGACTCAATTGTGTAAAGCTGTTGAATGTCATATAGTGTGCACCGTCATATATGTGCACAAGTACAACCTCCTTCAAAATGACTACTAGCAGATTCAAATTTTTGAAGCATGAATTTAACATATATTTTCATCAAAATAAGTTACTAAAAATGATGCAATCTTTGGTAATTCTTACCAAGTATTAGATATTAGTTTTTTTTGGATTTGTTTATAACTGGAATGTAGCAAAAATTCAACCGAAAGAATGGTATAATCTCCTTACAACATGCCAATGCAATTCCTTTACTTCAAACTCAGTAGAATAGATATGGATTTGCACGGCATCATCCACACCAACCAATGGTTTTTTGTATGTTCAGACCATAAGGATTTGGTTCTTCAGGAGGTGTGGGTGGCTTCGGGGGTCTAGGTTTTGCAAAGTCTGCAAAAATGACCCATCCATCTAAAAACTGCACAAAATATTTAATTACAACTTCATCACATATGGAAAAATTTACATCTTATAATGATAATATGTAACGGGAAAATAAAAACCACCTCATATTTATATGTATTTGTCTATATATAAACATGCAATGTGCTCTACAAAGGCAAACAAAAAACTAGCACAGGTTCCAACGAAGAAATTATGATACTTACTTTGCCATCCATTCCCTCTCTAGCTTTAGCGGCCTCTTCTTCTGTAGCATATCTCACAAATGCAAATCCTCTTGATCTTCCAGAAACCTTATCGGTTACAACTCTAGCTGCAATAGCATAAAACGATGAGGAAAATTGAGGAAACCTCTCTGAAACCGCACATAAGCAAGTAAACTCTTGAAGAATGTACAAGACAAGAACATTTGCTTGCCTTCGAGGAGTTGCCCAAACTTTGAAAATGCATTTTTCAAGCCTTCGTCAGTGGTTTGTCTAGATAGTCCTGCCATACAAGAAAAGATTATTCAGAACCTACCCTGGAGTATGTTCAGGAAATAAATGCTTTACGCCTTTATATTGGCAAGAGGTGGGAGGCTAGTGCATGGGCAAGGATTGGATAGAAACTAGATACTATCAATGAAATGAGAAAGAAATAAGAGCAAAACCATAAGATACACAGGTAGGTTTGAAGATGAGTAAATAGAAAGCAAACAGGGAAAGGGAATCCTAGAAAGTAATGCTTTACGCCTTTATATTGGCAAGAGGTAGGAGGCTAGTGCATGGGCAAGGATTGGATAGAAACTAGATACTATCAATTAAATGAGAAAGAAATACGAGCAAAACCGTAAGATACACAGGTAGGTTTGAAGATGAGTAAATAGAAAGCAAACAGGGAAAGGGAATCCTAGAAAGTAAAGCAGCTAGGATGAACGTGAAGCTATCACTGAAGTTGTGCATGCATTCTGAAAAAAAGAGTAAGACAACAAAGATGTCCATGAGCAGTTGCAGCTTGCAGAACAAATGCTTAAAAATGTACAGATTAAGAATTCCCAAACTTTGTAGATCGCCAACATATAGCATCTAAAAGTTGGTAAATCAATTGTATCACAATTTGTACAATTTTATTGGATCTTGGGATAAGTGAGCATAATAATGCTGACAAAAAAGGAAGATTAAAGGTTATTGAAATCGAGGAAAAGAACTATCAATTATTGGAGACCAGGACAAGAGAAGAACTACAGAAAAATCATGGAGTTGTGGCTGAGAACCAAAGTTCTGTGGATTGTGAAATTGTTTGACCCATTTCCGAGTGTAAAATAATGGGCAGGAGATCGTAAGAAATGATTAGGTTTATTTTTAAGCAAAGAGTGATATGTGAGCAAACAGAAATTAGAAACAAATCCAGGGCAACAGCTTTGGAATCATGGATGAAGGCTAAGGACCAAGTGGGAGACGAGACAACCATGATGCCAACTGGCCAAAAACCTATGTTCCTTTCTTAGTATACAGGGATTGGAACAGAAGAGGTGGAGAAGGCTTCTTCGACATGTTCCCTCTTGCAATTTCATGGCAGGGAACATCCAAACTGCTCCATACACATCCCACAGCCAATAGAGAGCTGCATACTCATTTCAGAGAATGGCATACCATGCTCCATACAGACAAACTGACCGTGGTGAAAACTAGCAAAGAACAGAAAAGACAGACAACAGTAAGAATATGCATTGGTATATTATAGATAACTGTTCAATAACATATTCGTGACAGAATTTTGTGAGAATATAACTTTTGACTAAGGCATATGAATGACTTCATGGACCTATGAACTAGTTTTAAACCTTTTGCCAGATATGTCGAAGAGAATACACCTTGATCAACTGGGAAACATCATGCAATAATACAGATAATGCATCAAGGGGTTCTCTGTAAACCTACGTTGCCAGGAAACAGAAACGAAAACGGGTCCACAAAGTGGATTCGCAGATTTTCAAAATTGGAAATGTCATGAAACATCTCTACAATATACTATAAAAATATAAATATATAAAAAAGTAATGCTTAATATTCATTCTTAGTCCATAAAAGATAAAACATTTAAAAAATATAGTCTTCATGAAAGTTCAAAACATTCACCATGCTTAAAATTTCACTTATTTCATGACTCGTGGCATATCATATGTTATAGCCCAGGTTCAAACTTCAAAGACAAAATGTAAATTCAAATGATTATTATTTAAAATAAGTCATCTATTTTGTCCTCAAAATCATGAATGTCAATCCCACTAGCTCCACTCTCCACCCCTTGTGTAGAATTCCTTTGAATGTCAGCATCGACGCCAAGTAATAAAAAGAGAGTAGCTGAGAAAACATCCAAGTCAGTGGTCTAGATGAACATCACAAAGTTTGTTCGGCCCTCTAGTATAGTCCTCAGACTTGTGTGACAAGAGGTGCAAATTGGAAGGCACAAATGCCACATCCTCGGCCTTCTTGGATGCCAACTTGTTTCACTTAGTTTAATGGATAAAGACATACGTACTCCAATTCCAATCCACTAAAGAATTACTCGCCACATGTTACAAAAAAAAAAAGTTTGTTGAAAAATTTAAATTAATAACAATATACAAAAATATATGGTAAAAAAATAATTTAATTTTGTACATGTAAGAGAATTTAAATGACAATAGATCCTAGGTACTTGGCATCATGGTCGTGTACATACCACCACTTGATTGGAGTCATGTTCTACTTATCAAAAGAGACTCAATTTTTTCCGTGCTACCTTTTGAAGCTACAAATATTCTCATTTCATTGCAAACCACACTACCTATGCACGGATCAAGAAAAAATCCTCCGAATGTTGTCCTATTTCTATTTTCAACTTCTAAGTCATCATATAATGGTTGCCTATTAGGTAGCCGAAATTATAGTTTACATAACCGTAACTGGCGAGTACTCGCCAAGGACAATTTTTTAACCAGTGATTAATCAATAGGAGTTGTCGATTAACCGGGAACAACCGACATACTGAAGAATGCTTGCTTCCCTCCAAACATCCTCACGTACTTGGACACCTCCTAGTGTCCAGAGTGTGTACAAAGCTCCCAACAAGTACTAGCATAGTACTCGTCGGATACTCGCGATGATTCATGAGCACCCAACAAGTACAGTGCCAATACTCCCTGAGAGCCAAAAAAACCGAAATCCGGTGATTAATGAGTGGCGATTAATGGGTTTGGTAAATTATTTGCAATTGCCCAAACGACCGGCGAGTAACCAGCAAGTTTGTAATCTATGACCAGAATATTTCATTGCTATAACTTTTTGGCTTTAAAGCATAGCAAGGAGATGCAATATTTCATTGTTATATCATTTTATTCCACCTCTTCATTACTACACTCTTGATTTCATTATTGAAGTTTTCCTCAAGATCTTACTCTTTTTTTTGGTATGATCTCTCTCATACTTTCGAGCATGGAGTCAATTCCATTGAAATTTTCTCATATGCAAGTTGCATTTGTATTTGAATATTTGATCATAAATAGAATAGGCTCTATTAAATTGAGCAAGAACTCAACCTTGGCCCACCAATCATCATCAAAGATCAATGACTTTAATTTATAGCATCTATCTGTGTTTGCTTACCTCCACACGGTCTAGATGTTGCTAATAACCATACTGCTTAAGGCCTTTCTTACCTTCACAAATAGTTTAAAGACGAACATGTGAGAGGCAAATCTTGTCTTAGCAAAACTTGTAAAAATAATTAAGACTTCTACAAAAATTTAATTAAGTACAAATTTACGAGAAATTCAAACTATAAAAAGTTAGATCTTAAAAACTAATAATTTGTTTCCTTACCTTCAACAACTCCAACCTCGGGAGTCTCCTAAAGATGGCCTGAGACATGTCACAATTTGTGACGAACATCTGAAAGTCATTTACCTTTGTAAAAATTTGCTCTATCCACGAGATTTTTCCAATCTTTTGCAGCGTCAAATTGAAGAAGTGGATTGCACAAAGCATCCAAAATCTGTGTTCATATCTCCTCTACAATCAATCATATTGCTTCACAATTTTCTATGTTGTCTGCAATGACTTGGATAACATTTTGAAGGCCCATTGACTCAATAGCCTCTATCAAAATGTCAACAATAAACTAGGCTTGCTTGGTCTTCATAATCAATAGCCTTTAGGAACAGTGCCCCTTTAAAGCATACTACAACTAAATTTGTCAAGGGTCTATTTCAAGCATCCTTTTATCCATCTGAAATAATAGAAACCCCTAAATCCTTCCACAAATCCCTAATTAGCTACAAATAAGTTTGTATATGCTCCACTTCCTTCGCCAAGAGTGCAGGTTGAACATTCTCATAATTAGGGCTAGCCTTTAGGAACAGTGCCCCTTTAAGGCATACTACAACTAAATTTGTCAAGCGTCTATTTCGAGCATCCTTTTATCCATCTGAAATAATAGAAACCCCTGAATCCTTCCACAAATCTCTAATTAGTTACAAAGAAGTTTGTATATGCTCCACTTCCTTTGCCAACAATGCAGGTCGAACATTCTCATAATTAGGGCCTTTGTAACTTTGTGGAGCTCCATTGATGACTTTCAACATTTGTTGCTAATATGTTGAGCTCAATATGTTGAAGGGCAGAGCACATTAAATGTTTTTTTAAATATTCCTTTTGGTTTTTTTCAAGTGGTTAAGCCTAAATTTGAACAAAATGATAATTTGACGCTGAAAGTGTGGGTGGTTTTCATGCATACCTCATTTGCAAAGGAATTGTTCTAGACAGACCTCTTGCAGCAACTTGTAAAGTAAGGTCCTCTTGCTCTTTCATGTACTCCAACATTTTGTCTGAAATTTTCTCACACATTTTATCCCTGATCCTCCAAACCGATTAAATATGTTTTGACTGAAGCATATGAGGACTTATATTGCACATTGAACTCGTTGCATACCTAAACATGAGCCACCATCAACAATGTTTTCCACCACTCTCAAGTCTCCAAATAGGAGAAGCGGGATCATATTTCATAGGAATCGAAATGTTTTCAAGTGGGACTTCTTCCCAATTTGCTTAACCTTGCTTTCCACCTAAAGTTGAACTTGATGCCATTATCGTAATCTGCTTTTGATCATCAAGATCGCCATAAAAATACGAGGTGAGAGCATACACAAAGTCATGATGTTTAAAAAATTGCAAAAAAGTCTTGAAAGAATAAAATTTTAAAACTTTATGCAAAAAAATTAAATTCTTGCCTTGTTTTTGTTTCTCCAAATCGAGTTACATGCAATAGAAGAGCATACGCAGAAGTTATAATGGGACTTATATAAAGAAAACTAAACCCTATTATCCTAATCCGCTTTTGATCACTAAGATCGTCATAAAGGTGTGAGGTGATAGCATAAACAAAATCAAGTCCTAAGATGTTAAATTAAAAATTAAAACAACCAAAAAAAAAAAAAGAATAAACATTTGAAGCTTTTAAACTTTTTTGAGTTTATACATAGCAAAATGGAACATTTTTTAACCATAAAATTTAAAAATAAATATCACCATCATGAATGATGTGTACATTCTTGAATGGTTTCTACAACGAGGAATTTAACAGTGACTTGAAGAGGAATTTAGAAGCAAGGAGCAACAAAGAGCAGCTTCAAGGAAAATAATAATAGTTTTTATCCTTTCATAGAGCCATTTATTCCATTTTTTACTATTTTTAATGCAATCATGATCATGAATGATGCGTGCATTCTTGATCATGATCATGATTGCATTAAAAATGGTAAAAAATAGAATAAATGACTGCATGAAATGATAAAAACTATTATATTTTTCCTTGAAGTTGCTCTTAGTTGCTCCTTGCTTCTAAAATCCTTTTCAAGTTGCCAATAAATCCTTGTTCTTGTAAAAAAACAGCAATGGCTGCCTCCAAACTCCTTGTTGCAATGGCTGCCTCCAAAATTCCTCCTTGAAGTAAAAAACAGCAATGATGAAAGTGTGTTTTGCTATTGCATTGAGTGTGTTTTTATAGGTTTAACATAGTGTTTTCTAGAAGATTAGGATTTTTTAATGTTTTAGTTGTTTTTTTGAATTGGTCAAAGACATGCGCTGCCAAAAATGTGCAGGAAATGTACAGCACATTTCCGGCACATGCCTGGGCATTTTGTATCAGAAATGATACTGAGCAAAAACAGGTGGGGCTGGGACGTTTCCCTACCAGTATAAACACTCTAAAAAACACCAACATTTTTTTACTCATAAAAAGAAGCCATAAATACCAACATGAAGGAACCGAAATAGGATCCCAAGTAATTAGTCTCTATGGGCCCTCTAATCCTTTTACTATTAAATGCAACACCATTGAGTTTGAATATTTATTAATTAGTTCTAATTTTTATTACCTAATGCTCTGGAACAAAAAAAGTAATGACAATGGACAAGATGAGATGGAAAACAAGGGAAGATAGAAAATTGAAGATTTTCATTTTACGCTTCCCATACAATGTACAGGAGAAATATTGCTAAAACACAATCCTGTCTAACAGAGTCATGAGAGAATAAAACATGAAACCAAATTAGCCAGAACATGAAGTTGCAGACAAAGTCAACATGTTTGAGTACATATTCAATTTCATCTGACAAAAACATTGTAAGATCTCTAAACTTTCCGAAGACTTTTTTAAGACAATTAAGTGCACCTTGGTGGCAAATAGCATGTCAAACAAACAAGTTTCATCTTTAAATATTTCAAATTTGTACATTACAACAGTCAAAGGCAAATATTTTTTGCCAATCAACAATCGACAGTACAATATGGTCAAAAAGCAGTAAAACCGCACAGTCAAAGTATGGTCAACACAGATCAACTTGTTTTTGGCAAAAGCTGCTACACTAATGTGAAAACTTTTCCTCGGAATTCCCCTGTTTTGCTACCAAGTCCTTGCTGGTTGAATGAAAAAGAAAATGTTAATTGGCAGCTATACGAGTTAATGCACCACAAAGTGGAGTTAGTATCAAATAAGAGGATACAATAGCATATCAATCAACCATCGTGCATCCCAATAGTTTGCCCCTAATTGGCAAAGGTTTTGGAAGCATTGGATGCCTTGTAATCCCACCTCAGCTGATAAGTGGAATTATTGTAGGATTATTTCACCCACCCAAGACACGGACAAAACAAAAGAGATAAGGGTTTTATGTGGAATCGAATGTTATGTCTACATAAACTAAAAATGCATTGCAATGATGAGCAAAAGATAGCAACGGAATCCAAAAAGTACAAACATGCAACTCATACTAGGTGGAAAAAAAGGCAAATTCAAACCTTTGGGTTTAAACCACACAAAAACTGATTGAAGGAAAAAAATGAAAAAAATAATCTAAAACTTAGGGTTTGAGAAGATATCAAGTTTGTCAACATCTACACAACTAACCATTACTTCAAGATGCATGAAATTATTAATACCAAAAACAAAAAAACTCAACAAAATAAATTAGGGTTGAGATTAATAAAGTTAAATGATATCAATAGAAACCTACTTTTAGACCATTAGAGAACTCGATATTGTATAATATTAAGTCCTCTGAAGCATTGCTGAATGAGGCTTCTGTGGCTAGGGGTTGTAACCAGTTTGGCGATCAAGCAGCAACAAGCCTGGCAGGGACAGAAAAGGCAACGGCAAAGGCAGATGGTGCATCAACAAAGCTTGAAAGCAATGCAAGGAAGACTGAACGTGGGTTGGTAGTTTCAAAACCAGGCAGCGTGACTATGAAGACAGCAGCTGCATGTGTGGCGGCGACAAAACCAAGCAGTGAAATTGTGCCTGTGGTTGCATCACCTGGAAAGAGACCAAGTTTGGCAGGGTTGGGAAGGACAGCGGAGGTTGTGTCTTTCGCTGCAACGGTAACCTGGTTGGAGGGGGCAGAGAAACCTGCGGGTGAAGCCTATGGTTGAAGCAAAGACCATCCCTTCAGACTCTTTTGGGGATGAGGTGCTCGATAATGAGGAATGGTTCGCGGCCAAGGGTGTAATCTACAGGTTAATTGCTTTTGGCCTAGCCTTCTTGCTCTCCACAAGTGGATCTCCAATTCTTGGCAGCCATCATGTAGCACCCCTCTTGTCAAGTACCGGAAAAACTTGCCGGATTTTTTTTTGTTTGATTATCTTGGCTTACCATGACAAAGGAGGTTAACTCATCACACTTCAGCTATTTAGCTAGATTCAGCTATCTTGTATTTGAGCATTAAATCTGAAAATTGTCTACAACTTGGATTCATTTGACTGAACATGGCGTCAAAATTACTCCATACTAGTCTTGATACTCTTACCAACTTCAAAGGTAGATACCAATTCAGTACCCTTATATCTGAGAACCTCAATAGATCCTAAACATGCCAAGAGCCAAAGATCGATCGAGCTACCAATCTTGCAAGTGAATCTTTATAATCTAAAGCTACTTGGTCCCAACACAATAGGGAAGAAGATAACCGCTATTACCTCAGATCCACCCTAGACTTCCATGGAAATTTTCTTTAAGTTAAATGACTTATTTAAAAGTCACTAATAGGACCCTTCAGTATTGCCCATTGAGGAGGGCCTTCCTATAAGAGGATAAGGTCACTCATCTTATTCAAGGAGAGTCAAGTCAATATTGATTCGTCATTGATGTGGATACTAAATCTTATTTCCAAAGTTTTCCCAATTCTTTAAAGGTGGCTTCAACCTTGAAGGCTCTTGGATCCATTCTCTGATCCCATTCTTTGCACATCATTATGAGATGGGCAATGAGTTTAACAATCTAAGAACACAACTCTTACATCATTGTTTCTCTACATGAACACGTTAATATGGAGTGGTCAAAATCATCATTTGTTCCATAGTTAATTCCAACTCAAGGATTAAGGCTTCCCCTTTTCATTATTGTTCACCACTTAGCAGGGGGCCGAGGAGGGGGGTCGGGGGTGGTTTGCTAAGCGGGACATAATTTTAATCCCTATTGCTAAAATTCCGATATTCGGCTCAAGGGAAAAAGAATATGTCACTTTTGTTCAATCTACTCTAACACTCCCCTTAAATATTTTTGACTCAAATAGCACAACCAGCATATTCAAAACTTGATTTAAGAATTAGAAATCCCAAAATGAATTCTTTAGTTAATTTAGTCGCTGCCCAGAGCAAACATGATATTAAACCAAAACCATAGTTTGCAACGAGGTAATAATTGCTAAGTCACCCGATGAAATATCTTGAGGGTTTCAAACTATAGTTTCCTACCAAGATAAGACCTATATGCCAACCTAATAATTTTGTAACAAATTATTCCAAGCAAGAAACTGATTCTTTTTCAGCTATGTAACATGGAATGTCCGTACTCAAGACAAGACACAATCAGCTCATAACTAAGTTCTCGTACACTAATATCAATGTCCAAGTAATGTCTCATACTTAAACATTCATATCACAAAGCAACAGATGGATAAAAGTCATATTATTAAATATTTCAGTTTGATGAATCAGTACGATACATATCAAATGAACCACTATTAAAGAATAATGCTGCCCACTAGCAAGTGGTGGGATGTCATTATAAAACATTAAGATACCCTCAAGGTATTCTGATTTTATTACAATTAATAAGGCCAATAAAATCAGATTAAGGAACTCAAAATGAATTAAATTAAAATTTCTAAACATGCAAAGACAAATACCAATACCATCAACTATATAAAAGTGTACAGCACACTAAAAAGTGGTAATTCACACCTCAAATACAAAAAGACACTGAGATAAGCATGTTTTATTGCCGCTGATACACATCAGCCAGTTTTACAATAATGAACCCTCACACAAACATCAAGGACATATCCACATAGCTGTAGTTTGCAATCAGCTATTTTGAAACAAATAACAAATGGTCTTAGTACCTTGACAAGGACTCCAACTACTACAGTACAGTAGTACAGCCACATACGTATACATGCTAAAGACAGTAAGGACTAGTATTAAAGAGGAAAATTCCACAACAACACAATCTGAGCAGCAGTACTTGGTTAAGACAATTCAGCACCTGCATTTGAGTAATGCAAAGCAGAGGGTCAGCACACGCTGGCACATTCTATCCCCAAAAGATAAGCAACCACATTTTAGATTCTATAACCAGCAAAGCAGATTTAAAGGATATCCCACAACTGGTAAACCTGTTAAATATTGACCGTACAACTGAACGAGAATCAAATTGCTTTTCTCATATAAACATAAAGAGTAGATGAGTAAATTAACTTAATCTCAAGACAATTGCTATCTGAACCGTTAATAAAGAGATCTTTAACCAACACAAGCTGTAATCACCGTACTAACAGCATAGTAGTACAGCAAAAGAAGACAGCCTTTTAAACATTTAAGTAAACAAAAATCTCAAATCAACCAATGTGGCTTGATATGCAAGTCATCCGTCTAACTGCAGACATCAAGGGATTTTATAGATCCAGGCCAACTTATGCCAAGTAATATTTACCCCTATGTCACATAATCCACTCAAACATTAAATCAAAGGTTATGACTACATCAGTTGTCCCATCAGGCAAGGCAATTCATCTGATAAAGTTTTTTGTATGTCACAATCTAACAAGGAAACATTACAATGCACCCAGAAGGCAGCTTTCCAATCACTTAGAAAATTACCCATGCCAAATTAGCTACAGCCAATGACTAATGAATCAATAAGTCAAAAACACTAACGATTCCATGAATTAAAGACAGCTGAATACCTTTAAATTTAATTACAGATAAGAAAATCTTCTCCCCTTTCAGATATCACTACAACCGAGTGTCATGCTAAACTAAAAGATTCCTCCCAATTTGTTATGATCTACACGTCATTCTAATCAGCCATCTATTCCAAAACACCACTTTATAATCACAGTTATATTCTCTTTAATATGAAGGAAAGTCTTTAATATGAAGGAAATTCAGAAGTATCAATTCTAATCAAGACCTACATAATGCATTGCTAGCTTAAAAAAGGAGGAAACTAACTGCAAGAAGATGAGAGTAATCCAATGACCCAAGAATTTTTACAAAACAGCAGATCAAGAATAAAGCTAAATATTTCAAGCATAATCACACAACTGCACAATTAGATACAGCCAATACTTACGAAATTATAGATTAAACTATACAATGACTCACAGCTCATACTATATTCATCTATTTGAACAGTTAATATATATACAACTAACTAGGTTACTGATTAATCATTCTTGATATGAAGAAAGTCATTAGTACAATTAATTCAGCCAAGCATATTATGCTATAAATAATTCCACTCTGAGTGGAATACAGAAGGCAAACATCGAACTCTATGTTACTTTACCAAGTGCGAGGATGGTATTCATCTCAATGTCAAATGCAAAGTATAATAATAAGTTCACATAAAGCTAGACTATTCTGCCACATTGCCAGACAATGGCCAAGGTGCCGTCAAGAATTAAAATCAACAGCTAGTACAGAAATTTAGTCATGTGTTTGGGTAGAATTTACCTCTGTCTGGGCTGAACAAAAAAATTAAGTTCAAACTCTAGATCAATACATTATCCATTACATATTAGCCTACTTTCCTATTTACAGTTTGATGGAAATACAATTCTCATGGGTCAGTCTCAGAATCCACATAAATCTGACAGGAAGCCCTAACAACTAAATCATTTCAAGCAAAAAATTATTATGCATACACAATTATCACAGGGCATCTCACAAAGAAAACGAGGTATAGAGAAATCACTTGCTCTTCATAAAATAATTGAGCCAAAATAAGATGAGGAACCAAGATCATCTCTGTGTTAGAAACGCCTTTGCATTTACCATCTCTTGTATTAATAGATGCATATAATATCCTCTTTTTCACTCTAGGATGATACACATTGAATACAAATTTTCAAACAAGTCAAGATCAATCTCGTACACTACAAAACACGAGAAGAATCCCTTGGTGATGCAAACAGTAAAAACTTTATAGTTTCAACTTTGTGTACCCAGCAAAAAGGTTTCGCCCTACTGGGCAACAAAAATGTTGTACTTCACACTAATCAATGATTTGTTAAACATTATTAACATTGGTAAAAGTGAGTTATAGTTTGCATGCAAAATAAACCAGTCCAACTCTGTGCACTAGGGTGCAAAACAGGGAGGTTCCTTTGTTTCATATTATTTATAGCGTACAGAAGTGTGGACTAGCATAGGCGATTCCACAAGGGCCAAGACTAGCAATCCTTTGTCAGCTGTAAATAACTTGCCGTAACAAAGGCAAGCAACCTAGAACTGGCCATCCACTAGGTCGAACCTTTTACTCTTCTAAAACAATAATAGAAAAAGACCCAATATACAGACTCAGCCACGTAAGACCCTAAAATAAATTTTCTGAATATAACCATCTCCATTGGTTGCACTTCTTTTGAGGTATGTATGGTTTTCAAACCATACATACCTACAGTTTTAATGTTCACTGTTTTAATACCTACAGTTGTGAAAGAAGATGGGAGATAACGCCCCTGGCCACTGGTTGATCACAGGTATGTGAAAACTAGCAATTGCCCCGAAGATGCAAGGGAAGCTGGAGGATTTGTTTTTTCCTTTCTTTTTTTTCCCAATTATATCTAGTAAGGAAAACCCAGATCCTTGTGCATCAGGGTTAAGTTAACTACGTCATTATATTTTTTTAATGATGTAGGCTGGCCTTTATTTATTTATGATTTCTTAAGTTTCCAGCCCTAGTCAAATCAAAAATGAAGAAAACAAAACAAAATAAAAGCCGCACAAACAATTGGAGCATGAAATCAACGGCGTATACTTAGTTGTCGAACAATTTATGCTTAGTTGACCATTTTTTATTTGGTCGAGAGGTTTGATAGCATGCACAACCATTGATTAAGATGCTCTAGACATAATATCCTTTAAAAGTCGAAGTCCATCAATTCTGCTAATAACCATCAGGGTATTGCATTATTCTGACAACGATATAGGCTTAAATGCATTTTATCATAAGACTATTATAAGCTACAGCTATACCTGTTATTATTGGAAACAATCCAATTCAATAATAGAATTCACAAATGATTAAATAAACAAAAATAATAAATATCAAAAGGGAAAGGCTTCCTACTTCGAACCGATGCTCAATTTCACGCTTTTCTCGCTCTCCACTTGAGTCAATATTCTTTCAATTCTTTGTCTTTTTCCAAATACTATTTTGCCACACATTTTGCCATCTATCCTGCCACTCTCCCCCTTCTAGTGGTAATAATTAATCCATGGGTGATTTTATTGAGATATACTTGTCTTCAAGAAAGTGGCATCCCAAAACTTTTTTATTTTTAATATTAGTGTGGAGCCCATTTTCAATGGTAAATTTGTGATTAAATAAATTTTACATTATATTATAGTAATATATTATAATCTATTATATTAATATATAATATCATAATATAAAAAATGAATTATAATATAATATAATATAAAAATATTTACAATATAATATAAAATTATATATATAATAAAAGGTATATATTATAATATATAATTTGAAAAAAAAATTAATTAATTAATTAAATAAAGTGAAATTATTAACTTGATACATACACGTTTCTTTAATCTATATTAATAATATAGATTTGAACATACTTCTAAGAATCAAAAGTCTCATCCATCCGTGATTTTGTAACCTAGCTACTTTATTTTCATTGAAATAAAATAGAAAAGGTACAGTCCACTTACCCGTACCTTTCGTTTGATGTTATAAATAATTAGCAGTTCAATTGACATGTACATTCTCTAGGAACGATGCAATTTATATAATATTGAAAACTATAGGCTAATACCAATGCAACCTGGCATATTGCATGCCATCCATGTCGGGTCTAAACTGTTTTCAGGTATGACTGTTTCGGCCTTCATTTGGCTGTATTGGTTTTTGCTTTTTGCTATGTTCTTGGCATCTGCGTGGGTTAAACTTCTACATCTTTCCTCTTTGCCTGCAAAAATGATTCAAGTAAACCCTGTTTACTCCACCGGACTCCACGCCTAAACATTTTGGCATTTGAAGAAGTTTTTCCTATTTGTATGGGTAAATATATCCAGGGAGACAGCAGAAATTTTTCCGGACCAAAACGTCCTCTAACCAACAGTATGCATTTTTTTGTTGATCTCTTTGCAGGGTAATTGTTTTCAAACATATCTCTTAGGGTTTTTATGAATATTGTTGTTTTTTTTTATTGGATTTGCATGGACGTTGCCTTGCTGCTCTGCAATTTCAAACAGAAATTCAAAGTTTTTCACTGTAGCATGACCTTGCTAATATCCAGAAGAAAAAAGACGAGGAAAAGATAATGATATGAAGGTTCCAATAAAAGAATTCAATATTATACTCTAAAACTCAGCAACTTTGAAGAGATTTTACAATTAAAAAAATTCCTTAAAACTTGTGGAGTTTATCCATGAATTGCAGAATATGGTGGAATATACAGACCGTAGACCGAATGGTCTTTAAAACTCAGCAGCTTTGAAGAGATTTTACAATTAAAAAAATTCCTTAAAACTTATGGAGTTTATCCATGAATTGCAGAATATGGTGGAATATACAGAGCGTAGACCGAATGGTGATCATGGGATTGACACCCAATGCGGTGGGGAGCAGGCTGCCATCACACACAAACAACCCTCCCACTTCGCAAGCCTCTCCTTTCTAGTCAACACCCCCGGAATCCTCGTCTATGCCCATTCGACAGCACTCCATCTGGTGTGCCGAACACAAGCAAGACCATACACCTGCGTTGTGTCAGTATGCAAATGGTGGGAAACGGCATATTCTCTATTTTGTCTCTTATGAGACGAATCTTGGGGCCTTGCCCCACTGTAATAAGCCTCCAGCTTAATCAAAATGAATAACTAAACAATATTTATTTATCAATTGCATTGATTTATTTTGATCAAACACTCAACTCACATCCCATTTAATGTGTGGCATTCTAAGCTAGAGGGCATATAGCAAGAAAAACCAGTATTCAAGCTAACTAACCCTAGCTAAGCATGGGCTCTCAAATGCATACCCTAGTATGCATATGAGACTCTATACCAAATTCAAGTAAGCCACTCAAAATTAACCATGCTAGATACAAAACACAACGAATAGAAGCTTCACAAATAGGAAAAGAATGTATTTGTGAGGAGGAAAACCAGAATTTTGTTTGCTTCATTCTGCAATAATCCCCAAGGAATGACCGGTTGTTCCCTTTTCTCCATGGTTGCCACCAAGCAAAAAGCCACAATCTCTTCTACATTGTGGCCCAGAAGAATGTTGGATTTAACTCTCAAACCGCCTATTTAGCATTTTATTCCTTCACTCCTCTCTGTTTTATTTGCAAACCTAAATTGCCATGAATCAAAATATGGAACTCTTTGTTCTGCCCAAGGAGAATGCACAGGGATTTTCCATGGATTGCCCTCCAACTCACCTCCTTTCTTTTCACCAAAAGAATGATATTAAGCAATGTTTTACGAATTCCAACCTTAATGATTCTTTTTTCCAAAACCAAGACAAAATTATTTTAACCTTTGCAAAAGCTATATAGCAACCACATTCCTTTCTCTATGCAACTTTCTTTTAAAAACAAATCAATCTTTTGGATGCGTCATGGTACGCCCTAAGGATCTAAGGTTCCCTTGTTTATCATGCATGATAGGACCATGCCAAGATAGCAATATGCATTACGTTAGCAAATTTTAAACATTTGCAAGGTTGGAGTACCAAGATATCAAAGGCATAATTGGCCTAGTGCTAATGACGGCCTCCCGTAAATCACGAAACATCCTGGCTAGCTTGGCAATAAAGATGTCTCAACCACCATTATAGGAGAAGCAATATAATTATCAAAGTGACCTTAACATAGGTCTGAACCAATATTAAGTTGAAAGATTACATTAACTGTAAGGTCACACCCTACATGTTAACGCAATCACAACAGATTTAATCACCATAGGATAGAAATATTAACATGAATCAAAACACATCCCTCAGCCAAGAATCCACATGCTAATGCATAGATAATAACTACAAAATAAACTATCCAAGTACTAACAACACTAATTGCAATTGATATAACTGTTCAATAAAATAATCCCAATCTTAATGAGATTCAAACCCTTGGCCTCTCATTTGGTTTTAGTTGTTCTCGCTTGAAGCTTAACCAGAACACATTCTCCACATATTGATCCTTGATCATATAGGAACTAGTATTAGTTATGTTTTATAGTGTCGATCACCGGCAGGTGCCCTTATTCTAGTACAACCCAAAACAGGTTGTAACACATTAATGGAAGGCAATTTAGAGATTTATCTGTGCAAAGATTTTTCATCGTGGTGTTCGATCTCCTTGAAGATTGGAATAAGGTTTTCCAAGACAAGGTTTGGATCTAGGATCAACTTCTCCTTATGAAACCTTGGTTCCCGTCTTTTAACCCTCTTACAGAATCCCTCAACACCAAGCCCATTTGGGTTTGAATGTTGCACCTTCCCCTTCAGTTCTAGTTTCAATCTTCCTTCACATCTATTGATAATGCACTGGCCGAGCTGTTGTCGGTGGACATGAATACCACAAATTATGCTCACACCACTTTTGCACGATCGTATCCTAGTTGACATGGATATTTCTTGCGACATCCCACTTTCTATCGAACTAAAAGTTAAGGATCATTGCAAGTCTCAAACCCTCTACTATGAGAGGTTACTTTTCCGTTGTAGGTGCTTTGAGACGACATTTAACTAGGATTTGTCAAAGCTTCAAGCAAAAGGTGGAATCTTCTTGGTGGAAGGATGTCCTTCCCAATCATCTTTCACTTGACGGTGCCACTTCTACTGATACAACGGTAAGAGAAGTGGTACCTATTCCGGAAACTGATCACAAGGCCCTCGAGTCTCAAGAGCCAGTTTCCTTCCCTCTTGACAACCCAAATATTTCCAAGGTGAAGAATCTAGAGGTTTTTGGTGCCTTTGTAGGCTTGGAAGTAGTTCCATGCATTCCTATCGACCAAAATTTGGGGGATTTTGGAGATAGAGAGGATTGGACAGTCATTTGTAAGAAGAAAAAAGGACGGAATCTTTAAGATCGCCAATTCTCCCTCCATGACACTTCGTTCCCAGAGAGGTGAGGGAGAGGGTGGGTCATAGGGGTTTCAAGGCTGGTGGCAAGGGAAGGTTGGTTCTGGCTTGGCAAGGGCAAGACCGTGTGGCTCCCTTGGTGGTTGTGAGCAGCTCTTGGTGGTGGGAGCATTTGAGCCTGTTTTAGGTACCTGGTTCTTGGTGTTTGGGTAAATGGGCTATGTTGCCTAGGTGGTTGGTTTGTTTTATGGGACTATATGGGTGCTCATTGGCCTGTTGGCCTCTTTTTGGCTTGTTTTTTTCATTTTTAGTTGTGTGGATGCGGTCCAATTCTTGGCATATCATGGATTTTAATTTGATATGTTCAATGTTGTTTGTAACCTCATTCGTTTTTTAATGATTGGTAAAGGAGCCATCAACCCTCAATTACCTCTCAAATATATATATATATATATATATATATATATATATATATATATATATATATATAGTTTTTGAGTTATCAATGTTAATATGGAAACAAAATGCATTGAATAAGGCTTCAACTCCATTATGTCACGGAAATCCCAAAACTCTGGGAGCAACCCAAGGTAAATCACAAGATTTTCACAGCTCCTCAACAAATAAACTCTAATGCCTTTCTTACAACATCCTTTCAAATAAACTCTAATACCTTTCTTTTTCATTTCAATAAGATATGCTTTTGATAAATAATAAACACACCATAGCTATCCATTTGATGAAGCCCAAAAACTCTATGGCTATGCAATATTTTCCATCAAACTTTCAGAATTGAAGTAGATTGTCCACCTTCTAATTTCTAAGAATGGCACCTTAGATATTAATGTCCAACAGATTTGATGGTATGGTTAATTGATTCCATTGATGTCAACTAAAAATGAGAGGTTTATTGCCAACCTTTTATGTTTAATTGAATCCAAAATTTGCCAAAAAAAATTACATTGCTAAGAAATCTAAATGGGATTTTTTTTAGTGTGTATGTATTTCCATTAGCAAATAAATTCATGCTTTGAACAAGATGGGAACTGATTCAGCTGTATTTCTTTTCCAATACAAGTATGCATTGTTGTAATGAAATGAAAATATAAGCACTAAAATAAAAAAGGCAGCAACATAATTTTAATATCAAACATGCCCAAAAAAGCTCATAATACGATGATTCCAATTACATAATATTAGATTTTAAAAAATTATAATATTGTGATAGTGCACATACGAGAGAACCTTCCAAAAAAGAAATGAAAATTCAACGAGAATATCTCTCATTCTATTTGGAAGATCCTCTCGTTTGTGCAGTTTTTTTAGATATTAGGATTCCAAATGCATGTTTTATATATAGCATTGATGCATCCAGACTTTCATTTCATTATAGTTGCGTACACTTGCATTGAAAAATAAGTGTAGATGGTTGCATTCCTTCCTAGTCTAAGAAAAGAAAAGTAACTTACTGATGGAAATGCACAAAAGACAATCCCGTTAAATTTTCTTAAAAATTTCAGGCCCATCAAATGGGCAGACGATGAGCATAGCCATGGGGCTCCCACTACTTATGAACTGGAAACATACCTAATTGAAATGAAAAGGAAATCCAATAGTGTTTCTTTTGCAAGGATGCTATTGAAAGAATTTGAGTTTTAAAAATCTTCTGCAAATTTGCCTCAGGGGTTGCTGCTCAATTTTTAGGATCTGCAGGTCTTAAAAAAATTTGGATCCTTATTCATTACCGTTCTTTTCTTCAGCACATACCAGAAGATCTATGATTGTTATTGATCAACATATTAAATGAGATCCACGTTGTCATTAACCATCAACATATAAAAAGAGATCCAGCAATGTCACCAATGCTGCTGGGTAAATGCAATTAGGGTTTATTAAATTTACACATCATTGATACCATTAGGGTTTATTTCCCTTGGTCTCAATATCACTCTCCCTGCTGCTCCTATTCCACCAGTCAGTGCTAACTGCAATAAGGATGTTGTAGATAATGACATTCAGGTGGTGTCTTAAGAAGAAGAGATTGATTGTAGAACTGTTCCGGATTAGTTTGTTGTTGGTCAATTGCTGTAGAGTTTGATAGTTTTTTGTCTATAAAAATGATGTCATTAATTGAAATTATAAGACATTTTATAAAAGCTAATTCTCTTTCCTAAGGCCGCAATGTATGTCTGAGTTTTCATACCACCTTATCCTGAGCAATAAAAATAAAATTATAACTTTTATCTTTTATTTGATTTCAGCAGATGAGAATTTCTTCCAGTTTTTTTATGGTTTATGCATTTTATCTGCACAAATAGGACATTCTGTGGATCCATTGGCTGCCCGGTTTGTATGATGCATAAGGCTTGGGACTACAGTTCTCATTCTGCCTGATGACAGTTTCCCTTCTGATTTTGGCAGTCCCATGATGAAATCCATGGAGACCACTTCCCATCGCTGCTAGAAATAAAAAATGGCTGCAAAAGACCAAGACTCTTAATAGTTCACCTTTTTTTTGCTGACACACCAAACATTCTGCCATAAATTTCTGTACATCACCGTTTAGACCCTCCCAAAAAAAATCTTGCTCAATCCTATGATAGATCTTCAGGTATCCTGAATGTCCCCCAACCAACGAAGCATAGAGCTCTTCTAGAATTTTATTGTTGAGGCTCGAGTGCTCAAGTTTTTCATAGATATATCCTATCCTTATACCAGACAAATTTATCCCATGTGCTCGGATCTTACTGAAGTTATTGAATGAGATTCTGCGTATTTGTGTCCTGCTGCATTCTGATCTTACATTATCCACCCAATCTACTTCTAGTAGATTGGGATGGCGCACAACTATGCCTTTGTGTTTTCATCCCTCCTAGAAATTACAATTGTCTCTACATTCTCTTGTTCCTTCTTGTAAATGATCTCGAAATCGTACCCCAACATCTTAGTGGCCCATTTTGTTGCTCTCCGGAGAATAGCCTCAATTCCAAGAAGTATTTCAAATTGGCATGATCCATCTTCACTTTGAAGTATCTTCCCATCAGATAAGGCCTCCATTGCTTGACCACATGAAGAATAGCCAACATTTCTTTCCCATAAATGGGCTTAAATAAAAAATTTACCTTTGAGTTGGCGACTCTCACAAGCAAGTGGGCTGCCTCCGTGCATGGATATTGCTCCCATGTCATGTACCGAAGCATCACACTCCACAATGAAGGTTTTAATGAAATCTAAAGTGGCCAAAACTAGTGTGATGCACGTGGCCTCCTTAAACTTCTCAAATGCTTTGATTGTTGACCCGTTCATGTTGCCATAATGATTTACAAATTTGTGGTATCCTATAAGTCCTAGAAATCCTCATAGGTTCTTGAGGGTTTTAGGCACTTTCCACTCCACCACAACCTTGATCTTATTAAGATCTACCTTGACTCCTTCATAAGAGACAATGTGCCACAAGTACTCCATACTCCACCTCCTTAACTCCAAAAGCACACTTAGAAGGTTTCGCATAAAGCTCGAGTTGCTTGAGAGTTTGTGAACCCTAATATAAATGGTGCAAATGGTCTTCCCATGTTTTGTTGTCAATCAATATATCATCAAAGAACACCAAGACAAATTACCTCAAAAAAAGGAGTAAACATAGAATCCATCAAACTATGAAATGTAGATAGGGCATTCCTAAAACCAAAAGGCATAACAAAAAACTCATAATGGCCCTCATGTGTTCAAAATGTTGATTTGGGAATATCCGCCTCTCTGATTCAAATATGATGATACCAAATCTGAGATCTAGTTTTGTAAAAAAAAAACCGCTTCACGTAACTCATCTAGCAAATCATCAATAGGAATAGAAAAATTATCTTTGATGTTGAACTTGTTTAACTTTTTGTTGTCAGAACACAAGCCAATTTTCATCCTTCTTAAGCACCATCACCACTGAAGAAGAATAAGCACTTTAACCATGCCCAATAGTACCAACTTCCAACATATCTTGTACCATGCGCCCAATCTCACTCTTTTTCACATACATATAACTACAAGGTCTGATGTTGGGCAATTGGTTCCTCAGTACAAGTTGAATGGCATGGTCATGATCCATTTTGGGTGGAAGTCCTTTCAACATATCTCCAAATACTATAGAGTGTTTTGCAATGATAGCTTGAAGATCTAGAGGTGTGACCTCATGTGATTGTTGAGCTTCTAGTGAAAATAATTGTGACCACAAATCCAACAAACCCTTTCTTGAGGACCTTTTGCATTTGAAGAGAGCTCACCATCTATGGAGCCTTCACTTACAATCCACTCATTCAAATGTTTTTCCCTCAAAATGAAAGCGCATGGAGAGTTCCTAGAAGTTCATCTCTATTTTAACTAAAGTAGTAAACCATTGGACTCCCAAAACCATATCCGCTCCACCCATGGGAATGGCAACATAAGACTCTTCAAAAGGTAGTCTCCTATTGCTAACTTGATACTATGGCATTTTCCTGAACAATTAACTATATCACCATCAACAATCATGACTTGAAATTCTGGAGCTGCAAAGACAAAGCAATTCAACCATGCAACCAACTTGATGTTGATAAAATTACGAGTACTTTTTGAATCAATCAACACTATTAATCTTTATTTCTTCATAAATCGCACAACCTTGAGGATTTTGGGGTATTGATCCCTAATAGAGCATGATAAGAGATGATCGATTGTGGATCCTCAAATGTTTTCTCTAATTCCTCTTCAAATTCAATTTCCTCTTCTTCTTCGATCACACCTTCAACATAGAAGAGTTTCTTCTCCACATAATTATGTCCTCTACAAAATTTGCTATCACAACTAAAACATAATCCTTTAACCCTTTTTCCTTCAATTTCTTGATGCATTAATCTAAAAGATTGAGGAAAGGACTATGTTGGTGTGCTACAATCTTTGATGCTAGTGAATGCATGTCTCCTAGTGGCCAAATATTTTTCCTCTGCTCTTCTTCTTGTGGTAATAGCCTCAGATAAAGAAGGTAGATCAAACAAGCATACCTAATGTTGGTTGTGGTCCTTCCATATGCTAGAAACAAGTCCTTCACATTCTCCTTTGTGACATTTTCCACTCTCAAGGATAGGGTTTGAAATTGTTGAGCATAATCCTTGATCATACCAATTTGCCGTAGCTTAGCCAATTGGCTTAAGCAGTTATCCAACAGACTACTATAGTGTGCAGTCAGCTCCTCCATTAAAACAGACCATGTGACACTGCAGTTCTTTTTCTTTGAATCACAAAGTCAATGATACCAAATGAATAGATTTGGCTCTAGATATAAGGATGCCATTGCAACCTCATGCCTACATAAAATCTGATGTAGATCAAAGAAATGCTCTAATTGGATGATCCAATTGAGTGGGTCCTTTCCATCAAACTTGCACATATCCAACTTTGGCATAAAGGGTCAAGACCTAGAATTAGCATTGGTCATCAGTTGTTCTAGGACTTTGTTTGAATCATCAAAAGCGGGTTGATTTTCTACTCCATTTACTGGTAGAATCACTTGATTCCGAAGTTGGGGACTGCTAAACCAACTTTTGTAACGCAACCATATTGTTGACAAAAGTTGTGAGCTTAGCCAAATTTGTACAAGTGGTTTTCAAGGTTAACTCGATCCTATCTATATCCACTTTCTTAGCCATCTCTTTCAATTCATCTTTGGTCACCATCCTTTCTATGCTTTCTTGGAGCTTAGTTAGTTCCTCCCTCGTAACTAAGCTTCTCGAATATTCCTTGGAAGCCATCTTGCCTTGTAGATTCTTCATATCTTCTACAGCCGACATACTCAATAAGTCTATGTTGATCTGGTTCAACTGTGTCTGGAAATTATTTGCACTCTGTTTAGAAAAAATCAGCTTTCTAACTTAATCTTGTCTCACCCCTCTTTTCTCTTGAAATGGTGTTCTCTGAAAGCCTCAAGCCACATTTTCTTCAATCAGTCTTCTCAAAGCTCACAAGCTTCCAAGATGCTACAAGATTTTGATGGCAGCCACACGACAATCATAAGCTTTAAGCTTCGTTGAACTAAATGCCTTAGTTGATTTTGAGAAATCGAAGCTATCAGCTATTTTACATAGTCTAAAGCTTGACAGCTCAGTGAGGATCTCTAGTTGTCAAATCATCCTCAATCCAACAGTGAGAGTTATTTTAAAGAAAGGGATATGACATCTTATGCAAAAATGGCTCACACTGTCGATTTACAGGAAGCCCTTGCACCATCCAAACAACTTAATTGAAAATTCGGGATTTAAGCTTAAGTTGTGCAGAAAGGGGACCACATACGGAATTGAATAGTCAAAAGAGTTATGTGGCGGCCGTGAGTTATTTTGAAAGGCTAAAGTTGATGCCATCGTCCAAAATAGCTCAAACCATTAGATTATCTTCGCAGCATTGATCTCAGACCATCCAATCTACAAAGCTAAGAGACTGCAAACAGTTAAGCTACAACTATGGAGAATACAAGATTAAAGCTTGCAAGGACAAAAGATTGTGTGCAAACAAATAGCTAGGCAATCAAAAGTTACATGTGTTTTGTCCTTGCATGCATAAAAGCTAGTTGAGATAGTGATCAAAGGGCAAATCAAGCAGCTATTTCAGAAAGTGGGAGATGTTCGAAATCAAAATTTGCAAGGATGACTATTAATAGCTATTAAATTAAATCAAGTACACGGGTAGATCCCGAGAAAGAAGCCAAGCCATGCTAGGCAATTATGAGAGGAGACAAAGTACTTTGAACCACAATAGCGATTACTATAAAAGCTTGACAAGAAAGAAGCAAAGGGAAGCATGCACAACAAATGTCTCTCCTACTTTTGAATTGGGTAGCTGAGCATTAAAATATCGTTTCCCACTCTCTTCTTTCTTCCTCATTATATAAAAGGGTTTAGTTCCCTCATTCTTGTGGTTGCTTCCTTGAAGTAGCTAAATCCATGTATTTCTGTAAATCAGATATAAAGCCTTTGTTGCTGTTATGCATGATTTGCTTCAATCCCTTCATTGTAATAGGATGCAATCTGTGTGAATTCCTTACAATTGATGTAAGGTAGTCGTGACTGTAAATGATCATCCTTCTACTTTTATGTTGCTTCTCTAATATCATTCCCATATTTAGATTAGATCCCACCTCTTTTACTCAATTGCTTTGTTTTGTGCTCACTTTCCTTCTTGCATGAAAAGTGGTTCCATGTTTGTTCAGATAAAGAGACAACCCATTTCCATCTTGGTGCTTCAGCACTCGTATTTTTATGTTTTCTTATCTGTTTCCCCTGCAAGATTTCATTTCAAGCATTTAGTTTAGGTAGATTAGCACTAGGATAGGAAATTCAACTAGTTGTCTTCGGAGGTTGTCTACAAAAAGCAGTCCCACACTAAGTAGACTTCCCATGTGTTTGATATGAAAACTACATTAATCAGACATTTCAATACATAAATAGTTTTTGGCACACTCGATGGGACCTAATTTATGGAGCTTTGTTCTTTTCTTCAGCCTTGAAGAAGATTTGGCATATTTATCTGAGACTTTGGAGAGAATCTCATATCTACTTTATTTTTGAAGCAATTTCCCGTCACCTGGAGACTCCATTGGTCAGAAGAATCCAAACCCTCTGTGTTAACAAACCTTTCCCCTTCCGAATGCTGTAATGAAATCAAAGCTATGGCTCTACAAAGAACTCTTACCTTTTGTTTCTAGGAATACCACAAGCCCAATACGTCTCCAGCAATGGAATGTGGCTCTCTCAGTCCTATACAACACATTAAAAATGTGGCAAACCTGCAGACCACCAAATCACTGAACCCAATGTAGCCCTAAGGCTACTTGCATCTTCTCTCAAAAAGCAAAACACAAAAGTGGTTCAAAGCATTGACTTCACAATCAATTTCAAGGTGAGATGAGTTGGGGGAGGCACTTCACAACCAGTTCAAGGAGAATGTGGATGTTTGTTTTTAACAGAGCATCTCACAGCAATCAAGAAAGTATTCATGGAGATCCCATCAGACTTAAATCTTAGATTTGCAAAGACCCAGAAAAGGATACCCATGAAATTTCAACCTCTACCAGGGGTGGCCTTTTTATATTAATTAATAGCATTTGATTTTGATATTGCCCTCATGATCCAATCCCTAGGTGGAAGGACTCTACCTGATGCCTATGACCTTGTTGCGCTAGCTGAGAAACATCTCTTACAAGCGGGTCAAATTGCTCCCATGCCCTTGTTTCATGTTGTCCCTACTCCTCAAAACTCTCATGAACAAATCCAACACCCACCCCAGCCACCTCAAACCCAATCCACAAGTCATGGCTCCATGGCTAATGTAAGAAGTCTTATAGGGAAAGTTTCCAAAGAGTTCTTGACCTTTGAAAAACAACTGGCTATTCAAACCCTCCAAGAACAACATGGTGTCCAGAGAATCCCAAGGCCCTGCTTCTCAAACAATCAAGATCTCCCTCTCACATGCCAACAACAAGCTCAAAAAGCCTTATGATATTTCAATGGTGTTCTGTCTCAAGGCTCTACATCCCCAGAAATGGAAAAAAATCAGCAAACAAATGAGAACCCCACATTCTTACTTGAAAAGGAAAGATTGAACAATGGTCTTTTCTTTCATCAAGAAGAAAGTGTAACAGATAAAACCGATGCACATCAAAAAATGGAGTAATCTGAATGGGCAGATTCAGATGATGAGGAGAATTCTCCAAGAGCTTGAGCGTAGGAAAGAGACTACAATTGATACGGACCTGAATGTCCAAAAGGACCATTTAGAAGATGAGAGAGAGCTGATCATTGATGCTTTGATCGAAAAGGGATATCTAGACAGGTTTTTGGTTACAATGAGTGATCATGAAGATGAAACCTTGTCTGCCCTTGAAGAACTTGCATGGCAGTTGATGCTTGAAGACCTCCTTGAACCTAAGGAGGAATTCCTTTCTAAAGAATAAATAAAGGAAATTGAGGGGTTAGGAACGAAATAAATCAATGAGGATTAATCCTCGATTCCTAGTTCTTTTTCTTGAATCTTTTCTTAATGACACTTTTTTCTTCTAACAATGATGTGTATCTGTCCTCTACTTTTTGACAAGATTGCTTTCCTTTTAAGGCAGCGCAGATACAAATCAAAAGGAGAAAGGCTTGCAGAATGGAAGTGAGAGGCCTCTCATTCCAGAGGAAGAGCAAGTCGAGCCTAGTTGCAGCATTCAAAAGGAAGTAAGCAGAAATATTTCCTTGAAAGGGGGATGCCCCATAAGGTCTCAGTTTGTCTTGGGACCTAGTGTAGAGGTGCATCCGGTCATGCACATATCATAGAGTGAGGAAAATCTACAATTTGTTGAGAGCCAGCCTAAGCATCCATTTGGTTCAGGACAGAATACAAAGGAAGAAAAGATGCATATCCATAGAGGGAGGCTGAGTTTGAAGGAGGAGAACCCAGAGAGATCAAAATTATGATGTTCTACTTCGTATATCTTGTTGTGGCCATAAAGCTAATCTCATGACTAAACATCATCAGAAAAGGCAGCCACTTTGCCAATCCAAGAAGTGGATTTGTTTAGTTGGCATTCTTCACAACAATTGGAGTAGGATTCCCCTTCTTAAAAAATAAGATGCTTTTGCACCACCGGCATGATTCACTTGAATTGTGTACTTATCCTCTATTTGTACATAGTTTTTTTAGCAGATCAGCTAGGAGAAAGGATGACTTAAGAGGGAAGTTTTGGGAGAGAGTTAAAAAGAAGAGAGAGAGAATGAGGAAAGAATACAAAGGAGTAAATTTGATTTATTAAACTCGAGAACAATTATCAATTGATGAGAACTTTATAGGGTTTTCAAACCTTATTTTGTGCAGATCCCATGCCCAATGGACAAGGCACCTGGATTCAACACTTGGTAGGCAAGCTTCCCTTGAGAGCCACCCAATGTTAAGAAAAATCAGCCTTCTAAATTAATCTTATCTCACCTTTTTTCCTCTTGAAATGGTGTTTACTAAAAGTCTCAAACCACATTTTATTCAATTAGTCTTCTCAAAGCTCGCGAACTTCCAAGCTGTTGCAAGATTTTTATGGCAGCTAGGTGACAATCATAAGCTTTAAGCTCCGTTAAGCTAGATGCCTTAGTTGATTTTGAGAAATAAAAGCTATCACTTAATTTACATTGTCTAAAGCTTAGCAACATGGTGAGGATCTCTAGTTGTTAAATCATCCTCAATCCAACAGCAAGAGCTATTTTGAAGAAAGGGAGATGACATCTTGCACAAAAATGACTTGCCTTGTCGATTTACAGGAGCCCCTTGCACCATCTGATCAGCTTGATTGATAATTCAAGACTCAAGCTTAAGTTCCACAGAGTGGGACCTGCAGAAGGAATTGAATAGTCAAAAGAGCTATGTGGCAGACATGTTATTTTGAAATACTAAAGTTGACGCTGTCATTCAGAATATCTCACACCATTAGATTATCTTCCCAATACTAATATCAGGCCACCCAATCTACAAAAGCTAGTTAAGCTATAGCTATGAAAAATAAAAGCTTAAAGCTTAAAAAGACAGAAATTTGTATGCAAACAAATAGCTGGCCATCAAAAGCTACATTTGTGTTTCGTGACTTTCGTCCTTGCATCAAGTAAACACTAGCTAAAATAGTGATCAAAGAACAAATCAAACCGCTATTTCAAGAAGTGGGAGAGGTTCAAAATCAAAATTTGCAAGGATGGCTTGTGTAGAGCTATTCAATTAAATCAAGTATGCGAGCAGATCCCGAGAAAGAATCCAAGCTGTGTTACTCTGAGCCGCATTTTGCAAAGTCATGATGGCTATAAAAGCTTGACACGAAAGAAACAAGGGGAAGCGTGCCCAACAAATATCTCTCCTACTTTTGAATTGGGTAGCTGAGCATTAAAAATAAATTTCCCACTCTCTTCTTTCTTCCTCATTTTATAAAAGGGCGTAGTTCCCTCATTGTTGTGGTTGCTTCCTTGGACTCGCTACGTCCTTGTTTTCCTGTAAATCAAATCTAAGGCCTCTACTATTGTCATGCATGTTTAGCTTCAAGCCCTTCATTGTAATAGAATGTTAGGAATATGAGACAGATTTTAATATACTACAGTAATGAAATAAAGAAAAAATAGGACACAAGATATCACGTGGAAAACCTGCAACTTGCAGGGAAAACCACGGGACAATGACAACTCTCTTTTGTTGGATATGAATAAATTTATTTTGGTACATAACACTAATAGGGTCATACCCTTTAAAATGAGAAAAACAAGATTCCAGAAGTGCGTTTTGGAAACCGCACCAAGAAGTATAGTGGGTCTCATGTCATACAACTATATCACATCATATGAACCGCACCGCATCCTACGAACGCCAAAAAAATGCATGTACTGACGGCAAGAAAATTTGGGGCTCTACCCACCAACCCCCATGCAGGGAAGCTTAAACAACCCCCCTGCAACCCCTCGTGTCGGATGGCCTGTCGTACTGCAAATAATATTGCCAAGGGGATTACAAGATGTCACATCATTACAATTGTTGGAGATCTGGATATTCACTTCACCTCCCAACAATCTCCCACTTGAAGTTAATATCGTGGAATTCTTCACCTATGTTTCCCATCTGAGTGCCATTCTCCCAAGCCTTTATTTTATCATGTGATTCCAAGGTTTGCTAAAGTTGCACACAACTTCAACTTGTCTTTTGACAATGACTTTGTCATCATATCAACTAGATTGTTCTAAGACTTGCCTTATGAAATGATACCGCAAATCTTTTTGTTTAGTTCTTGAATGGAAGGTTGCATTCTTAGCCAAATGAATTGCACTTTGGCTGTCACAAAACAACTTGAAACTCTCTTGTTTTACTCCTAGCTCTTCCATTACCCTTTGTAGCCAAATAAATTCTTTGCAAGCTTCAATTACTGCAATGTATTCAACTTCAATTGTTGACAAAGAAATAACCCTCTGCAAACTAGATACCTAGCTTATGGTAGCCCCTGCAAAAGTAAATATGTATCCCATGGTAGATTTTATACCATCTAAATCTACTGCCATGCCTGCATCTACATAACCAGCCATCATTTCTTCTATTTTGCCAAAACATAATGTGTAATTTACAGCTCCCTTAATATATCGTAAAATCAATTTTACAGTAGCCCAATGTTCTTAACCTAGATTTGACATGTAACGACTTACCACTCCCATTGCATGTGCAATATCTGATCTTGTGCATTCCATTGCATACATCAAACTACCAACACCAGAAGAATAGAGAACTTTTGACATAGCATATGCCTCATCATCATTTTTAGGACACATTTCAACACTTAATTTGAAATGAGCAGCCAACAGGATACTTACAGGTTTTGCATCATGCATGCCAAACCTTTCCAACACCTTTTAAAAGTAGCTTTTCTGTGAAAGCAATAATTTCGTACTCCTTTTATCTCTGCTGATTTTCATGCCCAAGATTTGCCTTGTTGGTCCAAAATCCTTCATTGAAAAATTACTAGCAAGTTGTTTCTTCAATCTTTTAATTTCTATCAAATCAGAACCAGCAACCAACATGTCATCAACATACAACAAAAGAATTATAAAACTGCCATTCTCAAACCTTTTGATGTATACACACCGATCAACTTCACTCCTTGCAAACCCATGCTTTATTAGAAAAGCACCAAACTTTTCGTACCACTTCCTTGGAGCTTGCTTTAAGCCATAAAGACTTTTCTTCAATCTACAAACCAAGTTCACTTTGCCTTGCACTTCATACCCTTCAAGTTGTTTCATGTATATTTCTTCATCCAAGTCACCATGAAGAAAAGCAATTTTTACATCTAGTTGTTCTAGCTCTAAATCCACAGTAGCTACTAATCCTAACACAACTCTAATAGATGTTAATTTAACAATAGGTAAAAAAATTTCATTGAAATCAATACCTTCTTTTTGTGCATATCCCTTCACCACCATCCTTGCTTTGTATCTGGTTACTCTTGAATTTCTTTCATGTTTCAATCTATATACCCATTTGTTTGCAAGGGCTTTTTTTACTTTTGGAAGTGGCATGAGCTCCCAAGTTTGATTTTCCAGCAGCGGTTCATTTCCTCATCCATTGTTGCTATGCATTCCCTGTTGTCCTTAACACTGTAGGCTTCCTTAAACGCACTAGGCTCACCCTCATCAGTAACACATAAGACAACGAAGAATACCTATTAGGTTGTCTTTGTTACCTAGTAGACCTTCTTACCCAATTTGTCAGGGTTGCAAGTGGTTGTTGCTCCTCATTTTCTTCCTCACCTTCAGGTTGTTCTTATTGGCCCTGCTGTAAAGGTTGTTGATTTGGTATAGCAAGATGATCTGGTGATCTATCTTTACTTGAAATATCTCTAAAAGGTATTTTAAATGTTTCAAGCTTTGATAATTCTTTCTTAAACATGTTGTTTTCTTTGAAGACATCTCTGCTTCGGACAAAGCCTATAACCTCTTTCACCTTCTCCATAGCCCAAGAAAATGCACTTTTTCAATTTAACATCCAATTTGGAACTATTCTCCTTAGGAACATGCATATATGCAACACAACCAAATATTTTCAAGTGTTCATGTGAAATATATGATATTGGTTTACCTATCCAAATCTCCTCTGGAATGCCACCATCTAGTGTTGTAGGTGATCTGTTGATTAAATAACAAGCTGTATTTGCAGCTTCTGCCCACAAGTGTTTCTCCAAACCTGCAGTTGTCATCATACTTCGAACACATTCCATAATTGTTCAGTTCATTCTTTCAGCTACACCATTTTGCTGCAGGGTATGAGACACTATTTTTTCTCTCTTTATTCCCTTCTTGCTACAGTAGTCATCTAATTTTTTTGAACAGAATTCACCTCCATTATTAGTTCTAAGGCATTTAATTTTTCTTTCCTTTTAATTTTCTACAAATGCCTTGAACTTCTTGAATGTTTCAAACACATCACTTTTGTGTTTCAGTGGATAAATCCACACTTTCCTAGATGCATCATCAATAAAACTAACAAAGTATGATGCACCACCAAGAGATTTAACAAGAACATTACCAAAAACATCAGCATGCACTAAATCTAATACATTGTCTTTTTTTTTACTATTGTTCCTTAGAAATATTACTCTTTTCTATTTTCCAAACACACAATGTTCACAAAAATCTAAATTTACAGCTTTCAAACCAGGAAGTAAATTACAGTTAGAAAGAACCTTTAAACCTTTCTCACTCATGTGACCAAGTCTTTGATGCCACAGTTCTGCTTGGTCCTTTGCACCTACAACTCCCACTTCTCTGGTTTCAGCTTTAGCTCACAAAGTATACAGCGAACTGTCTTTCTTCCTTTGGCAGTGATTAGTGCACCTTTTGAAGTTTTCCATGCTCCTCCTCCAAAGCTGGTTGTGCAACCAACACAATCCAGTTGTCCTACTAAAATTAAGTTCTTCCTCATTTCTGGAATATAATGAACATTTCTCAACATCCACTCTTTGCCAACTTCTAGCTTCAACCTTATGTCCCCACAACCAACTATTTGGCAGGTATGATCATCCCCCAAATATATTGTGCCACATGCTCCAGATTGGTATTTTATGAACCAATCTCTATGTGGGGTTACATGAAAAGAAGCCCCTGAATCTACTATCCAGCCATTTGACAAAGAATCATCAACAGTTGTAAGAAAAAACATATCAAAACTAGAGGTCAACATTACCTCTCCATCAGAGTATTTGCTTCATGGGACTGTTGTCCCTACTAGCTGCCATCACCTTTCTTCAGAAAGGTGCAGTCCTTTTTCATGTGACCCATCTTGCATAGTTACAGCATCTTGCCTTGGTCTTTCGTGGCTTAGATTTGAATTTGGACTTAGATCTGCCTTGTTGGTTCCTATCGTGTTTTCTCCCTCTTTCAACAGTTGTTAGTGCCTCACTAGATGACAATTCCTATGAGGACTTCCTTCTCAGCTCTTCACTCAACAGCATACCAACTACATCATCAAATTTTAATGTACCACCCGGTGCTGTATTGCTAATTGCAACAGTAAGATTTTCCCAGCTGTCTGGAAGCGAACACAGCAAAAGAATCGCTTTCATCTCATCTTCCAAATTCATCTTTATAGACAAAAGTTGGCTCATCACTGTGTTAAACTCATTCAGGGGCTCAGAATTTGAGATCCCCTCCATCTTGATATTATACAGCATTTTCATCAAAAACACTCTGTTTGACGTTGTGTTTTTCTCATACAAGTTGTGGAGCTTATTCCACAACCCTTTTGTTATAGTCTCCAATGAAACGTTAAACATGGACTTGGCTAGACATAGACATATAGCAGACATAGCCTTTCTGTCTAACTTATTCCAATCTTCATCCATCATTGATGCAGGTTTCTCTAACACGCCCTCAAGGGCTAGGGCTTGATCCTTTTGCACTAATAGATCCTCAGTCTGCAGCGTCCATAATGAGAAGTTTTGTCCATCAAACTTTTCCACCTCATGCATCGATTCATCCGTTAGTCCCATGCTAACCGTTGTTACACTTGCAACAAACAATCCACAATAACCTGGCGCTTTGCTACCCACTGTTAGGAATAAGAGACAAATTTTAATGTATTATAGTAATGAAATAAAGAAAAAATAGGACGAGATATTACGTGGGAAACTTGCAACTTGCAGGAAAAAACACAGGGCAATGGCAGCACTCTTTTATTGGATATGAATAGAAAAAATTGTACATAACAATAAGGTCTTACCCTTTAAAATAAGAAAAACAAGGAAGATTCCAAAAGCATGTTTTGGAAACCGTGCCAAAAAGTACAATGGATCCCATGTCATTCATACGAACCATACCACATTGCACAAATGCCAAAAATGCTCGCATGGATGCCAAAAAAATCGGGGCTCTGCCCCTAAACCCCCTGCAACCCCCCATGTCGGATGGCTTGTCGTACCACAAATAATATTGCCAAGGGGATTATTAGACATCACACCATTACAATTGTTGGAGGTTTGGATATTTACTTCACCTCCTAACATAGAATGCAAACTGTGTGAATTTCCTATAGTTGATGTAGTCGTGACTGTAAATGATCATCCTCTTACTATTATCTTGCTTCTCTAATCTCAATCCCATATTCAGATTGGATCTCACCTCTTTGATTGTTGCTTTGTTTTTTGCTCACTTTCCTTCTTGCATGAAAAGTAGTTCTATATTTGTTTACATAAGGATTCAACCCATTTCCATCTTGGTGCATCACTACTTTTATTTTTATGTTTTTCTTTAGAAAACAAAACCATCTTTGGAGGTTGTCTACAAAGAGCCAAACCATGATGAACCTTTTTTTTTTTTGGCTCTAGACTGCTTGGTGCAAATGAAAACGCTAAATTCCCCTAGATCAAAAGTTTTTGATTTTGACCACAAGCCAAACCGACAAATTCTCTGCTAATAGAAACAAAACTAAGAAAGCAAAAAATAAATTGCAAGAAAAATAACTGATTTACCTGGAATACCGATTTTTGCTTCTCTCTCAACCCTGATTGTGCTGCAAAAACTTTGCCCAAATCAAAGCTCTAATACCACTTGTAATGAACTTACCATTTAACAAGTGCAAATTCAAAACAATGGATCGCAAATCAATAGATGGCATGAATAGATTAAAAACAACCACTTGCAAATAATAGCGAAATAGAGCAGATTCACACGATATAAGTGAAATGAAATGTAGAATACTAGAATATAAGACTGAGCCACATCGAGGGGGAAACGTCCACAATCCTTACAATTAGAACACAATTCATAATTAGATCCTCCGACACCAAACATTACATACTATATATACCCTAATTAGGCTATGGGGAGTCTGTAAGCCAACTTCTCTTACCAATATGCAAATAAAGAAATCATCATATGACTAGGTCAAAGGCTATACAAGAGAGAAAATATTTAATATTCCCTGACAATCCAAATGGGAATGTTTAAAATTCCTTAGTCAGTTCCACATATCCCGATACACTACATAGCTAAGGGTATAGCATGCTCCGCACCCCCTCTCCCCCTCTGCCTCCCCACCCCCTTCAAAACAAGAAAAGAAAAAGAATTGATTTTTTATTCGCTCCCAAGCTTCAATGCACCACAAAAACTTGGCCCAAATCGAAGCTTTGATGCCACTTGTAATGAACTTACCATATAGCAAGAGCAGATTCACAACAATAGATCACAATTCAATAGATGGCATGAATAAATTAAGAATAGTAACTCTGAAATAAAAGTACAACGAAGCAGAATACAGCAGATCCGTGCAACATAAGTAAAATGAAGACCATAATAGTTCCTCTCAATGAAATGAGACAAAAACATAAAAGCAAAATCATAACATACACAGGTAGCTTAAAGACGAGTAAATAGAAAGGAAATAGGGAAAGAAATTCTAAAAAGTAAAGCAGCTAGGATGGACGTGAAGCTATCACTCAAGTTGAGCATGAATTCTGGAAGGAAGAGTAATACAACAGAGTTTTCCATGAGTAGCTGCAGCTTGCAGGACAAATGCATAAAAATGTACAGATAAAAAACTCCCAAACTTTGTAGATCACCAACATATAGCATCTAAAGTTGGGAAATCCATTTTATCATCTACAGATATATTGAACCTTGGGATAAGCGGACAAAATATTGCTGAGAAAAAAAAGGATTAGGGTTATTGTATAAAAAGGATGGGAAGCAAGCCAGAAGAAATCAAGGACAAGAACCAAGTAAAGTAAGTGTCATTATTGGAGACCAAGGACCGGAGGACAACAGCCAAAAAATCATGGAGCTGGACATGTGACTGAGAACCAAAGTTCTGTAGCTTGGGAACTTGTTTGTCCCATTTTCAAAAGCAAGATAACAGAGCCATGAGGTAGTAAGAAATGATTAGGGAAGCAAAGGATGATATGTGAGCAAACAGAAATTAGAAACAAAATAAGGGCAACAACTTATGTATCATAGATGCAGGCCGTGGACCAAGTGGGAGAGGAGACAGTCATGATGCCACGTCACCAAAAACCTATGTTCCTTTCTTAATAGACGGGTGTTGGAACGGAAGAGGTGGTAAAAGCTTCCTCCACCTGTTCCCTCTTGCAAGTTCATGTCAGGGAACATCCAAGCCCCATATCCATTTCATGGCCAGCAGAGAGCTGCACATTCATTTCAGAGAATGCCATATAATACCCCATAAATAAGAATTGGCCAACTGTGGTGTAAACTAGACAAGAACAGAAGAGACGAACAACAATAAGAATATGCATTGGTATTTTATAGATAACTCCTCAATAACATATTCATTGCAGAATTTTGCAAGAATATAACTCATGACCAAGATATATGAAAGAATCCGTGGACCTATCACACTGGTTTTACACCTTTTGCCAGATATATCAAAGTAAATCCTCGTTTAACTGGCAAACATCATGTAATATTACAGACAATGCATCAAGGAATTCCCTGTAAACACTCTAATAAACACCAACAATTTTCAACTCAAATATAAGCCATAAATACTGACACGAAGGCACCAAGATAGTATCCAAGACAATTAGTCCAACATGTTTGAGTACATATTCAATTTACTCTAACAAAGACACTGTAACACAAAAAAAAACACATTAATTTTTCTTAACAATTTCATGCCCATCAAATGGGCAGACAATAGACATAGCCATGGGGAATTCGTTACTTATTAAATTGTAAACATACCTTATTGAAAAGAGAAAGAAATTGTAATGTCCCCATTTTTCCCTCGTGAATAAATAGGTATTGAAGACCTTCAGTCTATCCCCCCATAGACTAAAGGAACCCTTTTTGAGAAAGGCTATTTTATTGGTTATTTATTAATTGTCAAAATAGTGATTTTTATCATAAGACAATTATTAATTAATTAATTAAATATTTTAAAAGTGATTTTTTACCACTAAAGTGCTTTAGTGAATTAAATATTAATTTATTTTGCCTTAAAGTAATTTTAATTACTATTTTAATTAAAGTTAATAATTAATATATTATTCAAAAATGAGATATCGACATGGGAGTTAAAACAAAGACAAGGAAAAGTATTTTATCTTCCCAAAGTGGTTCACCCTCTTTGAAAAGTTATAAATACATGACGAGGGCTACATTGGAGGACATGCTGAAATTAATATTCTTGTTCTTCCTGCGTGAAGAAGACTATTGGGATGCATGCCCAATAGAGGTTCTCTACTTTGGTGATTAATCAATCCTAAAAGGTGTCTTTTGACACCACCTTGCAAAAAGAAAGCTTGTTTATGGCCTAAGAAGTGAGGCGAACTACCTTGGAGGGTTTGAATGCTTGTTCTTGAGGGTTTGGTGATATTCTACTTGCATTTTGGTGTTGCAAATTTATTATACCAATTTTGCAAGTGGAGCAAACCACTTGGAAAAGTTGGCACTAGGGTTCGAAAGTTCCAATTGGTCAAAATATTCACAAAATAATTATTTGAATTTATTTAATATTTTTCTGATTATTATTGTGGAGTTTTGGGTGACTTATAAAGGATTTTTAAAAAGAAAAATTAATTAATAATTTGCAGAATTATTATTAATTTTTCTAACAGGTTTTCGAAAAAATTTCACTTGCGGAAGGCAAGAATACTTCCTATATTTTTCTACTAATTTTCCAGGCATCTTGGAAGTGTGGCGATTGACCTAGGAGGGCTAATTTGGCGATTTTCATGCCAAAACAAGTCGTTGGAATTTTCTTATATATTTCAGAGGTTGGCAACTATTTTTGGCAAGGATTTGAAGATTATTTTTATTTCGAATAGCAACAGAAATTTGAATATTAAATCAGATTTTTCATTCATCTATTTGTGGCGTTGAAGGTTCAGAAAAAGGGAGAAAAGGGTATTTATTTATGTGGATTCAATTCTGAAATTTTCTTGCATATTTTCAAATTATTTTGAGACATTTTATTAGCAGAAATTCATCATAAAACCCTCTCTTTTTGATGCCTAGGGTTTCTAGAATTAAATAAGGGTTTAGAGAATTTAATTCTCAATTTAGGGCTTGCTATTTTTCTTTCAGATTTAAGGATTTTGAGGAAAATCCCTTTTGCCCTAATTCGTCTCATTTGGGGACATTACAGTGGTATCAGCGCACCGGTCTTGTCTACCTGTGTGTTGGTTGTTGAATGCAAACAAAGAAGTACATAGTTTATCAGAAGAAGAAAAAAATATAGAGAACCACGAGCAAGGGTTCTCTCCAGAACAATTTAAGCTTATGCATGGCTTAATCAAGGAAAGCCAAAAAGAACTTCAACAAAATTTGAGTGTGCAAATCGTAGCTATGTTGAAAGATGCTACTCCAAGGAAAGATCACTTCTCCAATTGAGAAGGGCATTCAAATAATGATGAGAGGGTTTCTATTAACCCCCCTCAAAAATTCTTCAAGGACACCTTTTTGCAGAAAGAACCAGTGATAGAGAAAATGATGCCAAGGGAAGATACTTTGGAAATTCGTCAAAAAAAGTATGCAGCCCTAAGCCTTGACACACAAGCATTATTGTCTTTTCAGGATTATTGTGAGATGAAGGATGGAGTACCAAACAGGGAGCCCCGTAGACACTTGGATCAAGGGGAAAGGCAAAAAAGAGTCATCAAGGAAAAATGGACCAAACTACATAGAGAGTTGGATGAAGACAATGAAGGGACAGCCCTTCATGAAGAGGTCAGTGAAATAGAAAAATCAGATTTGATGGAGGAAGATGAGCTACAAAAAGATGACACTTTGAGGTAGCGTAGAGTGAAAAATTGTGAAAACCAAAAATCTGAGTTTTTGGAGCTGCAAATGATGGACAAAAATGAGGAGATGCTAGGTGCTTTGGGGCAGCCAAGTACCCTAAACTTTGGTATTCCAAAAGATGATTTTGAAGAAGCCAAAGAAACTGAAATATTCATAGAAAGGTATGAGTTGAATGATAATTTTTGTTTGGTATCTAATAATTGTTCAAATTTGTTGCATGACTCTAGATTTGATGAAAGAGTTTGGAAGGAAAAATTCCCAATCACAAATAAGAAGGGAGTGCAAGCCTTGATATTGTTGGATGGCACAAAGGGGCCTCTTGATAGATCAATGCACAATGAGATGAGGGAATACTTGAAGGAAAAGAACACTATGATGTACTTACATACAATCAAGAAGGATATGGTTTGCAAATTGAGACATGAGGATTCCTTGATTCAAGTTCACAATTATTGGCACCAAGAGGTATGGGATCTTGGTAATTTTCTGAATTTTACAAAGGTTCTCAATCATGATTTTAAATTCTTTACGACTATTTCTGTGGGAATGAAGAAAGAATCAAAAAATTATTGGCAACATTTTGGGTCTTGGAACCCCATAGAGAGAAGCACAATTGCTACAGGACAGCCAACTACGAGGTCAAAAGTTGTTGTTGAAAGGTATGGAAACTTTACTCCCAAAAATTTTGAGTTAGCAACCTATGGCAGCCCCCTATCATGCATAAGAAATCTGATTTTGGGAGCATTCTAACACTTGTAACAAAGAAAAATGTTGATAGATGTAATTCTTATTTGGTACAATCAGAAAACTTAGTTTCTACATCTCTATTACAGCCCTTTCAAATGGGAAATAGGTTTGATTTTGTTATGTACTTTTAGCTGTCCATAAATTCTAGAAATATCAATGATCAGGGTCACGGTTTGCATAGGAAAAAGGAGAAGTATAAGGCCAGCAACAGCGGTATATAAAAAGGGATAAAATTCATTATTGGTGGAGTTTGTTTGATGATGCATACATGTGTGAGGAAGCTAACAAAGGGCAGCCAAGAGAAGGACATACTTCTTACATAAGGGGATCCTTACCAATGGGTCTAGATGATTGTGTTATGCACTTGCAAGGTATGTTTTCCAATTTGATTAAGCTTGTGTTCTTTATACAAATGGAATGACTACATTTTCAAGATGAAGAAAGATTGATATGGTATAAAGAATGTCCTAACACACTATGGGAGCACACCTCCTCTAATGTTTTTTCATGAGATGAATTTAATTATGGGCAGCCTTGCTAAGCATATTAAATTGGTTCAATTTTGCATTCCTAATATTTTTTATATAGGGAATAAGTTCATGATGGTTTGTTGGGGAAGCATGGAGTTAGAGAGCCCACTAAAGATCATCTTGGTAATGAACAAATTAAAATTTCTGAGTAAAGACATCGCTGTGTTTTACTATGACAGCCAACATATTTACATGCACAATCTTTGGGGAGAGGTTTCAACTTATAAGGGGACCTTGTGGATAAGTTCGAAGCATGATAAGAGATATGATAACTACTATTTTGAGTTGCATAACACATTGAGTTCTTTTGAACAGCATACTAGGTACAGATATAGCAAGAGAAGAAGTTTTGATGGCATCCCACAAATCATGGGAAGAAGAGAGATTGCAAGTATTAATTATGAATCTTTTCATCAAGAAAAACAGAATTAGACATGTACTTACAGTAGTATCATGAAGGAGGAAAAACTGATTGTTGGGGTACATTCAATCTTTTGCAAGGTTTTGAAAACATGCATGTTTGGGTTCCATTTGCAAGTAATAGAAGTAGCACATGCATGAAGAGGATACAGATCTCATTGATAAGCATTTGGGGACTCTTGATGAGCTTATGGCGTGTTACATGCATACATGGAAATGTTGATAAGGGGCAGCCTTTGGTAGGGCACAGGGCATACACAAGAAAGCCCATATATGTCGAATCTTGAGACTTCACATTATGGTAAGTTTACAAGATGGTACTTAGTTGATTTCTTTTGCCATGATTGGAGAGTGATAACATGGCATTCGGGAAGTCATTACCCTCAGGGCAGTAAAGTAATCAAATTCTATTATGTTTTTTAATCTAATTTTGGCCACATATTACTTCCTTGGAGGGTATAAGGAAAAGGAGCTTTCTCATCCACCACTTGATATTGAAAGGGAAGTTTGTTTGAGAACATGTGGAGCCTTTGGAAGGCCATGAGGACACATCTAGCACTTGGGGGCAGCTCCCAAAGTACAGGAACAGTAGTATGAAGAAGACGTGAGGATTTCCTTCATTGGGAAACAAGAAAATGTGGACATTGTTTGATAAGGAGTGTTGGGACACTCACTTGGATTTTGTGATTGCTTGAGGACAAGCAATTTTGGGTGGGAAGGACTGTAATGTCCCCATTTTTCCCTCATGAATAAACAGGTATTGAAGACCTTTAGTCTATCTACCCATAAACTAAAGGAGCCATTTTTGGAGAAGGCTATTTTATTGGTTATTTATTAATTGTCGAAATAGTGATTTTTATCATAAGACAATTATTAATTAATTAATTAAATATTTTAAAAGTGATTTTTTACCACTAAAATGCTTAAGTGAATTAAATATTAATTTATTTTGCCTTAAAGTAATTTTAATTACTATTTTAATTAAGGTCAATAATTAATATATTATTCAAAAAAGAGATATCGACATGGGAGCTAAAGCAAAGATAAGGAAAGGTAATTTATCTTTCCAAAGTGGTTCACCCTCTTTGAAAAGTAATAAATACATGGCAAAGGCTACAATGGAAGACATGCTGAAATTGATATTCTTGTTCTTCCTGCGTGAAGAAGACTATTGGGATGCATGCCCAATAGATGTTCTCTACTTTGGTGATTGATCAATCTTAAAAGGTGTCTTTTGACACCACCTTGCGAAAGGAAAGCTTGTTTATACCCTAAGAAGTGGGGCGAACTACCTTGGAGGGTTTGAATGCTTGTTCTTGAGGGTTTGGTGATATTCTACTTGCATTTTGGCGTTGTTAATTTATTATACTAATTTTACAAGTGGAGCGAACCACTTGAGAAGGTTGGCGCTAGGGTTTGAAGGCTCCAATTGGTCAAAATGTTCACAAAATAATTATCTGAATTTATTTAATATTTTTCTGATTATTATTGTAGAGATTTGGACGATTTATGAAGGATTTTGAAAAAGAAAAATTAATTAATAATTTGCAGAATTATTATTAATTTTTCTGATAGGTTTTCAAAAAAATTCTCACTTGCGGAAGGCAAGAATACTGCCTATATTATTCTGCTATTTTCCAAGCATCTTGGAAGTGGGACGATTGACCTAGGAGGGCTAATTTGGCAATTTTCATGCCAAAACAAGTCGTTGGAACTTTCTTATATTTTTCAGAGGTTGGCAACTATTTTTGGCAAGGGTTTGAAGATTATTTTTATTCTGAACAGCAATTATTTTTCTTCTGAACAGCAACAGAAAATTGGATATTAAATTAAATTTTTCCTTCATCTATTTGTGGCGTTGAAGGTTCAGAAAAAGGAAGAAAAAGGTATTTATTTATGTGGATTCAATTCTGAACTTTTCCTACATATTTTCAGATTATTTTGAGGCATTTTATTGGCAGAAATTCATCATAAAACCGTCTCTTTTTGGCACCTAGGGTTTCCAAAGTTAAATAAGGGTTTAGAAAATTTAAATCTCAATTTAGGGCTTGCTGATTTTCATTTCAGATTTAAGAATTTTAGGGAAAACCCCTTTTGCCCTAATTCATCCCATTTGGGAACATTACAGAAATCCAATAGGTTTTTTTGCAAGGATGCTGTTGAAAAGAATTTAAGAGTTCTGAAAATCTTCTGCAAATTGACATAGGGTTGCTGCTCAAGTTTTAGGATCTCCAGGTCTTAACAGATTTGGAACCTTATTCATTACCGTTCTTTTCTTTAGCACATACCAGAAGATATATGATTATTATCGATCAACATATTAAATGAGATACACCACTGTCATTGATCATCATTATATAAAATGAGATCCAGCATTGTCACCAATGCTGATGGGTAAATGCCATTAGGGTTTATTGCATTTACCCATCATCGATCCCATTGGGGTTTACTGCACATGGCCCCAATATCACTCTCCCTACTGCTCTTGTTCCACCGGTCAGTGGTATATGCAAGGACAGTGTAGACGATGGCATTCAGGTGGTGTCTGAAGAAGAAGAGATTGATTATGGGACTGCTCAAGATTAGTTTGTTGTTGGTCAATTGCCTTACAGTTTGATAGTTTTTTGTCTATAAAACTGATGTCATTAAGTGAAATTATAAAACATTCTCTAGAAACTAATTCTCTTTCTTAAGGTCGCAACGTATGTCCAATTTATCAGAAATTTTTAACCTAATTAATAGAAATAATATTATATTTTTTAATCTTTTGTTTAAGTTCAGCAGACGAGTTTTTTTTCAGTTTTTTAATGGCTTATTGCATTTTACCTGCACAAAAAGGACATTGGGTGGATAGGTTGGCTGCCTGATTTTCATGATGCATAAGGCTTGAGACGGCTGTTCCCATTCTGCTTGTTTGTTGCATTTTTTAAGGCTGCCTGCTTCTGTTTTGTGTATCGGATCTAAAGGTTCATTTGATCATGCAAACCAGACAGCCAGCCTAAACCAATCAATGCTAGTTAAATGCAATTAGGATTTGCTGAGAAATTTGGATAGTGCAATTGGCATAAACCAGGCGAGTAACCTAAATGAAACCAATGCTGGGTAAATGCAATTAGGTTTTCCTGACAATTAGGTCAGTGCAATTGGCAAAGTCTCAACCAATCCAGCACAGGGTCTTGATGGCAAAACCCAGGGGTGCAGAACTTGAACAATATATAAGGTAACCGGAAAGAAATCCACTTGCACAAGCGATTCTCGTATGCAAAAGTGGCATCTAGCTTGGCAGTCACCGTGAAATATACGTAACAGTGAATATATAAAATTTAGGGGCTTCCCCTGCAAATGTGGAGCGTCTATCTTTTCAGAGGAAGGCTTTGAGCTGCTGCTTGTTGTGACTGGGTGGTACTGGTACAAATTTGCAGCGCTAGCTCAAACCTTTTAGTGCATCTTTCTTCCCAAATGGCAGCATCTTTTTGTGTGCATATTTTTTTAATTTAAAAAAAAGTGTATCAGTTTTTCAATGCAAAGCCGTTAAAGAACATACCAAGGGTAACAATATGGTATGTAATGAGACCTTTTTTGGAGCAGGACCGCGTAGAAAATTAAGCGATGCCCCCACAATGGAACCAGTCGGCTGGGGTTTGCTAGCCAATTAAGGTTTTCACACCACATAGGGTCTCTAACCCGCCACTAGCACTCGTTGTAGACAACAGAAAGCATTAATCAAACATAAAGGGTTTAGAGCAGAAAATTACCGCTAACGAACAGCTTTTTAGTGACAATATCATTTGATCTCGTGCACATTGGAGAAGATCGAACGGCTAAGCATGGCTCCCTGGCGAGCAGAAGGCGACCAGTTGACGTTCCTCCAAGCAGACGTCGAATGCCTGAAAGCAGAGCCATTTAACCCCTGCAGATTGAGTGTCCAGAACAGGGATGGAGCATCAATAAACGTAAAGATCGCTAAAGCAGCGATCTCCCCGTTGGGTTGAAATTTCTATAGAGGTTGTTTAAAGCAGAAAATGTTTTCATAAACCTTAAACCCTCAAGCTTCAATAAGATGTTGCGATAGCAATAAAAGCACTTATTAGTCTTAGAAGGGAGAACTTTTTTTCAATATTTTAAAAGGCTCTCATTGTGAATGTTTTATTTTATTAATTGTTGATTAAAAAAATATAGACTTGTTTATTGTCGATTGGTTGACATTTTTTAAGATATTGTTCAATGTATAGTTATAATGATTATTAATGCAAGTTCATTATGAAATCGTTTTGAAATTAATAAAATTTAATGATAAATAGAACTGTTGTATTGTCGTGATTTAGGTCATTGATGGTTGTATGGTTGTATTTATATTTTTTCCTTACTACAAAATTCGCATGGTAAACTTTACATTTGCAACGACCACTTCTTCTTTGAGTGCAATTGTGATAGTGACCAATGCATTTGCATGTTTGTCCCTATGAAAAATATGTATTGCATCGTTTAATATTTGTTGTTGTCAATCAATGATATTGGGATTGTATAACACTAAAGGTCTTTATGGTCAATATTTAAATGTGACTAAAAAATCTTAGCTTTAAATCTAAATTTAAACCAAACTATTTAATCCAAAACGATAATTGTGACTTGATTCCCACTTTGAGGCCATCTGGACTTATCCCATGTCTAAATTTAGAGATCTTGTGATCACAATCAAGCATACAAAATGCCACTCAAATTTTCAATTGACAATGCAGGATTCACAACCATCACCTATTCATGAGATTCAATCCCAACTTCAACATGAAATTTACCTGTGATCTTTATATTGGTTTCCGCAATCAATAGTGATCCATGTACACTGAGTTCAATTTTGAATTTGATTTGAAAAGATCATTATGTGATCATTTCTTAATGTTGTGACCTTTCATAAATTTGTGATGAAGTGATGGGTTGATATGCATCTAATTTTGTGTAGCATTCACAAAGCATCATCACCATCTACGAGGCATGATCACAAGGTATTGTGATATGCAATCACTTTTCAATTATCATAAATGACAATTTGACAGACGTCAAATTTAACCTCGCATTGATGGAGAATCTCCATCACCCACAAGGTAACATCACTGGGTGATGTATTTGAGTGACGTTTGGTGTATTGTGATTAGATTGGGATCATAGGACACAAAGTTTCAAATATATGATCTCCTTTTGACTTTAACTTTGTTTGTGTTCTTTTGGCATGAGATATGGTTATCAACCATTGGCTCAGACTCATGGAGTTTTCCTTGTTCTCTATGTCTTTGCATTGACTTGTTAATAATGGAGATATTATAGTTAAGAACACGAAATGTGACAAAATACAACCCTATGTATTTAGGCATCCACTCGTAATATATGCTAAATTTAGCTTTGGTTGCTCTTGAGATCATAACCCTCCACGTGGTGAAATCACTAGATCTCTTTTCTCTTTGGAGTTTGGCTTTTAACTTTTCGCTCTTTGTGGCCTGTCTATTCGAGACACGTGACACCTTTATATTCCTTAATGTCGAAGAATTATTTTTATGAATCGATGAGGGGTAGTGGCGAACATCAAATTCAACTCAACATCCATAGAGAATCTAGATCAGCCATGTGGCATGATCACGGGGCTTGTGGTTTATAGGATTATGTAGGTGATGGTTTGATGTCCATCAAATTTAATCATTTAGGAACAAAATATCATCACCATCCATATGGTAGCATCGTGAAATGTCATGTCCATGGCCCAAGCTTCTTTGGTGGCCACTGACTGAAACCCTTTATTTGAAACTATGAAGTGACATGTGGCTATATTGGATTTGCTCAACCAAAAATTGGCAAACTGTCATGTAGTTTGTAAGTTGGCCTCAAGATTTATGTGCCCAATTATTTCAAGACACACGACATCCTGCATAATAATAAAGTGACCTCGATTACAAAACATAAATATTATTTTTTTGAAATAAAATTATGATCACAATAATATACATGTGGTAAATTTATACAAGTCATAATATAAATTGGTTGTGGCTTTGGAAGGGACAAGTGGCACGAAAAGGCAGGTCACAAGATCACAGAGCAAAGACTGGTGTAATTTGGTTCCTGAGATAGAATCACATACTTTGTGAATGTGAACTCGTAATTTTATCAAATTTTCCCTATAGATCTATGGGTTCATAATTAAATAAAGGATAATGTGGCCACGACTATTCAAGGGTTTTTATTTTACCTTGTTTTGGATTAGTTAACCCTGACAAGTGTAAAAATTTAAACTAATTCAGACTGTACAATGTGTTACAATTAAGCATAAATATGGATGTAAAATGTATAAAATGATATGATACTTTTGCTTGTTAATTATGGATAGTACTAAGAGGGTTAAGATAGTTAGCATTTTACTAAATTGTGCAAATCTAAGACTAAATACAAATGGTAGAAAAGGTAGGAAACTGAATTGTGAACCATTCGGATCAAGAACTAGACTTTTGGGCATGCCTGGGTAGAACCATCAATCTGGGGTTAAAAATGGTTAACAAGAGTGACTGAATCAAATGATTTCATCTCTATATATTTTTTCTCCTCTATTTCAGTACAAGTCACTCTACCTACTTATCTTTCATCTTTGTGTGCAATCTTGAGAGTTGATTGTGTGTGCAATATCCAGAATCTTGTCTCCTCTCAAAACATTAGGTACACTTTCAATACTAGGTTTTGTTTATAAAAAGGGAAATAATGTGGATTGAGCTAACCTCAACCAATCTCCAATCAATGGTTGAACATTGTCTACATATTCAATACTCTAAAGAGAGAATTCAAACTACATGTCGTTCTCCCTATTAAATGAATGTGTGCAATAATGCTCCTTGAATGTATGTAGCTTATGATCTAGCTTGTGATACTTGGAAAATAACAATTTTTTATTAGGCTTGAGTGCTTTACACTTGGCTAGGACATGATCCTTATGATTAATGGTTGAATTAGAAAGAATAGGGAAAGCCCTTTGAATGTGTAAGTGCTTGAGTATGTTTGATAGGTGCTTACTAGATGGATAATAGGCTTAGACATATTATGTATTTATACGAGACTTTTTAGGTACATTATCATGTCATCGACGTGTGAAACGTACGTGCCAACCCATAAAAATTATTTTAATTTGAAAATTAATTATTGATCAACATGTGGTAAGACTATTAGACGTGGATGGAACCAAAATTTCAATTCTATCTGAGTTTCTTGGTTCTATCTAGAATGCATGAAGATAATTAACTAGTTTGTCATAGACTAGGGAATTCTCTTAAGTGACTGATAAAAAAATAGGAAGGTCAGACCCATGGAAAGCATGTAAGTGTAAGAGAAGGGCAAATGAGAGCCATATGCGTACGCACAAGTCATATAAGGTGAAGGTAGGCCAAAGTTGACATTTCCAAGTATTTAATACCATATTTTTGTATTTTCAAATGTCCCTCTTTTATTATAGTATTGAATGAAATCACAATGCTACAATAAAAGGAAAATAAATGCACGTGATTGTGCATAACAAACTTTATCTTTGGGAGAGGCTTTAAACATGCAGTTTGCTCTATACAACCTGCAATGAAGGTGCACCAATCAATGTTCATGTATGAAATTTGAAATTTGAACTATAATTAGAATTTTTGAAACTTAAATAGCAATGAAGGAACATATATGTGAATGGGTGAAATGATGGGTTACTTGAAGCCCATTAATTGGTTGTAAAAACCAACTATTGTAAACCTATAAAAAAATTATAATAGTTCATCTACATAGCTATGTGATTTTATTGAAAAATATTCATATTAGTTACTCCTCTAATCCTAAGCTTACTATGGTATCAGATCCATGAAAAAAATCAAAGGAGGATTGAAGAGGATATACTTGAATGAGAATATATCTGTACGACACTTGAAGGTCCTCTCTGATGCAAACAAACATAGTGCAATAGTAGAAATAATATGTATGTAACCTATACATAGTTTGTATGGTGTTTTTGATTTACCAATGCCTCAACAACTTTGGATTAATGCCCACAACAAATAACAATGGTCGAGAATAATTGTACAGTGTCATCAATAGAGTTTTTAATTCTAATCAGTACGATGGATGGTAAAAGGTATTACGGTGGCTATATATTTTATTTGTGTTGGTAATAAAGAAAAGCCAAAGCTTAGATTACACTATGAATTTGTCATGTACGTCACCGTCGATTATTAGTATGGACTAGTGGATGGTGTATATTATTTTGTTGTGAACCTCATGAATGCTCCCCATTTCTCTCAACTGTAATTTTTGATGCAATTTGATGTAAATGAATATTTATTTAAATCCATTGCACTTTCAAAAACACACAATAAGACATGTAAATCTATAGAAAAGCTTTCTTAGTATTATTTTGTAAGGCTATTATTATGAAGGAGATTGCAAGAGGATTGGTGACCTCTGTGAGTAGAATGATTTGAGGATTCAGTGGTGGATAGAGAACATGGAATTTAATACACTTACATCAACTTGCAACATCTAGAATTGTTTTAACCTGTACAATGCATCAATATAACCAAATTTAGATATAAATTATAAAATCCAAATAATGACATAGTAGGGTTTTCACTTATTTTAATCTCATTTTTGGGGCTCCACCAGACAAAGGAAGCAATCAAATAAAAATAGTAATGAGTCAATCTTGTTTCATGATGGTGTAAATTTTTCACATACATATATTTTTATTTACTTTCACAACTACAAATTAAACAAATGTCTTCCTAATGTATCTCATGCTAGTCTGAATGCAAGTTAGATAGTTGAGCTTTGTTAAGTAACTCACAGAAGATGTGGTCAAGGGTTCAAAACCCTTTGGATATGTATTTTGGTCAAAGCTTCCTTTTTTTTATCTTATTTGATTTTGCTTGAAAAACAATGAAAGGTCAAATTATAAAGGAGTTATAAGGGGTGGAAAAATTAATTATTGGAGATATGAGGGTGTAACAAAATCATTTTCCATTGCGACCTATGCTTAGACAGGTCCCTAGAAATATTTCTATTGTATTTTGAATATACTTATGAGGGTCAAGGCAAATCCCTAAGTAGCGTTCATTTTTTTTCACTATATGTCATTATGATCATGGCTAAAATTGTAAGCTTAATCTCTGAAAACAACTGATTAACACCTAAAACTACAAAGAATAGAGCTTACACATGGAAAACACATTCATTTTTAAGGATTTGTGAGAAATAACAATGAAATAAACCACACAAGCCACTGAACCTGCCAAACTAATTGGGTACCAAAAGCATGATAAACATGTACTTGCATGGTTAAAATCATCCAACATTACCCAAGTGATTATTCACATTGAAGATGTTAAATCTAGCACATGGAAAGCATTAAAATATTTGTATGATAAATAGTCTGCATATAATAAAATTGATCTTCTTATGAAACTTTTAAATAATAAACTAGTAGATGATGAAGATGTCTCAGAATATATTTCATGGATGAAAACATTGAAACAAGAATACTGCACAACATGTGAAAAAAATGATGATGAGATGCTTATTTCCACCACACTAAATGGCCTCAGTTCTACATACAACAACTTTGTCAAAATGTTATAGCTCAGTGATAAGCTCAATGGTGTAACATTTGACTCTATTTGTGAGATGTTAACTTAGCATGAGTGATAGTTTGAAAAGAAGAAGATGAAGTCGATAGAATAAGATCACTATACAAAGGCCAAGTCATATCGCATAGATCATCTCCATGTATAGAGGTAGTTTTAGAATCATTCTCTGAGACATTCTTTGATACACTCTCCACATCATTCTAGATAGTCTCTACAATATTCTCTTCGACACTCTCTAGGATCTTCAAAACACAAATATCACCATAGGCACTCTTCTCACTCCAGTGGTTCTTCCAATGATTTAGCTTCTTTTGGATCTTTTTAGCACAAGAAAGAGCCTAAATGTTTCAAATGTGGTGGTATTGGATGTATTGCAGATGTATGTCCTTCTCAATGACCCCACTCTCCACATAAAAAGAGAGTTGAATCAAATTATGTGGATTATTTTAGTGGTAGATCTTTTAGTTACTCAAATGATTTAGGTTATTCTGACACTTCATCTGATCAAGAGGCATCTTATATGGCTAAGTTCAATGGTCTCGATGTACTTGACAACATGTTGAGTGATTAGTGATTCACTTGTCTTATGTGAACTACTAGGCTCAAGACCAGGACCTATTATAGTAGTATCTTTGGATTGTTTTCTCAATTTAATCCAATTTTTTCTTTATATCCTTAATATTCATGAAATGGAGTAGACAAGATTATTTTATTTTTGTTTCTCTTGATGCATGGTTTCTCACCTCTCCCCTGATAGGGGGAGAAGATATAGCATTAGTTGGTCTTCAATAGTTGTTGGTGACAATATGAGTTGACAAAGATTGTCAATGACTATTGGAAATTAGGGAGATGTGTCATATGCAATGCAAGTTGGTCACTTAGATGGGCTTCTATGTGGAGCCTTATACGGATCAATGTATTTAGACAGGGTTTGATTGTGCTCCACTACAATACAGTACAGATGATCATAAGAGATGAGTAGGATTTGATCATGTTCATCAAATTTTTATCCCAAAACTCATAAGGTAGGCTTCTTTATGAAGTGACATCAATTTTGATCAGTACTAGGGGGTACAATACAGTAGTTGTAGTTTATTCATAGTTTCTTTAATGAATTTGAGAGTCATTTCTCTAGTTCTTTCATGTTATATATTCCTCTGGATCAAGGGGGAGTTTATTGGATCATTCATGATCCAAATTCATAATTAGTTATTTATTTATTTTTAGTTGACCACATTAATTTAAACCCATTAGTTGGTTGTAAAAACCAAATATTGTAAACCTATACAAGTTTACAATGGTTTATGTACATAGTAGCTATGTGCTTTTATTGAATAAATTTCATATCAATGATTCCTCCAATTCCAAGCTTATAGGATAATTTTATTTTTATATATTTTCCCTATCTATCTTTATATAAGAAGGTGCACCCATTTTTCCTTCAACTATGTGTGAGATCCTAAGCTTTGATGATGTGTGTGATTCCTATAAAATTTTCTCCCTCACTTGAAACCTTAGGTCCACTTTTAATGATAGTTATAGTTCTACAAAAGGGGATGAAAGGTGGGTTGACCTTAACCACTCCCTGTTAAATGGTTGTGTAGTCATCTAAAATGTCACTTGAGTGATAAGAGTGTTACTTAAGACCACCTATCCACAACATTACCCCAGACCTATCTTAGGGCCAAATTAGACACCTATCTAGCCTTCATATAGGCCACACACATCCATAAACATCCCTAAAGTAGTTTTAGAACCTCACTTTAGCATCCTAATCCCTAGTGCCTTAGGTTATACCACATAGACACTAGCACCATAACTTAGACAATAACACTAATGGTGTTAGTATCCCAATTTGGGTGCTATTATCATTTTCCTGCCTTTTATCACCAACAAATGTCTTTTCAAATAAACAACCACCTAAGTTTGGCCTAGACCTCTTTTAATACCTACACAAACACTAGAATAGTATATATACATGACTTTTAGCCCTTTAATCATTAGATGGAAATTATATGTAAATAACACAAAATAACTCAGAGTAAGTTATGCACAATCAAGGTTATCAATCCTTATTTCTACCCTAATTTTGCATACAATCATTTATAGCCATCCCAAGCTCAGAAAACATAGATTCACATTCTCTAGAATCACTCAAATCAATCAAACTAGCATTCATACTAGCTTCACTTGTCCTTACACTAGCACTTAGGTGGGGAGAACTACATCGAACTTGATCCCTCCTCAAAGTATTAGTATGTAGGCAAATCTCATCACAATGGTGTGTTGAGGATGTCCAACCTACCTACTAACATCACACTTTTCTACTTATGCTAATTGGATGCCTTAACAACATGGAGGTATAGGGTTTACATGCAAAATCAATCAAAATAGGCCACTAACATGGAATCAAAACTTGTGTACACAAGAACAGGATTGGCATACTTCAACAAAGGTGTACCCAAAATCTCAAAGTAGTTCTGCATAGAGGACACTAAGACCAAAAGGAGGAAACTAGCACCATTGGTGTTACTATCTAGTTAGGGCACTATTGTCTATGAAGGGTTTTGACACTTAGATCCTATATGTGACACTTAAATCAGCTCCTACCTTGGTTTGTAGCCTTCAAATCTTTTATCTTAGTTAGTTTCCAATTAAGTACTTGTTTACATCATTTATTTCTATTTTTATAAAGGTCAAACTGTGTCAATTATGTTACAAATTAGTGGTTGTATTTATTGCATATCTTATAACCTAATTTACTGTACTCAACCCCTTTAAAAACCTAGGGCTTAAACTCCATAACCCTAAAAGGATAAATCATTTGGTGAACATGGCTTACTTCGAGCACATTATTTCAAACCCTAGTGCACCATTAGGGTTTTCCTTCTTATTTACAAAAAATACTCAATTTTCAATTTATAGCATACCATCATGATTATCATGACATATGGAATTTTTACTTTTTGGTACAAAGTCTTATGGTTTGTCTTGCATGCCTATTACCCGTAATTTATATAAAGGTGCACATGTATGTCACTCCTCTCATGGACATTGTTAGAACTTAGCTTATTTCACACATTGGTCCATCCTCCCTTGAGTCCCCCTTCTATGTGGATCATTATTGCATGGCTCACTTTGAGTTACCTCTAGTTACTACTCGATGATAGAGAGCTCAAAGGACTCCTTTTGTTCCACCTCCACCTAGACTAGTTGATTACCTTTGCTCAAAACTTGCCTTTAATGCTTCTCTCTTTCCTTTCTCACATAAAAACATAGTCTAGGTTTCTTATTTTGCAATTGCATGTTAGCTTCCTTGAAAGAATGTAGTGTTGCACATCACATAGAGTAAATTAGTATGTTAGTGTAGGTTTTTATTCCATCTAATGGTTTTTACCTATACGTGTTTTTTAGCTTGTTTAAGTGTCATTTTAGGTCATTAAGGAAGATAATCCCACATTCATGAGGATGTGTGATCTTATTTATCTTCCACCTATATATGTACCTTTCGTACATATATTTTGGCTAATGATCAATGATGAATTAATGAAGCTTTTTGATTTCTCATGTTTGATTTCACATCTACAACAAGTATCTCTTATGCATAATTTATTTTTGCATAATACTCAGATTTTTTCTTTATATCTACTCAGACCTTGATCTTTGATTGTGGCCTAACCCAACATGATATCAGAGCATGGTTTCAAGTAGTAGAATGTCAAAGTTTCTATTATGAAATCTTGAGTTTCAGCTTGCATGTCACAAATCTACCATTTGTTGACCTAACACATTAAATATTTACTCTTTCAATATTTTGATCTTCTTCTAGGATCTTTGATTGATCTAGATTCAAAAAAAGAATAAAGGAAAAGGTATCTCTTACTAGTCATATTTCATCTGGTATAATTTCATAAAAAATGGTTTGTGACATTAGATTTAGAAGGTACTAAAACCCTAGGATCGGTTGTAAACATGATCTAATTTTGTGACAATCAATTTTAGCTAATTTTGGAGGTTTTGAAGGCATTTTCTTAGATTAGGTGCAAATACATACCACCAAGGTCTCGAACAAAAAAATGATTTCTTGGTTTTTATAATTTTTTGATAAATGTTGAGGGTCTTATATGGATTTTTTGGAAGGGTAGTGGATCTAAACTTTTTCTACAAAAGTGGAGTTTCTACCTCTATGTGCCCCTATCAAAGCTACCAACAATACCTGCACTTATTGGAACTTTGGCTCATCTCAACACCTTTCAAAACTCCATAGATTCCCAACAATATGGGAACCTTGGCTCATCCTAACACCAATTGAAACCTTGGCTCATCTTGGCACTTGCCAAAATTTTGTGGAATCCCAACACTATCAGAACCACAACTCATCCCAACACTGTTGAAATCATCTTGGGGCTTAGCCCCTAGCCATATGAGATTTTAGCCCTTGGTCATAAAAACCCTAAGGGGCTTAGCTTTTGCTTAAAAAATTGAGTCAAACATTTTGCACACCCAAAATTTGTGCAAATTAGAGAATACTTTTATGCACAAGAACTTCAAACTCACATAATTTTCAGCCTATAACTCCTTTCGAGATGCTACCTTTTTAAAAGTGTGAGTTTTTTTCAAGATATATGCATTGGTGTTATTCTTTAGCCTTGTAAAATTAAACCTATGTAATTTTATAGGGTGTTTTATTTTCTTGTTTCTCTCTTGTACAGTCTATTTTTGCAACTAAAGTGTCACAATTACATAGATTGCTCTTCTAAGCATGCATTATCACTTGTGTCAATGATTGCATTGATTACACAAATTTATTTCCTTTGTAGATGCAATTTTGGATGAGTCTAATGTCCATTCTCTGAGAGATATGTTCAAGAGACCACTATAAGGAAATATTCATCTTCATTCCTTTTTCTTGGAATGACAAACTATGTTTCATGATGTTTGTGCATGGTACATTTTTTCACTGAATATGACCTCTATCCATTTTTATATGGATAGATTCTTGCACCCACTGACCCATTCAGCTCAATAATTGGCTCAATTCATGTGACATAGTGTATTATTGCTTGTTACTAAATGTTTTTGTGGATCTACACCACCTTATGGAGCAGATGGAATGTCCTTGCACTATTTGGAGCATTCTTTAGAATCTCTTTGGAGACTATCCTTCTAAGATTATAATCTCTTTGTCTCCTATTGGAGACTTATTTTTTGAGTTATATTCTCTCCTCCTATTATTTCTTGTGATGACACATTTTTGTCAGATAATGTTGCCACCCCTTTGGGATGAGTTTCTACGAAACCTCATATGTATTTTTACATAAACCAATTTCATTCATGTATAAAATGTTGTTCTTCTAAATCCATCAGAGGAATATATTATTTTGATGAGAGTTGTTGAGCCATGGTCTCCACTTCAATGGAGATTATTTCAATGAATGTTCCATGTCCTTCTTATAGTTCTAATTTAGTGGCCTTACATTTAGTTCATGTACATGATCTTGCTAGACATATGTTGCACTTTAGATTTGGGCCATATTCAAAAATATTCATATTACTACCTTCATATTCCTTCATGGAATGGATAGATTTTTTAGAGCAATTATTTTATTCTTTTTCTTGCAAAGGGAAAAAATGTTATTTAATGTGGATGGAAATTCATTAGTATTTAATCAGAAGATCTCATCATCAACATTGTTCATATCCTCTAGGGGGATTTTTATTTATTTCCTTCTCTCTCTACTTTAAGAGGGGTGGTCTTCTCTCTATTCTTCTAGGGGGTTTTCTATGTACTTGGGTACCTCACCATTCCTTGTTTTCGAGACCCAATTCTACTACCCACCTAAGAAAAATGAATGGTAATCTCAAAATGGGTTGTTAGTGTAGGTTTTTATTCCATTTATGGTTTTTTCCTGCACATATTAATTAGCTTGTTTAAGTGTTACTTTAGGTCATTGGGAAAGATAATCTCACATTCACAAGGATATGTGATCATGTTTATCTTCCACATATATATGTACCTTTATTACAGCTATTTTAGCTAATTATCAATGATGAATTACTGAATATTTTTTATTATTTATATTTGATTTCATTTTTACAACAGGTATGTCTTCTGCATAATTTTTTGCATATTACAGAGATTTGTGCTTCGTATCTACTTAGACCTCGATCATCAATTATGACCTGATCTAACATAATAAAGAAATAACCATAGGTACCATTAAATATAGTAATTTAATTTATATTTTATAAAACCATTTATACACAAACAACTCTCAAACACACACACCCCAAAACCTAGACAATTTAGATACTCAAACCTTGTATATTGTATTAAGGATTCATTCATTTAATTAGTGAAAGAATGATGTTTTTAGGTATTAAACTCAAAAAATAAAAACACTAAAGTTATATTTTTCATCCTTAGATCATTTAATTTCATGCATAATCATTTAAAACTTTTAAAACCAATTTCTAGCTTGTATAAGTGAATCCAAATTTGTAAATTATTAGTAAGTGTCCTTGCTAGGATTCTAAAACTTGATTTCATATTGGCATGTTAGAAAAGATAATTTGCAGTGTATTGTTTTATGTCACTTGCATAAAAAAACTAAAAACAAATTTATAACATTTATATTGCATTAGACAAATCATCTTGCAAGCTAGGAAAACTAAGAAAAATAAGCACTTTGATATTTTCTTCAAAAATTTAGTTTTAAGTTTGAATGCATCCAAAATAATGGAAAATAAAAAAATCAAACACTTTCATTTCAGTATTCATTACTTTATTTTCATCATTCTCATTTTATCAAGTAGATTAATTCATTTCCCTTTTCTAAACATTGTTAAAACAACTCAAAACATTCAGGAAAAACCTCATCAAAAAGAGCATGAACACTAAACCTTGATAAAACTCTAAATACACCAAGCATATATTTCAAAACATTATTCAGATAAGCTAATATGATTTTATACGCTTACAAAAATATTAATTTCTTATTTCATGACACTCTCACGATGTCCTTACCTAATTAGAGCAGGTCTTTTTCCTGAGGTCAAAGCTCCTTTTCATACTAATAACATACATGCTGATATTAACACAAAGCTCATATTAGAAGTATTATATTCCACCCCATTCCTCATCTTATTTTTAACTCTCTTACCACTCTTTATGAGCATGAAAATATTCACAAGCCTCCCATAGTCATTTCTCCTCATTTACAAGGTCATTAATACAATGTCATTTAAACTTAGCCATTTACCTTTCCTTTTCCTTCCTCCTTGATACTAGCCTCATCATATTTTTATTCATTTCATGCATGACATTAACTAAACACAAACCTAATAAGATCGTTCGAATCCCTAGAGTCATCCAACCTAATTATACTCATCTGGTCATTCCTATCATTGATAAAAAACTTCATTATCTTGTTATCATTGATATAAAGGAACCTTGGAATTACACCTCTTCTTAGTTAAACACCCTCAATGAACATTGTGACATGATAGATATATTCTGGTACCATCATGACCATACCTTATCATCCATCATATAAAACCTCATTCCTCAATATAATAATCCAATCCATATATGTGCCCACCCATCTATCTATTATGTCGGTTGTCTCAGTTAGACCTCTGGAATTCAATTGCATATGGTAGTCTATTATTTTATACATGTACATAAATTTTCATTATTTGTAACTCTTTCCATTAGTAATGGATTAGTTTTGATTGTTTAGTTGAATGCATAGGAGTCATCTCGAGGGGGTAATATGTAAGCACTCAAAATTACATGATGCAATATTTTCAAAAAATCTGATGATGATGCAAGGATATCCACATTATACATTCAAATTGTGGTTATCTTTGACATTCTAACCTCTTAATCTTCTTTTTAATCCATTTCTGAGTTATTTTGCCTTGGTTTATAAGCTACCTCATTTACAACAAAATTATTTCTCTATGCATCGAAACCACTAGTCCAAGTGATGCAACCACTCCATCGAGTCATGTTCTATCATAGAGGTTTCGTAACAAACCATGGTGAAAGTATAATATTAGAAATGGTTTCTTATTTTTACATGGTTGTCTCATCATGGTAAAGGGTGGTTTTGTCACCATTAGCAACCATTTTGGACTTGCACTTACAAATAGCGGTGGTTTCATCATAGTGTACACATTTTTAAATTTAGTATCTAAGACTTGAGTTCTTAAACATTTTCCATGCTTTTATTTATGCTTTTTATTTTATTTTCATTTGTGTTCACCTTCATGACAACCCAACTCACTCCCAGTCTTATTATTATCAATCCTTATCCCTGATAAGTTTAACTTTAAGTCAACCAACAGTGAATTTCACACATGCAACCTTCTTTTTTATTATACAAGTATCTCAGTTTTAGATTTTTTTTGGTTCCAAATTTTGCATTGAAGATTAATGTTTTCAAACACTAAAGAACCCTATCCTACATTTTTTTAATTTTGGAAAATATTTTACTCCACCTTTGGTCATCTTCCTATCGAAATTACATAGTTCTGGAGGAGATAATTCACTAGATCAACAACATAGTCTTTTCTATGAGTGAACCAACCATCTATAGTACAACTTCACTGTTGTCCAAGATTTTTTTCCTTATTCCCATTCTCTTATTACCATTTTTTTTAGAGATTATTGAGGTCATGTTGAGCGAAGGAGTTAGCTTCTTGAGGATGCTTTACACAATAACAATCTTTTGCCTTTGCTTGGTGATAATCATTGATCTAATTGAGGGATTTACTTTTAGTATTTATTTTCATTTATTAAATTCAAATAGTTTAGTTTTTATTTATTTCTTATATCATCTACATATTTCGAAAATCACATAAAATAAATCATTCTCTCTTTCCTCACTTACATAAAAACATAGTATGAGTTTCTTGTCTTCCAATTGCATGCTAGTTTCTTGAAATAACATAGTGTTTCACATCACATAGGGTAGATTAATCAATAAATAACCATAGGTATTGTCAACTAAAATAGTTTAATTTCATTTTTAGATAAGATTTTATACACAGACAACTCTCAAACACACACACAATAAAACCCAAATAACCCAGATACACAAACCTTAGATATTAGATGCATGATTCATTCAATTCATTAGTGAAAAAATGTTTTTAGGTATTAAACTCAGAAAATCAAAACATTAAAATTGTATTCTTTCATCCTAATATCATTCCATTTCATGCATAAACATTCAAATATTTGAAAACCAATTTATAGCTTGTGTAAGTGAAGTCAATTTTCTGAATTTTTAATAAGTGTGCTTGCTAGGATTTTAAAATTTGATCTCATATTTGCTTGTTATAAAGGGCCATTTTTCATGGAAGTGTTTCATATAATTTACATAATAAAATCCAAAAACAAAGTTAGATCATTTAGATTACATTAGACAAATCATCTTGCAAGTTAAGAATGACTAATAAAAATCAACACTTGCATGCTTCCTTCAGAATTTCAGTTTTAAGTTTGCATGCATCTAAAATATTGAAGAAAAAAAAAAACAATAACTTTCATTTCATTTTCTTTCAATGTTCATTACTTTATTGTTTTCAGCATTCTATTTCCAACAAGTAATTTAATTCATTTCCCTTTTCTAAACATTGTCAAAACAACTCAACACATCCAAAAAAAGTCTAATAAAAATGAGCACAAGAACTAAACCTTGCTACAACATTCAAAAAATTAAGTATATAATTAAAAATACATTATCAAAACAAGACCATGTGATTTATACACTTACAACAACTTTATTTTCCTATTCCATGACACTTCTAAAATGTCTTTACCTTATTAGAGGAGGTATTTTCCCTAGGGTCAAAGCTTGTTTTCCTACTAGTAACTTACAAAATGACATTAATGCAGAGCTCAGATTAGAAGTATTATGTTCTACCCCCATTCTGCACCTTATCATTAACTCTCTTACCACTCTTGATGAGCAAGAACAAATTTCTGAACCTCCCATAGTCATTTCCCCCTCATCTATAAGATCATCAATACAACGTCATTCAAGCTTAGCCATTCACCTTTCCTTTTCCTTCCTCCTCAGGACTAACCTCGTCATATTTTTATTCACTTCATGTATGACATTGACTAGACATAGAGAACCCAATAAGATTGATTAAATCCCCAAAATTATCTAATCTAATTACAAACATTTCATCATTCCTAGTATTGATTAGGAACTTCATTATCTTATCATCACCAATACAAAGAGACCTTGGAATTCCATCTCTTCTTAGTTAAACACCCTCAACTAACATCATGACATGGTAGAGATATTTTGGCACTATCATGACCATCCTTACCACCTATCATCCAAAACCCCATCCCTCAACTTAACCAACCCAATCCATAGATTCACCCATCCATCTATCCATTATGTTGGTTTCCTCAACTAGACTTGATAAAGTCAAGTGCACATGTTAATGTGTTGCTTTCTACATGTACATTTGTATCAACAACCTTTGGTTCATAATAATTTGATAGATTAATATGTCTAAGGAAGTGACCCCAATGTGGATTAAATAATTCATCAATGTCATATCCCAACTATCATATGAATGCAATGCTACATACATTTGGCAGTTTATCTCATCATTCTGAATCTATTGTTGATAATCACCTTATATATATGCCATAATGGTTGAAATATATTTCCTTGGATGCGTATGGTCTTTGTTTTGAGTTCTATTAGAGTGTAATAATGAGTGTTCCTTTCGTAGTGTCATAAATTTTATGGTCCCTTTGTTCTTATACTTTGGGATTTTTTGGTGTAATTCTATGCAATAACATGTTCTATGCCCAGTGATTCTGTGATAATCATAATATGATTTGCCTTCCTAATTTGACATCCATCCCATTATTCAATGTTTAATAGTTGGTAATGCAATCAATTTTTTTTCAAATAACATTTGTAATATGATACTTGGTTTATCTTGAGGACTTATTACTTATATTAGTGGAGACAATTTTAAATCTAAAAAACTACACATTTATCATTAAATTTTTTGTGCAACCTTTGTGATAATGTGATATGTATAAATGTCCTTATGCCCGAGTCCTAATGATGTCTTTAGTATATAAGAATCGTGGTGTGAGATAACATTGTAACTATTATTTGTATTTTGGATATATCGATGACCTATCATTGTTGTCTTTCCTTTGCCCCTTGAAGATTGTTCTTGAATGGGAACTTTTCATTTCTCTATGTTATTTGTATGATCATCACTATGGTAGTAATTCATGACTAGGTCATCTTGATTTTCTGAGTTTACCACCAAAGGAAGATATGGAATTATCTCATTCAGTGTTGTCCCATCTCGTGGTGTTATATGAATGTTCATAATTGAATATTTGTTATTTACTTTACTTGACTCACCTGCCTCATATTTATGCATTCGAGTTAATGAAACGGGTTGTGATGGAGGTATTATAGAATAGTCCCCAAACTATGATTGTGATTGACTCTCATTAGTAGATTGTGTCATCTTGCAATATCTAAAAGGATCATCTTCTACAGGTAATGTGTATGAATATCCATCGTGCATAAATTTGATACACTTGTGTAATGTAAACAACATTACTTCCATGGCATATATCCAAGGTCTCCCTAAAATCAAGTTCTAATGTAGAGGATTAGACATGATTTAGAATATGGTAGTGTTACATCCCATTTTCCTCTACCAAGTTTTAGTCCGATGAACTATTGTCCCTTTAGCATACATGTCATTGTGACATGTTGGCTATGGTTCATGTGCATACATTTGTTTATAGATATGCATTTAATTGATGTGATTTTCATGAGTAAATCAAGAATATAGGTAAGTGCATCATTAATGCATTTTTTAATAATAAATTGGAATAGAGGTAATGCTATATTTAATTTGTCAAATTAAAGATTTGTTATAATCTTAAATTATTTAAATTAGACAATTATTAAATTGAGAGAATCAATTTGATTATGCTAATTAATATAGGAATAAATCTCAATTAAACACACTAGATGAACTCATAACTTAAAAAGAGAAGTCAAGTTACCTTCTTGTTAACCTCCTAAATCAAGGGAGATGAATTGGGAGTTCATTTGATAGTTATGTTGTAATTCCCAGTTAATGATTTGGAACAAATACTTCAACTAGGTGTTAGTAACATGCAAAAGAGGGGAAAATAGTATCAAGTAAAAGGGGAGAAAAGCAAAAAGAACACATGGAAAATTCACGACAAAAAAGGGAAGCGAGAAGTTGGAAGAAGAGAACGAAGTTTTGAGAATAGAGAAGGGAAAACTTTCCCTAGCAACAAGGGAAGAGGAGAACATGTAGGTACTGTAATTAATTTTATAGTGTTTATTACATTCAAGAATAGGTTGTGTAGGAATTATGAGTAGTTTTTGAGAAATAATGTTGATAATTTTCACATAAGAAAATAGGAAAACCAAAACCATCCTAAATAAACCTGTATTTTGTCAAATTAAAAAAAAGTTTAGGAGATTAAAGATAACCCTCCAAGGCACTTCCTGTATTATTTTTAAGATAATCAAAAACTTTCTTTAATTATATATATATATATATATATATATATAATATACAATACTAGATATATATAAACAAAATATTCATTAAGACATTGAATACATGGAATGTTGAATGTGGTTTCTGTTGTATATAGATTTAGGGGAAAACGTAGTGATTATTTCGCTCATAATGCTTCACCCATGAATCATTTATTAATTCCTTTATCATTTACAAAACAAACACATAGTTATTAGTAAACAAACGTATTGACAATAGAAAACAATTGCATATCTTTATTAAGTAAAGCAAAGATATTTCTATTGGATGAACATGCAAAGAACTGTTTAAGATTTAGACGCCATGCTCTAAACTAGACGCATTACCATTAAATGAACCTACAGATCACTGTTTAGATTGATAAGTTGGCGCTAGAATGCTTCTTTCGTGTTATGATCAAGCAAACTGCTGAGCAAAACATATTTCTATTGGATGAACATACAGCCCGCTGTTAAAGTTAAAATGCCATGCTTCTATTTGATGAACTTGCAGCCAGCTGTTAAAGAGAAACGCCCTGCTGTATACAAAACATATTTTATTAGCTGAGCATGCATATAGCTGTTAGATCTTGACGCCCGGCTGTAAACCAATCATATTTTTATGGGCTGAACTTGCAAACAGCTATTTGATTTAAAACGCCATGCTGAAAACTCAACGCATTACTATTAGATGAACTTGCAGACCACTGTTTAGATTAATGATAATGATGATGCCTGAGAAAAGAATACATTCAGGCGGTGTTGCAAAACCGGTATTTCTGAAGTAGCGAACCATAAGAAGGTGCTATTTAAACCACAGGTTCGGCCTTTAAAATGCTACTCCCGTGCTTCGAACAAGCGACCTGCAACAACCAAACGTATTTCTATTGGAAGCGAAGGTGGAGAGTCATGCAAGGAAGAAGGTCCTTTCAATGCCAAGCAATTTTGGGTCACTATCAAGAGGTAGGTGATGTATTTATATTCTATGTAAATATGTGATCCGTATGAATAACACAGATGTGTCTATTAAATATTTATATATAACTGTATTAAATACTTCAAATTCTTAAAACACCGAACCAGACCATAATCTGATTTGTGAATTATTTAGTATACAAATTATTATTGTTAAAAAAAAATCGAACCTCTTAAGGCAACGATTCCACTGAGAATTTAGTATAGGTAAAAGGAGAATAATGATAGGGAAATATTCTGGTATCCTGATTTTTAAAATATTCCGTACAATCCAATTATATATATATTCATATGGCAAAATACAATGATCATTATAAATTGGATAAATATAGCCTTAACAAAATAATGGTACCTGAGTATAATAAACTAAATAGGGCGATTTACCTGTTAAACTACAACAATTTGCAAATGAACTGCAGCGATTTACAAATAAGAGAGCGTGGCATGATTGACTGTATTGGGCAATGCAGCTAATATTAATAGTAGCGGAGGGACCTGCAGCAACTTATCCTCATAGTAGAACTATCTATGGATATCTATATATAACTGGGTATTGCCAAATTATAATAAACATGTATACATGCTGGATTACAATGATACGTTGACAAATAAGGCTAGATTATTATAAATTGCTTGCTATAAGTCGCTGGTTAATATGGGTCGTTGTATTTGCAGAAGGCAATTATACCAGCATGATATATTAATGTTGTAAGGGATGTTAATAGATATTTGCCTATCCATATAAATTATTGTGGTATAGAGGCGCTATTAGCGGATCTGCCTATTATAAGAATAAATTTTAGATCTCTATAATACATTTAATAACAACGATTTTAGGACCAGCTAAAATCTGAGGATTATTATTTATCTGCTCATCCATTAATGTCTTTTGTATACCAGACAGGCTTAATTTTTTAACTATATTCTATAGCGAACATAGAATATTCATATGGTTCAGGTTGAATTTATTTTGTGCCTTGTTATAAAAAATAGTTGGGGTTATAAAAGACGATTAAGCCTCACAAATTTAATTAATATGATAAACTATGATTAGATCATATATATAATTAATTTGTATCATATCTATCACAGTGTTGTATACATCGATATAGATATAAACTGTATGCTGTTATATTTTTTTTGTAAAAGGCATTAGCATGTAGTCTTTTATATAGAATATTCTATGCGTTAAGCCTTGTCCAAATATACTAGAAAATATACATTTTATGCTGTGAGAATTATCTAACGTCCACCTATAATGCTCTAAAACAGATATGTGGTATCTGCGAGAGGAATGTTTTCGGTAAATTCATAGGAAGCAGTTTGAAAAGTGGCACATCATATCCCTGCTCCCCTAGACATGCTAACACCTAACAAAATTAGATACAAAGATAATTTCAGATCAAATATTTGTTTCTATTTTTGTATGTGGTTAAATCCCAGTTTGGAAGTATATGAGGACACAAGAGTGATGGTGGACATCACTAGTCTTATATTATACATGTTTTGATGTGAGTGATATGGTTGTAAAGATTATTGAGTGTTCTCTTTGTAATGAAGGAATATATTTATAGCCACCTTTTTTTTGCACTCGTGTGAGGAACTATTGAGTAATCATTTATACCTTTAGTAGTATAGTAGATTTACATTTAGCCCTGATTTTGTGTATGTAGGTGACATCACAGATATGTATGGTAGTTCAGGGAGTGAGCGCAAGAATAGGAAACTAATCCTAGCGAGCATAACAAGCTAACTCTATAGGTGTTCCTTAGTGTGATTTTACTTTAGCTTTGCTTAGAATGTTAGTGAAAGCAAATAGCCTTATGTAGCACAAAACTGTTATGCAAACTTACTGGCAGGATCAAGTTTGTCGCATCTTGTAGGATGAACACTGTATGTGGTATCTTTCATGAGAAAGTAATTGTGTAAGTGACTAGATAATCTATGATAGCATAGTGCTTCATGAGCTGTGCCTTGAGATTAGGTTCTCATTGGTTTGTTGTGGAATGTATACTCGGATAGTATAATTCTGACTTGTTTTATTATTATTGAAGTTATACTCAGATAGTATAATTCTGACTTGCTTTATTATTATGGTTGGGTGTATGATTATTGATTGGTGTTGAGTCGAGTGCTCAAACACAAAGACCTATGGCAGTATGGGATGCCATAGAGTTTTACAATACAAAAAGTACCCAGTTGGTACATACTGTATTCGTTGCATCTTGACCCATACCTAAATTAATATATAAGTTATGGTTATTAATGTTTGGGTAGAGTGATCATGAACTATGATAGTATGGGATATCATAGGATCTTGCAGCTTAGATGTATATACCCAAGTGGTGCATAGTGTAACTATATATAGAGACTCTTACCTAAATCGATTGATCTAATGATTTTATGATTATTGCTTGAGCAATGTGTTTATGTTAGTTAGTTGGATAAATTGTATGCATACGTACAATCTTAAGAGTATAAATAAATTATAGGTTTGACTGTTACGTACTGTATGTCTAGCTTTGTTTTGTATACTTAGCTCACTTCTGTGTCCAACATGTGATTTTCTATGGATCTAAGAATATGGCTTCCTTCATCATTGCTTATATCTAGGTTTATATGTGAGAGTGCTTGGGTAAGTACACAAACCTGGATTAATAAGATGATGTGCTAGAGTGTGTCACTTAGCTATGGGATTAGATCAGAGCTTTAGAAGTTCATCTGTGTCATGATTAGTTATTCCCTTTTTGGCATAGAGTGCCAAACCCTTAGGTGGTGATGTCAAATAGAGGAGACCATCACAATTAAAAGGAGAACTACATCAGACCTTGATTCTGAGGAGCAGATATGTAGGCTGCCCAAGTTATGGTGGGGGCATCGAGTCTAGATCCTTAGGCTAGGTTAGGGTAGACTTGTTTGATGGTAATTCGTGTGACTAGTTGATTTAGTACCAATAATTAATATGGGAATTTGGATTGTGCAATGTCCCTAATCAGATAGTAAACTTTTTGTATCATGCATTTTATTCTTTTGCTTACATTATTGGAATGTTGGAAGTGTTACTACTTGAAGTTGTTGAGTTTAAGACTGACTAAAGTATTATAGCAACTGTGGTTGAATGAATGTTCAATATTTAGTTTTTTTTTTTTTAAAACTTACTGCATTTTCTAAGTACAACTAGGCGGGTTGTTACAGGTAGGTAACATCTTGGGTCCTAGTCATATATAGTGATATTGACACAAGTACTTGATGTGGAATGTTATTAAATCATTTAATACTCTAATATGATTCTTGAGTACTATCCATATTGACAACCAATTTTTGTAAGAAGGACATGTTACATATGTTCATCCCTACACCATTATATATCAACATATGTTTGGTTGATTTGCTTTTAACTTGGACTTGAATACATAATGGAAGGTTTTTCTCTATTATGTGTTGTGTAGGTAAGTCTACCTTATCAAAGGTAATGACATAAAAATATATGTTATTTCATTCATGATAGAATAAAGTGTTTAGGTTGTGTATTAGTTGGGAAAGTTGTTTCATGTAATGCATTATATAAATGTCCTTGTAAAAAATTGATCTCTTTGGTAATTCAAACATAAAAATATTAGCATGGGTATTCTTTAGTTGATCAACAATGTCATTTCATTTGGGTTGATTGGTTTTATTTGTGGGAGGTGGATGGCGTTGAGGAGTAACATGTTAATTACTTATGTTCTATTGCACATGAAGAACCCTACTTCTTTGGTTAGTAATAGTATGGACTATGAAATCCAATTTAATCCTTGGGAGAATAATGGTAGTGGGATGGTAGATGAGACAACCTTGAGGTCTAGTGGGAGGAGGAATAAAAGGAGTCATGCATGCCATTTGGTGCTTAGTGGTAATAGGAAGCAACTCAAATTAGAGGTTGCAATAATATGAGCTAAGGAAGGCTAAATATTTTTTACTATTAATTTTAGCCTTGTTAATGTAAAAAAATTTGATCCATGGCATTACATAGTTGTTATAATTTTCACATAATGAAGGAAAACAACATGTAATGTTTACAAACTTGGTTTGCATCAAAAATAAAAATTATGATAATCCATTATAGCCATATGCAATTTGTAATATTAGAGAACATCATAAATCAATTTGAAAATGAAACCTTAAGGCAAAAATATTAAAAAATTATAAATAAGGATGAAACCCTAAGGGAAACCTAAGGTTTGAAAATATTCAAGTAGTATATGGGTTCATCAATATGTTTTACCCCATTTTAGATTAATGATAACCCTAAATAAGATACAAAATATTATAATAATTCAGATTATAATGTATAATAATTAAGTGAAATTTTGAATGTAAAGTCTTGTAATTGATTTGGCATTCTAACTTACTAAATATGGAAAGTACAAAAAAGAGACAATATACTTAGCAGTTAATTATTTTGTAGAGGATTGAGACTATATGCAGGTAGTAGGGCATGAATGAAACTAAATTATAGGTCATTAAAATCAAGATATAGATATTTATGTGTGCTTAGATGGTATCTTCAGCTTTAGGTCGATATTGTTAGTCAATATGTTCAAGGTTTGATGGTTTTATCTATGTGAATCTTGTGATTTTATTCAATTATAAAACATGGTGATTGATTTTATTATGAGTGTGTTTACGATTTTGAGGTTTGATTATGCACATGACTCACAGAAATTTGTCTTCTTCACTTGAAACCATAGGTCCACTTGTAATGATAACTTATTCTTAAAAAGAGGAATAAAGGCAGATTGAGCTAACCCCAACCACTCCCAATTAAAAGGTTGATCATTGCCTACATATCTAATACTACAAATATGGAAGTTAAACTGCATGCAGTTCTCCTCGTTAGGTGTATGTGTGCAATTAGTGATCCTTGAATGTATGAAACATATGTTCTAACTTTAAACACTTGAAAAATGGAAACTTTGGCTTGGCTTTGAGGTGCTTCAAACTTTGCTAAGACCCACACCTTATGACCTATTTGTAAATTGGAAAAAATAACACAATCCCTTTGAATGTGCAGTGTATAAAAGTGAGCCAGATAAGTGTTAGATCATTAATAATCATATAATTATTTTATATTGTATCACATTTTTTGGATAATTTATCATGCCACTGACATGCTAGGTGGATGGGCCGACCCATAATAATGATCTTATTTTGAAATATGATCATTGTTGGGAGAAGTCTGAAACTGACAGACTCGGATGGTACCATCAAATGATATGTTATGAGTATAACATTGCTATCCAAGAGATAATAATACTCATATAATTATCTAGATATGTTTAATTAAGATAGTTTACTGGTATGACAGAGACTAGGAGAATTCTTGTAGGTGACTGACAATAACTTTGAAGGATTTTACCTATATATAGCATGTGGATGTGAGATAACGATGAATTATATTCATATATGTACACACAAGTCATCACTCATAGGTACCCACACCGTAAAGTGGTTGCAAAGAAGGATGGATAAATAGGTTAAGAAAGTGGGTGGGATGAGGGGGATATTGCCTTCCCCTTTAATCTCTCACAACATATTTCTTATGTATTAAAAATAAACTCTTTTTGTGAAACAAAAGCAACTATATTTGTCTCTTTTAGGGGATTCACACCAGACCTTCAACCCCCCATCACTAGAGATTAAAAAGAGGAATCCTGATTTCTCTCTATTTGATGGTAAAAGCTTACATGTAACCCTACTAACACACTTTCTCCCCTTCCTTTCCTTCCCAGAGAACTCCTTATTGATAGAAACATGCTTCCATAGCTAGTAATCATGTTTTATAGCATAACCAAAGAGATTACCCACCATTCCTTTTTTATCAATAAATGACTTCTTCGTATTACTCTTTATGATGAATTCATCATGATCTATTTTTAAAGGTGAAGAGATATTCTTGTGTAATAAATCAGTCTCCTTTGATATATTAACAATATGTTGCAATCCTTTATTAGGATTAACCATGCAAGAGTTATCCTCATCAAAAGTAATGGCCATATTTTTTACTATCATACCCAAGAAATACCTTTTTTATTCTCAAGATACATTGTTACCCCCTTACAGTTCTTTGCCAAGTGACCCCAAAAAGATCAAACATAACATCTTTTTATAAGATGCCTCTCATAAATGACCCTATGCAAAAAATCCTTTCCATTGATCAAAAGTGAGAGAATAAATAAAAGGATCAATTGAATTAATGTATATCTTCATCCTTATATACCACAAAGAACTACTCTTAAAGGATCTAGGATCCACAACACAAAATCTATTTAAGGAATACCTAATAAGTCTCAAAGTCTTCAAGTTCTGGTATTCCACAAATAAGTAAAATGCTATAGTCTTGTACATAACATTCTTATTCTATATGTTGTGCCTTATATGTGGCTTATTCCTAGGGATTGATTGAATTAGTCTATCTTCCTCATTTGATACATTGGCACTTGCCTTCTATTTTCATCGATATTCTTCTAGCCACCTATTTCATGTTGCTTTCTATGTTTCATTGGCCTTGTCCATTTAATTATTGATTTCAATATAATAAATTGCATTAACCTCTCGTTAGTGGGAACAAATTTATAAGAATATGCATTTATTTATGAGGGAAGCCATAGGTTGCTTACAATCATCCTTGTCTTTTTTATCTAGTTTGTGAGCTTTGCTCCTTTATTTTCATACATGCAACCCCTTTCCTTATTGTGTTGATTATCTATCTTCTTCTACATGTTCTACTTAAAAATATAAAAAACATGGATTCATACATGATCATATCTATACATCTATTTGCACAAGGGAACAATGTACCCATACATGTTCCTTATTGACATATTATATAGGTCTATATTTATTATTCATATTCTAAATCCTACACATATATTGGCACATGCTTGGTTATCACTCATGGTACATTCATTGCCATATCTTTCTACTATTGAGTTTTCATATATTTTGGGACATGTTGTTTTCCCAATGTATATCTCATCCTTACTATAGGATATATATTTTCACTAATGGGCCTTGTTGCATAGTCATCTATATCATATGATCATGACACATTTATCTTATAATTTAGGACCACATCATATATATGGCTTAGACTATTACATGGATGGGAAATGATGCCTCGCACAATAATTTACACCTTGGCATGTTATGTTCACAATACTTGACATATGCATGATTCATACAATCACCAATCAAGGGGAAATATCTTAACACAAAACATAAAAAACATTACAAGATCTAAAAGTTGAAAATTAATTCTTTATACATAATTACATAATCACTTATGCTAGAGGTTTTTATATCTATGATTTACATGTGCTTCTCATGGTATTTATTGAGTGGATGCTATGCAATTTTATAGGTTACATGACATTGAACTACATATTATTTTCCCAAATCTTTGGCAGGCATTTTCATATAACAAATTTTGCACAGTGATATCTTTCCTTACTTATCCTTTATTATATTAAACTAAATTACACTTGTTATTAAATCTCTAGCTAGTACATAAATCCTATATATCACGTGGATATCTTCATTGAGATTATTACATGGTTACATTGATTATTGTGTGTGAATGTTTGCTTGTGTGTGCATATGTTTGCTTTTTTGTGCATCATTTTCCATAGAGCATCCTATTTTTGTCATGTTTTGTGATTATTATATTTGTGTGTTGTCTTACTAACATGTTTAGTGACAAACTTGTGTATTCCATTTCTTTATTACTATTCTTGTAGCCATGATGTTCATTATGCATATTATTGTACTTATATCCATGATGTATATCATGCATATGACTATACTTGTTTAGTGCCTACATTGTCATGGTCTCTACCATGCATCTATGGGGAAATGTTACTTTTGTGTGTTGTCATTGATATAACTAGCCTAACTGGGGAATATTATATCACACTTAGGGCATCTTAGGTGTTCTCATCATGATTTGCCTTTGGGGGCATCATACCCTTTTACATTGTGATTGATATGATATTTTCCTACACTAAATTTATATGTATACATGATACTATAGGGCATGACTAGATGCCAATTCATTTATTCTAAAATCAATACATTGGTAATGACTATTTTCAAAACCATCACATTTGTTTCATGATATTAACACTTTGGCTATATTATTTTCCTAACATATAAGGTAATAAAAATTATCTTTTGAGACGAGTCATTGCAGACACATTTTTTTTCATCCCTCTCCTCAAAAGGGGGGCATATATCAAGGTGTTTAACCCTAAAATGGTATCTAGATTGGATTTATCTAGGGTTAAAGGGGTATAGATAGCCCAGGCTAATTGATTATAAACACATAAATAAAACTATGATGAATTCATCAGATTGATATAGGCTAACAATAGTATGTGCAACTATGCTAGATATAAAAATGAAAAAAAAGTAATGTATTTAGTTGGTTATGATGTTAATGTAGTTATAGATATGGAATATGTAGGAAGCAAATTGGAAGATGATTCTAGAACAGTCATCATATTAAGTATTTCATGAGCCATAGACATTAGCGTCAGCCCTGAATGGTTGCATCGATGCTATTATCTAAACTTGATGCGTGTTTCCTATACAGAATACCTATTAGAAAAGGATGCGACCACCTGGATGCTTATGGGTTTGTCTTTGCCTTCACTCTTGTGTATTTAGATCCAGGTCATGGACTATTGCTCCTCATGAATTTGCAAAACTATATCTCATCTTCATAGTGACCTTGGGGGAAAATGGGTTTGTGGGCACATGGTGTCGATCTGAACCTAAGGCCCCTCTGTCAATGAGACTTGTCTACATACACAATACAGTGAAGAGGGCCTTAGACTGATGTAGATATCCCCTATGAGTTAGCTTTTACATGAATCATGTAATATATGTCAAATAAGTTTAATAGTGACCTAGCTTATAACTTGGAAAATATATATCTTGAGCTACTCCTTTAGTAGACCCATGTATGTGATGTCTCTATGATTGATATGGAAATAGGAGAAAACATAGAAGCTTTTATTTATTGAGTGCTTGATTGAATGCTTTTGATAAGTAACCTTCTGGTCTTTATAGGTTTTGTAGGTGAGGAATGAATGAGGCTTGATCTTGTATTTATATCAATCCCTTCGAAGAAGTAGCTTGCATTAAAGCACTTAGGCTGACCATTAGGATGCATTTTATTTGTAAATTAAATGAATTTAGGGCACTATAAACTTATGTTAGAGGACACCTACATTGATGCATGTGTTTATCTTTAATGCTATTATCTAGGGAACAAGAAAGTAGGTACAAACTCAGAACTTGCAGAGTTGGAAGATAAGCAAGTTTTAAGCATTTTGGGAAAGATAGAAGGTTTGGTTCATCCAAATAAGACTGGTCATACCAACAAATAAGCTAGGGGCCGTAAAATAAAGTGGATGTGAGACTTTAGAAAGTGGGAAAGGTTCAGAATCGAGAGGACTAACCAAGGTTTGAGTTTTTCAAGTGTACAAAATTAAGGTGTTATATAATCCATAAACTAGTGTCTACATTTGCCCCTCCTTTAATATAGTAATGAAATTGCTAGTCTAAATGAAAAGAATGCATACCTAGGTGTGTATAACACACCTTGCCTTTACATGAGTCCCACTTGAGTAATTTTTTGGTGACTGATTGATAACCAAGAGCATGTTATAGTATATAATCAGTGCATATAATATGGATTTGAAAGTATTTGAAATGTTTGAAATTGAAAGAGTGAGGTTTTAGAGTACACATGTATCGATGTAACTGCCTTGCTTGTTGGTAAGTTGATTTTAAAGATGTATCATTGTAAGGCTCTAAAACTAGGATTAGGACGTGTGTGTGTGTGTGTGTGTGTGTGTGTGTGTGTGTGTGTGTGTGTGTGTGTAAAGTGCATATGTCCATGAAGATAGAGAGAAAGAGAGATTGGAAGGCACACACCTCTAACCTTGGAGAAAAGATGAGTTACCACCCAATAATTGAGATTAGCTCAAATGTGTAAGCCAATCATACTTATAACCTAGTGAGCATCAGTGAACAAAGTCAACTCATACTATTAAATTGGTAAGGTTGGATGATACAATCAAGTTCGACCTAAAAACTTGGCAAGATTGAGTGATTTAATCACCTTAACCATACAAAAATCAAAATAATTGTTACAATAGATTGGCTCAATACAGTCTATAAAAGTACATCCTAGTGGGTGATGACAGTACTTGAGAGTGTTTTGTAATCTAAAAATGGTATGGATTTTATAATATTAGGTGCACATTGCATATAATATGCACCTTAGATATGTTTCATGCTAAAATTATGTATAACAATGGTACCAATGTATAGAATTCTACCACAACTATGAATTTGAATTATATAATTGTGTGCTTTAGCTAATTCAAAAACTATGTAAGTGTGGATAACATGCTTCCAGAGCATTCCCCCACTATATATGAAGAAATCTAAAAATTGAAATAAGTACCAATATGGAGGACATGTTTTCAAAACATGCCCCCACTAAATTTAGGTGTGGCAAATACTAAATAAGTGTGGATAAAATACTTCCAAAGCATGCCTTCACTGAATCTAAAAATTGTGAATGTGTGGAATCCATGCCTATGACAGGACCCTAAGTTCCCTAAAGCTCTAACACAACTTGTCAAATTTAAGAGCACACATGATTACCAATGTATAAGCAACTTAAACATGTGGAAATACCCAGAAGAACAAATAACTATCAATGAGAAATAACATAGAAACTGAGAGGCAACACACAATTGTATTCAACTCATTACAAAGGAAATTACAATAAAGAGATCACACTCTTCTCCACCTCTGTGAGGCTTCCTCCTCAAGGGCTCCCAGTAATCTTCCCACCTAAGTAATCTTCTCTCATAGGTCACAACACACAGCTAACACACAATGTTGTTCACCTCATTGTACATATGGTACAATCGAGTACGAACAGGTACTCCAAGTAGATATCACCATGATCCTGCTCCTGATGTATTGCTGTCACCTTGGATCTAGCTCCCCCGCCGATCTCCTTTCTGACCCTCGCATTCACACATCTCCCTGCAGACCAACCTGATCTTACTTATCACATGTAGATCTCCTCCATGATCCTGCAACACCCTGCATATCAAACCTGATCTTACATACATGGGGAATCCTACTTGATTCCACCATGGGAAGAACTCTCCAAGCTCCACACTTGGGTTCTACAAGTTCAACACTTAACAATACAGCCCATGAGTCTATTATATAGATCTCATGCATACACTAAATTAGACGGGCGGCTCAAAGACTCGAACTGGTCTTTAACATGCAAACTCCATGTTCACTTAACTGATTGTTCGTCAATAGCAGTTCTAACTGCCACAGGCAATCGACGTCGGTCCCTGCCTTCCTAGAGGTGACCGATGCCGGCCGATCTCCTACCGATGCCGGTTTCCTCTGCACTTCCCCTGACCGACGTCGGTTGTGGCCTACCGACGCCGGCGACTGTCAAGCTACAAAAAACCTCCTCCTTCTATTTGCAACAAGGTGAAGCTTTTAGCTCCACACCCTAACAATCTCCCACTTGGAGATAAAGAGCTACACCTATACCCATACCAGTACTCTGTCTAATCTGTATCCTAGCTTGTATTCCTCTTCAAGCTCCCACTCGAAGACAACCCACCACACAACCTGTGGTGCTACACCTGTGTCTAAATTTCTCTATTCTTCTGCCTTGCTATACTCCCACTCAAACAGCAACCCCTGTGAGTAACCTGTAATCAACAACACTTAACAGATCTGAACCACCTTTTAGTCAAGCTCGCTTTGAGAACGTCCAACCTCGCTCTGATACCATTTGACAGGACCCTAAGTTCCCTAAAGCTCTGACACAACTTGTTAGATTTAAGAGCACACATGATTACCAATGTATAAGCAACTTAAACATGCGGAAATACCCAGAAGAACAAATAACTATCAATGAGAAATAACACAAAAACTGAGAGGCAACACACAATTGTATTCAACTCATTACAAAGGAAATTATAATAAAGAGATCACACTCTTCTCCACCTCTGTGAGGCTTCCTCCTCAAGGGCTCCCAGTAATCTTCCCACCTGAGTAATCTTCTCTCATAGGTCACAACACACAACTAACACACATTGTTGTTCACCTCATTGTACATCCGGTACAATCGAGTACGAACAGGTACTCCAAGTAGATCTCACCATGATCCTGCTCCTGATGTATTGCTGTCACCTTGGATCTAGCTCCCCCACCGATCTCCTTTCTGACCCTCGCATTCACACATCTCCCTGCAGACCGACCTGATCTTACTTATCACATGTAGATCTCCTCCATGATCCTGCAACACCCTACATATCAAACCTGATCTTACATACATGGGGAATCCTACTTGATTCCACCATGGGAAGAACTCTCCAAGCTCCCCTGTTAGTACACCAAGCACTTTATAGTACTTCAAGTTGATCTCCCATGAACCTGCAACCTGCAATTCAACAGACCATACTCACAATGGAAGGATCTTCCTTGCCTTCCTTTCTAGCTCATACATGGAACTAGGAGGAACACACACTTTGTTCTCTTCACTAGCACACTTTACAATACATACCAATGGGTCTATAAATAGATCCCAGACTTAAACAATAACTTAGACTTCTATTTTACTAATAATAGACATGCAGCTCAAGACTCGAAATAGCCTTTACATGCAAACACTCCGTTCACTAAACTAATTGTTCGTGCAATGAATAGTTCTGGAACACACAGGTGACCGACGCTGGTCCCTGCTTGCCTGGTGCTGCCAATGTCGGCCGACTTCCTGCCATCGCCGGTTGCCTTTTGCACTGGTCATGACCGATGTCAGTCATGCTGCCGACGCCGGTTCTTCTGGTCTTCAGCAACCTCCTTTTCTATGTCTGCAACAAGTTGAAGCTTTTAGCTCCACAACCTAACAGCCTATATAACATGCTCCCACTGAATCTAAAAACTGATATAAGTGTCAAATGTTGAATAAGTGTGGAGAACACACTTCCAAATCATGCCCCCATTAAATATGAAAAATGTGCTAAATGTGAAGAAGTGTGGAGAACATGCTTATATGACATGCCCCCCTCATATGTCCCCCCTTTGAGGTGAGGGAATAATAAAATCATTAGTTACCTTACCTCAAAAAGATAAGACAATTGTATAATCTATAAATGGAACCACGTAGCATATGGAAGGAACTTGTCTAGGTAGATATAGGATTGAAGTGCATAGAACAATGTGATCACATGAAGGTCTAAGATGTATGATAGATATCATGGCAACATCTAGATAGTAATAGTACAAGCTCAATAAGTAAATAAAGCATACACACAAGACCACTAAAAAATAATTCAAAAGGCAATGGTCTAAGGAGACTGCAAATAAGGGGCATGTTCAAATGCCATACAATCGAAGGGACATGACTTAGTCAAATTTATATAGGAGCAAGGATGACATATTCAAATGTCCATACAACAAATAATGACATATTTAAATGTCAAAAAAAACATACTTAGGCATGGGGGTCGTAAACAAAGGAGCATATTTAAATGCTCGAATAAGGAAGACAATAACAAGGCAAGACACTCAAGGAAGTGCATATAGGAAAGCATAAGCAACCAACATAAACATATCATAGTAGCTCATAGATCAAATGTGTTAGTAAAAAACATCAAGTGCATAACATATCAAGTACCCTGTGAAATATATAATCATGGATAAAGTCATGTTTAAGTATGTATAAGCTCAAATATGATAATATAAAGTGACCATAGAATGATATAACATGTGAGTATCGTGATCAAAGAAGTGGATTCCCCCATTGTCCATATGACATGAGTAGAAGGAAGGCCCAAAATCTGAAATAGGAATAGGTCATATATCTGTGTATCCCTGTATCACACTGAAGTAGAAGCATGACACACATGTGTATGTAGAATTAACTGATATGCCATCTATTAACATGGAACTAAGACATAAATGCCAAGGAGCCAATAGAACATGTTTTATGTTGAAAATGTTTTTATTTTTTTATTGTATTTTTTTAGAATATTTGAAGATGTCTAATCAAAGAAGTCCTCATCATCAAAAGGTGTAGGACCACCTAGAAAATTTCTCAAGCTTTAGTTATATCACTGCACTACCATGACTTCAATGTTTCTATTTAATGGCTTTCCTAAATCCAGTGCTATAGGCAAATAATCATACCCATCATGTTGTATGAAAATATTTGTATCCATATTAACAAAAGTAACACACATGTTTGTAGTATCTATCTTAACATTCCACTCAACTATCCAATTTCATCCAAACTTTAGTTTCAAATACAGTTCATTGTCTAATATCCATATGGTGGAAGGTTCCACATGTGGACCACAGGCTATAGGTAACTAAATGTATCCTTGAGTTTCTAGAATTAATGGAGAGCATATTAATTCATCTGTGGTATGTCTCAATTATGCGATAAACATGGTGCCACAAGTCGTATCCCACTTGGTAATATCAAACTAGAGATGGTGATAATATACCCCATTAATATTTACAGTAATAGTTAAATCTTCATGTTTTGTTCATTTTGAGTGATAGTTATCTTCTGAAAAATAGGAAGGATATTGATTTTTCCTTATGTTAGACACAATGTGTATGCGTCCTTCACTCTTATATTTCTGAATTAAGTTCTTCAATGTCTCACATTGATTGATATTATGGCTAATGATCTGATGATAATTAAATATGGTACTCCCTCTATAGGTAGAAGTCTACTTCTTGATCTTTGTCTAGTAAAAGGTAAAGAAATCATTCTATGTTCAAGTAATAAATATAGTATGCTATATGTAGTATCCTATTGTGTTGTGATCTATAACATCTAGTGTGAAGCCTTTTGAGTAGACTCCACATTATTCACATGATGCACTTATATTTAACCCTTGTATGACTAACTCAATGTTTTTAGCCAAGAGAGATGTATGGAGTAACAAGCATTTACATGCTCATCTCTTATTTTTATTTTACCCTTATATGGATGTAGTTCTATATTTTCTTAAAGTGGATTCAGTTTATATGTGCAAGGACCTGTAGTTTCAAATAGGTTATGTGATAGGTGATCAAGTGGATCAAATTTTAGTTTTGGTATTTTCTCATATGTCATATCATAAGTGGTATCATCACTATCATATTAATCTGAAACATGGCCATATTTTTACTTAGTATTGACCAATAAAGGAATCTCAAATGGTTGGTGTTCTCATGGTTCTATTATCTTCTTTATTAATGGTTCTTTCTCTTGATGTGCATTTATGTGTACCTCAGTATTTAGTGCCTTATTGACATTTGGAGATAGAGGAGCCATTATACTTGACTCACCTATTTCATACGTGTGCATGTGCTCAAGAGGAATGCATTGTTTAGGTGGTACCACTATAGGAATGTCTTCAATTTCAGAATGTATCATTTTACAAAATTTGAAAGGTTCATCATCAATAGGCATGGATAATAAGGTCCCATCATGTATGAAATTTACATATCAATGAAGTGTAGATGGGACAGATTCCATTGAATGTATCCAAGATCTACCCAAAATTAAATTATAATGTAATAATTGAGACATTACTTGAAAAGTAGTTGAAAATATTTTTGGCCCTAATGTCACATCTAATGTGATTTGACTAACCAGAGGGCTATGTGAAATGTCAAATCCTTTTATGTCTATAACCAATTTTTGAAGAAGATCTATGTTAATACCCATGGTGGTTAGGAATTTTATGCTACAAATGTTTAGGCCCGGTCCATTATCAACGAACACCCTTTTGATGTCTTTATTTTGCATGGTCACTTGTATGAACAAAAGTAAATTTTGGTCAATGATATCTTTGGATGGTAAATATGTTGGATCAAAGGTAATGAATTTGGCATTGTTCTTGAAATCTTTCATGATATCTACAAAATAAGCAGGTTCAATATCACTTGGAACTCGTGTCTCACACAATGCCTTGTATATGATATCCTTATAAAAATCAGATTGCTTTAGGAGCTCATGGATTGAAATTTTAGCATGTTTATTACTCAACTAGTCAATAATGTCATATCCCTCAGATTTTATTACAACCTTAGGTTTAGGATACACCTGTTGTATATTAATAGTTGGTGGGATGGGTTGAGCAATCTCACCTCTTTGAGTAGTAACAATATAGACCACATAATAAAATACAAGCTATGGGTGAATAATGGGTGTAGGATGGTAGCTACCATTTGAATAAGGCTTAGAAAGAATAAATGGTTGAGAGCATGCAAGCTAGTATCTAAACACTAGCTCTATAGCATTGTAAAAGGAATTTTGAAGAGAGATCAAGTATTGTTTCTACTTTAAAACTATATACACCTTTAATTGGTCAAGCAACCACACATATCATGTCTTTTCATAGTCATTTCACAGGAGACTCCAATTGGAGAATATGATCCCTAATTCACATTAGCCATGTCCTTGTTTTACTTATCTTGGTCTTGTTTATTGCTTTTATCACCTCTCTGTTATCTCAATAAACTAACCTATACCTCCAAGAACCCGCAAACTTAGTCTATGTCAATCCCAACCTATTTTTCTAAGTCTGGGACAATAGAATTTTGTAGGACTATGATGCCTAACGCTCCTATCCTTTCTAGTGCTAGTGTCTAACAGTCATTTTTTCTTGCTTAATGGGTCCTAAACCCTTATTAGCCCCTCAAGTTTTATTTAGATTTTTGATGTTGACTAATGCGAATAAAGCTCCCAAATTCAAAATGAAGAGTCTCTTATATAAAGGACTTCACAAGGTATTTTATATCTAACACTTGCTACTTTGGCACATTAGACATAATAAAAATCAGTCAATAGTATAGCTCAACGTTCTGTATCACATATAGACTTACATGCTTGATCAAGGAAAGGCCTAGGCGAAAGTCATTATTGCATCTATCATGTGTGTTGATTATGCATGTTCCCTAAGGGAGAACTACATTTGATCTAAGACCCTAGCTTGAGGGTTAATGTAGGTAGTAATCAGGATAATAGGGGTTCTAGATCATGTTATCATTCTTCCCCTAACCTAATTTTTCCCCCTTTTGCTTTTTGATGCATTTGTTGTTTATGTGTGTGTAGATAGATACAGGGTTTGGAGATTGAAATAGACCTATAATGACATATATTGACTTCCAACCTCCAAAATTTTGTACACAAGCTCACATCGAGGTAGTGGACGAAACCCAGAAAGCTCAGATCTATGGGATAATAGTGATAAAGGTGGACTATAGCACTGGTGCCATTCCTATCCACTTTTAACATTCCTATCTAATTATAGAACGAAGGCCAGATCTAGATTCTAGATAGTGTCTCAGTCCTGCATCTCAATTTCCAACTCCTAAATCATTCATTTCAATCCATTTTCATATAAGTTTACTTTTATTCCTCATGCAAATTATTTGATAAAAATCTATATTTTGCAAATTAAACTAGATTTTTCTGTTACTCTAGACCCCTTGTTATTTAGGAACTACACACTAGTTTTCTCAAAAATAATAAAATATTTGGTGAATCTGACTTACTTTGAACAAATCTAAAACCCTAGGTACCCTTAAGGTTTTTCCTTCATAATTTGTGTAAAAATTTAATTTTAAATTTATGATTTTTGTATAAATTTTTGTGTATTTTTTCTATTCAAAACTATTTTTAGAATTTAAATTATTGGCATAATTTTCAAAAATTCTAAAACCCTAGATTTTCAAATAATGTCCTCAAATGCCAAACCTTCCTTCCTTGCAAATTTTAGAAAAATATCTTGAAATTTTTGCAAATTGTTTACTTTGTCAAACATAATTTCAAATTTTCAATATTAGTAGTTTTCTTGTGCAAAAATTTAATTTCAAATCTCTGATTTTTGTATATTTATTCTATTTAAAATTATTTATAGAATTTAAATTATTGGCATAATTTTTCAAAAATTCTAAAACCCTAGCTGAAAATCCTAGATTTCCAAACTAGGTCCTTAAATCCCAAGTTTTCTTCCCTTACAATTTTTAGAAAAATAGTTTGAAATTTTTGCGAATTGTTTACTTTGTCAAATGTAATTTTAAAATCTCTATGTTAGTAGTTATTTTTGCATTTATTTGCTTAATAGTACTTTTCAATATTCTCTTTGGTGAAATAAATAAAATGGCCACTAAGGCACTTCTTCCCTCTAATCCCATAGATCATTTTTTAAAAATTTCTCATAATTATGACAATGAATGGATAAATGTGCAAAATTGCACATTAGCTAAAAATGTGGAAAATGATTTTATTTACAAAGAATATAATTACTATTGTTGCAATGAGGAATATGATGATATGCGTGATATTGATAGTGAAGTACAAGTAGATGCATCTTCTTCTATCAAACCTATCTCTTTTATTCCTTATTCTAAAGAAAATAATTTTGATAAATGGGAAAGATACTTCTCACCTCATTATCCTTTGCACAATGCACCAAATGAATAAATTAGTCATGTACTTCCAAGTGAACCTCTAGTTGGTGATAATTTGCTTCCATGTGAACCTAATCTCTCTCTCTCTCTTTTGCTACTTTTGTGTTCAGATTACAATAATATAAATGCAATAGAATCAAATTGTCAATGCATAGTTCAAATGATACATCTCATGTTCCTAACTCTACTTGGTCAAAAGAATGTCTAAATGACAATTTTTTTTCTTTTCCTTCTCGTGAAAATAATGCATGTACTCCATCTATGGATAACATAGATGCACATGATATTCCAATTTCAAATGATACTTTATTGCATATTAGAAAATAATTAAAATTTTCTCTTACACCTCTCCCTAGTTACACTGAAAGTGATAATGAGTATGATAGTGAACAGGCAAATGAATTTGAAAATGAGAGTGATTATGAACAATATTCCAATGATGACAATGCATGGAACAATGATTATTATTATGCACATAGTGAAAAAGAATATGCATCTCATGTTTTTAACTCTTCTCTCACTCCTCTCAACCATAATGCACTTCTAAATGTTTCTTCTACTTCTATGCATGATTCTATTTCAAATAATGCACATATTCATGTTAATAGCAATTATTCTACTTCTACTCAATTAGAATGTGATACACTAAAACATAAAGATACCAATGAATCTCCCAAGTCATCCCTCACTACAATAGAATCTAGTTCTCACTCTTCACCTAAAGGGAATGGTAGCCCACATCCCTCTAGTAAGGTCCAAGTTACCACTCCCAAGGCTATAAGTGAGTACACCCCCTCTTTATGATCTAATAACTAAATGTAGCATTCCCATGGCTAAAATTAACAATCAAATTCAATGATTAAATGAACCACTTCAAGATGTTAATGTAACATCATAGAAGATTATCTCTTTAATGTATGCAATTGGTGAATTACAACACCAAGTACATCTCCTTACCTTAGAAAACAAGGCCTATAAGTCTTGGATGGATGCCAATGATTTACATGGTAACCCTCTTCTGAAGACATTCATAAAAGCTTCATTGTCTAAGCATTTCTAGATACCATCGTTGCCTCACTTTGCTGGAACTAGAGATCCATTCATACACCTTCAGACCTTTCAGAAGGCTTTGTTATCTCATACGAGTCCTTTGATTCTACTGAAATTATTCTAGCAGACATTAGTGGGGGAAGCACATAATTGGTTCTTTCATATACTCCCTGTTGGGTCCTTGCACACATTTGATGACTTAGAGGAGGCATTTCTTAGACATTACTTACCAAACATGAGCCCTCAAGTTACATATAAAAAACTTGTAACTTTACATCAGAATACTTCAGAGCTAGTTAGTGATTATATCTTATGATTCAAGAATCACATGTTAAGATTGATATACAAACCAACAGATTTAGAGATTCAGCATATCTTTATTAAGGGGCTTTGTCAACCTCTCCTTGAGCATCTACTATATTAGACAAAATCTTCTTTCAGGCACTTATGTTATATAGTTCTAGCTTTGGAAAAGAAATCGAGATTGATAGAGGTAGATTCAGATGATCAGATTACTCTAGATTTCACAACAGTATCTACAACTCCTAGCATCTAGCATCCACCATGTCCTAAATAAGATAAGAGACCACAACCAGAAAAGTAACTAGTTAAGAATAAAGAGCCAATCTCTAGGGCACAACCTATAGTATGCACTAAAGAGAATAATAACAAGGCACCACTGCAATTTGATTCAGAACGGGATAGCCCATGTGTCATATTATCAACACTATTAGATAGGAGGTTAATCACATTGCCTTCTACTCATCGACGAGATCCACATCTCCTACAGAAACAACCTCATTAGCCCTTTTGTAGCTATCATCGTATCCATAGACATAGAGATAATGATTGTTATGGACTTAGATATTACATTAATAGATGTGTTGATAATGGCATCATAGCATTCACATAATGGGCACTGAGATATCCTCCACCATGGAACCATAGACCTCATTCATTCATGACTGAGTCATCATAGGACATTCCTTCATAGGAATCATCGATCACTCACCGTAAGAGTAATGCAGGTTCTAGGACAAAGCCTCACAAGAGATCTCCTATTCCACCTATTCAGAAGGTTTGGAAACCTGTATAGTATGAGCAACCTACATATAGCACTGTAGTCCATGGAGGACATAGTGCATTTTCATATACATATCTAACAGAATCACAAGCACCATAGCAGAGTACTACTCACAAGAAATATTCACTATGACCATATTTTCTAGGTGCTATCTCATGTAGCAATCTGCTATGATTAAGATTAAATGAACCCACATCATAGAGTATTGCCCACGAGAAATATTCACTATGGCCACATTTTTGGGGTCCTATCTCACATAACAATCCACTACAATTGAGATTAAATGAGACCCCATCATAGGGTTTAGCTTCATCTCGATCTATGGTTCAGTCATGCACATCATAGCAGAGGCCACAGGGTATACGATTACAAATAGATGATCTTTCTTCACAACACATAGTTCTTGTTGCATTACAAATAAAGTTATATTTTGTAGAATCTCCATGTCTAGCTATAATTAGTATACAATAGACAGTATCATATGTAGAGCATATTCCTACACAACATGAATAGTATGGGCATTTATTCAGTTGGCCATTAGGGTTCAGATAATGATACAACACAGAGTGAGATGATGCACATTCATGCCAGCATCAGTTCATAGCTTCACTTAGCAGGGCGATGATAGATTCAAAGGTCTAGCTAGCCTTTATATTCTTGAGCCACTCTCAAGGAAGTAATACCCACAATGTGTTATCTTACATCCCCACATACTAACAACTAACATTCCTAATTCTCAATAAATATCCATAGCCAAAACCATCTTATCAAAATCCAAATCTTACCAAATCTTATTTTACCAACATTAAACCAACTCAACTTATCCAAACAAGTTACCAATCTCAAACCAAATCAACTTATCCAAATAATTTATCAATCTCAAACCAGCTCAATTTATCCCAACAATTTCCTAATTACAAAACCAACAATTTTTTTGCTCACATATAATTACAAACCAAAAAAAATTCTTTGCTTACATACAAATCGAAATACAAACCTAACATCACACTTATCAAAACAATCAAGTCATATCCCAAGTACCATTTTACCAAACATATACGACCTTCAACATCAATACCAGATCAACTATTTCTAATCAATAAAATTACAATACCAATCTATTCCATAATCTATAACGCAACATGCCTGAATTAAAATCAACTTAGTATCCATATATATATATATATATATATATATATATATATATATATATATAGTGAAGTTTTCAAAACATATACATCATATCAAGATATAATCAATCATGAATGGGTGTCATGTCCTCACTCTTAGTCTCGCTCTCTCCTCCTGTACTAGTCCCATAATCTACTCTAGCGCTCAATGGCCTTGCACCTCCTCGATCCCCATAATGCCTCTTGCGATGACTATATCGCTCTAGTAACCACCCATGATCCTCGTGTAAATCTACATACTGCCTCTGAAGCTCCATGTACTCATCCATTATCTACATACTCACTGATCCATAATTAGGTGGAGGCATCCTATGCCTATCTAGCTTAGCCCTCAGCTCATCTCTCTCTCCCACTACCCTAACATATGCATTTATAGCTATGGTAGCCCTATCAAATAAATGAGCATAAATATTAGCTGTAATAGTCACTCACTCTATCAAACCCTCCTCCATTGCATCATCAAGAATATGCCGTGTGAGCTTGCAGAGTGTAGACTCCATGATGGTCTCCCAAAACCCATGATTTCCACTTCTTCCCCCAATAGTTTCTTCATCCTAAGCACCTCCCACTCCACCTACACATAAAAGTACAACACTACATTAGATATACATTTTCCAAACAAACTAAAATAAGCACAAACTTATACACAATTCAAATGTTAATCAATGCTTACCTCCCATCATCTAGATCAGAGCAGGATCCTCATACTCAAGGGTATCCCCTCCATCAACAGGATATAATGGAGCCCATCAATGTCTCATCTACCACATGGTATATGCCTCTGTGCATCCAACATCATCTACATCAGGAATATCTATAGCCACGTCTCTTGCATCCAAAGGAAATGGTGCTAACTCAGCCTTAGTAGGTCTCCCATGAGATCCTACCCTTGTTGGTGTCTATGCACTCCTCACCAACACCTATGTTGTAAGAGGCACACCCTGTGGTATGCCAAACTAGCTAGTCACACATTTATACTGAAAGTGCTCGTACACTCCAACCTAGTGGTAATGTAGTCAACAACTAACCCTCATATACCACAACTACACTCCATCCTTGGGCCACCCAAGGAATCCTCTATAGGGCCTCCATATGATTTCTCGAGCCACCAATATGTCTAAAATTCATCTATTATGATCTATCCCAGGAGACTAGATAACCAACATACTCATCCATCGCTCTCCAGATGGCTGTTGAGGTGCCCACCTCTCCCTAGATAATCCTATCGATTGCACCACCGCTATGTGCTCATAAGCCCAACAACACAATAAAGTAGTTGCACTCACACGACCACTAAATACCTCATGAGTAAACCTGTAAAGGTCCCTGTATAAGTGGGCAAGCATAGTCCTACCCCATGAGAACACAGTGCCATACACCTCTATACTATGCATGATCCTATGAATCCTATATGCAGTTGACAACCCAGTCCCGTCCACAATAACAAATGAAGCCAACAACATGGCCAACCACTTCTACACATGTGAAACACTCGATTACACAATAATTGACAATAATACATTATTATCACTGCCTCTCTTATGTATGCCTAAGGGCACACCAACAAAATATAATTATGCATGATCAATATCATCAACACCCATGTCATCTTGCAAAGTCACACACCGTTCACTATCTGACAAATGCAAAATATGGTACACATCCTCTAGAGTAATTATAATCTCTCCAGTAGGAAGCCAAAAAGTACATTTCTCTACATTCCACCTCTCACATAAGGCAATACTCAGATACCTATCCCATTGTATAATGTCTAGGTCACACACATGACCCAACCTTGCGCTATCCATCATAACTCTCTCATCAGCTGACAAAGGTAACAATCTTAGTGTTTCTATCACCTGGCCTCTACAAAACTCCCTCATTTGTACCTCACCTTGTAAAACACCAAAAAATAGTGTATATGTCAGTCAACCATGCCAAGAAAAATAGCTAAGCTACAAAAATAATAGGCAATAACTCAAAATCCTATAAAACTAGCCCCAATGGATAACAATGTTGCAAAAAGACACTAGCACTGGATAATAACATCAAAACCTAGATAGTAGTGTTGAACACTGGATAGGAGTGTAAACTCCTGGATAGAAGCATTAGAATTAGTATAAATTTCCTAAAACACTTCAAAACAACTCAAAAACATCAAAAATAAGCTTCCAAACAGGGAAAAATCATGCATTTTAGCTACTTATCAGGGTACTCTCCCCACCAGCCTTAACCTGTGCTGCCAACTGCTCAAATTGGGTCATGGTAGGTGCTCATTCCCTTTGGCATATCTCCTACTCCAAGAGCTCCAAATCTTAACCTAGTCAACACACAAATGAATCAAGAATCAATCGAATTCTCTTGTATCAAACAACTTTCTCATTTAAAGCAAAATACTATGTTACCCATAACTAGAACCTCGTAGCTCTGTTTTACAAATCGTTTTGTTTCATGAAATCATGATAGTGATACCTTCAACATCATGCAAGCCTTATTCTCTTACTAAATCATCTAACTTTTATGGCACACACATATTTATACCTCTTTTATACCCAAACATTCAACTTGGTCCTAAACAATCAAAAGACTTGTTCAACTATCAAATAACTCGGCATAATCAATCAATCAAACTTTTAATCTCCTCATTACAATCCAACCTTATTCCTACTTACGCCACTACTCATCACTTTTAACTCAACCTCCTCTATCACATATCTCATCTCTATCCCCAAAAGGGGGGCATCATTCCTACTATTCTTATTCCTACACTTACCCAACATACCCATCCATTCTCATAAGTGGATACACCATGGTTCTGCCACTTCCAATAGTCAGATCATCAGGTTCAGCTCAGATGGATCAAAATATATAGTGATTCAGACTACATGGGTCACTCAGCATGGTTTTTACACCTCCAATATTTAGATTATCAGATTCACCTCAGATTGGTTGAAATATACAGTGATTCAAATTACATGGGTCACTCAACATTACTTAGAACATTCAGGGGGATACACCTTCAATTCACATATACATAGGTTATTCAAATGCAATGGTTTAGATTATATGGATCCATAGTGATTTTAGGTTATAGATATACAGACTAGTCAGATATTATGGTTTAGATTATATGGATTCATAATGACTTCGATATAAATTCAGACTTAGATATTAGATTTGAGGGTATGTACATTACTACATGTCTCACACATATAGCTTCATATTACATGACATAGTTACAAGACCAAATAGAATATTATAGGCATAGTGTAGAGCACATTGTTTTGATCTCCAATTTTGCACATGGGACATGACATGATAGCTCATATCACATGTGGTTATATAGATTACCAGATTATACATATGCATCACTCACATACCATATTTGGGGGCATTGCACAAATGTGCATGTTCTTCATCATCCAAGATTATACAGATTGGAATAATAAGACATGCCATTCTCTTTTTACACATTTACCAAAGTTTCAAATTACACCCAATTATACCTAGGTTGTCACCAGGTTGGACTGCATGATCGTCTGCAGTGGTTGGTCCATAGCATTACCCATACTTAGACTACACGAGTTTATGCTTGAAAGAGAATAGACATTGGTTTTGGGCCTCCAAGCACTTCTTAGTTCTGATTTAGATTATTTAGAGTGGGGACATGATAGATTTTTCTCTTCACAACATACATATTCTATACACACATTCTAGATTACATGAGTTTATGTGGGATAGATAGTAGACATTAGTTTTGGGCTTCCGAGCATTTCTCATTCCAGTCAGATTCAGCATAAGGGGCAAGCATTGCCCTCCTTCATGTTATATAGATTTCACTTCCAAGTTTAGTATAAAGGGCATCCATTTCAGGGATTCTTTATTTCTCTAGGCACGATTCGACTCTCCATCCACTTCCTTGGCTAGGAAGAGAGTTGGACCCTTTTTCAACACACTTATCTCTATGTAGGTAGGTTCAGGTATGCATTTTCTTTTCTTTATTTTAATCTAGTACTTCATTTCATTGCATCACTAGAATAAAAGTGGGGCAAATGTATAGACCCTAAATTGGTAAAGCAACCCACACATATCATGTTTTTTCATAGGAGACTCCGACTAGAGAATATGATCCCTTGTTCACATTAGCCATGTCCTTACTTTACTTATCTTAGTCTTGTTTATTACTTTTATCACCTCTCTGTTATCTCAATCAACTGACCTATACATACAAGAACCCTCAGACTTGGTTTGTGTCAGTCCCAGCCTATTTTTTTGAGTCTGAGACAACAAAATTCTGTAGGACTACAACGCCCAACACTCCTGTCCTTTCTAGTGATGTTATCTAATGGTTGTTTTTTCTTGCTTAATGGGTCTTAAACCCTTCTTATCCCCTCCCTTAAGTTTTATTTAGATTTTTTATGTTGGTTAATGCAAATAAAGCTCTCAAATTCAAAATGAAGAGTCTCCTATATAAAGGACTTCATAAGGCATTTTATATCTAGCACTTACTACTTTGGCACATTAGACATAATAAAAATCAGTCAATAGTATAGCTCAATAATCTACATCACACATAGACTTACATGCTTGATCAAGGAAAGGCCTACGCGAAAGTCATTCTTGCATCTATTATGCGCGTTGATAATACACGTTCTCTAAGAGAGAACTATATTTGATTTGAGACCCTAGCTTCAGGGTTAATGTAGGCAGTGATTAGGACAACAAGGGTTCTAGATCTTGTGATCATTCTTATCCTAACCCAATTTTCCCCCTTTTCCTTTTTGATGAATTTATTATTTGCATGTGTGTAGATAGATATAGGGTTTAGAGATTGAAATGAATCTACAATGAGCTCTATTGACTTCCAACCTCTAAATTTTGTACACAAGCTCGCACCGAGGTAGCGAATAAAACCCAAAAAGATCAGATCTCTAGGACAATAGTAGAGGTGGACTACAATGCCAGTGCCACTCCTATCCATTTTCAACACTCCTATCCAATCATAGAATGAAAGCTAGATCCAAATTCCAAATAGTGTCCAAGTTTTGCATCTCAATTTCTAGCTCCTGAATCATTTGTTTCAGTCCATTTTTAGATAAGTTTGTTTTTCTTCCTCATGCAAATTATTTGATAAAAATCTGTAGTTTACCATATTAAACTAGATTTTCCCCTTACTCCAGACTCATTATTTAGGAACTACACACTAGTTTTCCCAAAAATAATAAAACAAAAACCCTCTCAATATTGGCATGAATTTGTTTAATAGATTTGACAAGGCAACTAATGTAGAAAACCATAACAATTATGACATATTGGAGCCCAAAATGGGCAATAGATGCATCTATGTTGCACATATTTTATAGCAATCAGTGAGTAATAATAAAAAATCAAAAAACCCTAATTGACCTAGGGTTTGGAGTTCAAAGGTCAGGTTCACCAAATGTTTAACCCTAAAATAGTTTATATATTGGAGTTATACAGTGTAGAGATAGCCTAGGTCACAATGATGATAAACTATCTCTAAATCAAGCCAATTAAATGATAAACTTGGATATAAACATATGTTGAATTCAATAAACTGAGATAGGCTAAAAATAGTTGGTACAACTATGCTAGATATGGAAATGACAAAGAAGTAATGTACTTAGTTGGTTATGATGTTAATGCGGTTCTAGATATGGAATAGGCATAAAATATACTAGAAGATGATTTTGGAACAGTTGTCAGATTCTAGATTGAGTGTTTCAAGAGCTGTGGACACTAGCATCAGCGCTAGATGGTTGCATTAATATTATTATATGAACCTGATGTAGGTTTTCCTATAAAGAATACTTGTTGGAAAAGGATGTGACCACCTAGATTCTTATAGGTTTGTCTTCACCTTTTCTCTGGTGCATTCAGATATGGGTCATGAACTGTCGTTCCTCGTGAAATTGTAAAACCCTAGTTCTTCATCTTCATAATGACCTTGGGGAAAAATGGGTTAGTGGGCACACAGTGTCGAGTTGACCCCAAAGACCCCTTTGTTAATGAATGCTACCTACATAGCCAATATTTTGAAGAAGGCCTCAGATGGATGTAGTCATCCCCTACATGTTGGCCTATGTGTGAATCATGTAATACGTGCAAAATAAGTATAACAATGAACCAACTTGTAACTTAACAAATATAGCTCTTGTGATACTCCTTTAGTACTTCAGACCTGTGTATGTGATGTCCCTATGATTGATATGGAAATAGAAGAAAATAGGGAATCTTTACTTTATTGAGTGTTTGATTGAATTCTTTTGATAGGTAGCCTTAGGTACCAAATGAAGATTTTAGTTTTCATGTATTTGCATCATCACTTCAAGGGAAGAGGAGGCTCAAAACCCTTGCTCGAGCTATTCCATTTACACTCACTCAAAACTACGTGGAAGTCTAATTCCAGCATGTGGGATACATAGTTTGTAACATTGCTTTTACAATTCCTTGACTCCATAGCCCATTATTTATTTTGAGTGCCAATCTATGTCAAAGAGAAAGTATCAACAATTCAAAAAAAATTGCTCGACAAATCAAAAAAATAAAGGTACCAGAAGATTATAAAACAAGGCAACCCAATGATATAAAAACCATGTTTCCCAACCTTACACATGATATAATCATCAACATGAATTTGCCTAGGACGAACCCCAAGCAAAGAGCAATTCTATTTAAGAAGATCCAAACGTCAAATTAGAATTCAGGAACAATACAATTAGCTTACATATTCATATTCCAAATCCAAACTCTCCCATATTTCTATTGCAACAAGGAATGATAATTTATTATCCTTTGTACTTTGCACAGGCTAGTTAATTTATCGGTTTGTTTTGTTTTTATTATTAGCCAATTGGATAGATCTTAAGTCTTTACTTTTATTGTTGTATTGTTAGATCTATTCATTGTAATTATTTATTTCTTATTTCGTATAAAATTAGAACTAGGTAAACATAATGCTAAGAAAAAGTTATGAAGAAATGTAATTAAATATGTTATCATTAAAAGAGTAGTTTTAAAAGATATTTTGATAGGTAATAACATAGGTGCTTTGGATGTGATGAAGCTATAATTAAAGGCACAAAGTTTATGATATTTACCGTGAAAAAGACTTTAATGGAAAATCTCTATCACACAAGTGACAACCATATTAATATATTTGTGTGCTTTATGAATCCCCTTACCTCAATTCAACAACATCCTCTTTTGTACATACTAATGTACTTCTTTGTTAAGGAATTGACACTCCTTTACACATTTGTTGGTTTGTTGAATTTTAAAACTAATCTAAAATTTTATGGTTAAAAAAAATTTAGTTGGGAAGTGGACCTCCTAATAACATAACGGTGTTTGGTTACATGGATGAATGTAGTTATTTATGTGGCTTTCCCTCTTCTTTAAGTTGCCTCCTCCTTTATGGTTTTATAATCTCTCTCTCTCTCTCACACACTCACACACACACGCACACACACACACACACACACACACATTCCTTATTACCTTGAGTAAGATATGCTTCTTGAGTGCATTTTAGAATTGCTTATGTAAATCTAAAATCTTCATTCATTCAAAAATTAATCTCTAGTTACATTGATAGACGTTCTACAATGACAACAAAGGAGTGTAATGGAGTGAGTTGTTCACAATTATGTTTGATCTTAATTTTAATGTCCATTTGAGTGTCACAGGGGAATTTTAACCTTAGAATTGATGTCTATTTAATATTCACTTATATATATTTTTCTTTTTGCTTGGAGAAGTCAATGAAAAAAATGTAATATCTTGGTCATACAGTAGAGTTTGAAACTTATTATTTCTCTAGGAAAGTGAGAAATTAAGGAAGAAGGTAATAGAATTATTAATCAATGTGGTATGTGAAAAATCCAAGATAAGAACCTTGAGATTGATATCTTTTAGTGTATTTCATATATATATATATATATATATATATATAATTTTTAATAGTTAGTACTCTTGGTTCTCAATAATATATAAACACAATATACCATAAATATGTCGATGGGTGTTCTACAATGGTATTAAGAGAGTACAATGGATTGAGTTATTTACAATTATGTTTGATCTTAAATTCGACATTTATTTAATCATCACAGATAAATTTTAATCTTAAATTTGATGTCTATTTCACTATCACTTACAAGTAATTTCTTTTTACTTAGAAAAATCAATGGAAAAATCATAATATCTTCACCATATGATAGATTTTGAAGTCTTTTTTTTTGTTATTCTTTTAGAGCCCTACACAATACTATAGCTAAATTGATATCATTTATTACCAATTAGTAATAAATTAAAACAAAAGATAATAAGATTATTAATCAATATAATATATAAATAAAACTAAAATAAATATTATAAAATTCATCCCCCATTACTAGTTCAAGAGTAAGCAAAAATGCTTCACTAGCTCGAAACATAGCTTCTTAGATTCCCCCTCTTATGGGTTTTTAAGTTGAATTTTGATGGTGCAACAAGAGGCAATCCGAGTGCATAAGGAGCTGGTTGTTGCATTAGGGATTGTTTGGGTTCTCTGAGTAGGGCCCTATCGGTAAAAGCTCAAGATGGTATGAATAATGAAATGGAAGCTCAAACAACAATTTTGGGCATTCAGTTGGCACATCAATGTGGCAATCAACATCTTGTGATTGAAGGGGATTCAAAGATCATTGTGGAAGCTCTTCGTAACTATCATGCTAGAGCATGGAGGCTTAACAATATTTTGGGCGAATGCTTGGCTGTTTTTGGATGAGTTATCATCATGGACTATTAGACATTGTTTTAGAGAAACAAACAAGCAGACGAACTTCTTACCAAATTGGGGGGTCGACTGGATGAGTGATAATATGACTGAGAACAATATGGACTCTTGGCCAAGATTAGATTTAATTGATTAAATCTAAGATATTTCAATTTCTGTTGGTGATCGTTAATCATTAGATTTGATGTTTGGCAAGTCTTTCACAAATATGATGGGGTATTCATTGTGGCCACGTGTGAATTTTTGATGTGATCAATATTCATTATGGGTCTTATGTTATATTTTTGGGATTGGTTAAGTGGGTTGGTGCATTCTATCTCTGGTTGCAAAGTCTCTGGTGCTTTCTATCTTCAACAATGATAATGAATTTTGTATTGGTGAATGTGGCAGTGATTGATTCTATGCTCCCCCTCAGGGAAGAAAAAATTGAAATGACCTTTAGGGGTTATGTTTCAGATTGTAGGTTGTGTTTTAATTTTTGGACTTCGAATATGGAAGTGTTGGATGTTATCAAAGTGATTATGGGCCAAGAGTACTTGCATGTTTTATGACGTAATAAGATAAACTCAAACGTGGCTTCTGTGTTTGCGAGTAATTTGTTTCTCATAATAAAAGATGAGGACGTCACCAAGAGGGTGGTGGAAACTTTGGTAAGGCTTGGTCTTTAGGGCGGCTTGTGTGCTTAATTGAGTAAGCTTGAGGTGGGTGTTGGCCCTTTCCTTCCGTTCTCTAGGTCAAATTGCTTGGGACTGATTCCCCTCTCAATTTTCTAGGAATTCAAGGAAAGGTTTGTGAAAACTTGAGATTTTTTGTTGCATGTGTTGGAGAGGCCTGTGGGAGTGGTGGAGCTAGATTTTTCTATAGAAGAGCTCTTGATGCCCTTCACCACCCTTAATAGAATCTTGGGTTGATTTGCCTCTCATAGGATGGTGTCAACACCCTGGTTTTTGGTGGATTTATGTGAAGACAGGGGAGTGGTGGCTGCTATGAAGGGTTTGGATGGTAGGAGGGACAGTGTGGTTGATCTCTCTTCAAAACCGATATCTCACAGAACTATTTTTGTGCATATGCAATGGTAGATGTGGCCAACTTAGGGGGTCTTCACTCCAACAAAATGCATTTGGGAAGAGGGCAAATCTGGAGTGGTGGGTGGCGGTCTTGTGTATATTTTCAAATTCAAAGGGTCCTTTGCATATTTTCCTTCCCCATCATCATGGCCTATGCGGTAGTGGTATTTGGGAGGCAAGTCCCTGATTCAATTTATATAGGGGTCGGATGGTGCTGAGGTGGAAGTTGGCATGGTAGTGGGAATTTGACTATTCTTTGGAATACTTCTATTGTTACGATTAAGCAATCTATCTTGGTTTGAAAACAATGTGAATGTTGGTTTCTTTTTGTATAATGCGTTTATTAGAGTGTTCATTTTTATCTAGGATGGTTTTTTAGTTAAAAGTTTATTCCATGTTATCTTTTAGGTTACTTCTTCTTTAAATGTAAACTGTTTTAATGAGGAATGTCTAGTGATTACTCTTAACCTCTCCCTTTTTAATGTGATTATCGATCTCGATCTTTATATAGGTGAGAGCCTTTTTTAACCTTCAATATTTATATTTAAAAAAAATAAAAAATAAAAAATAAAAAATAAAATAAAATGATATCTCCCAAGATATTGTTGATACATGTAATAATTATCATGCAAATAAGAAGTGACCCTCAAATCATTCTTGAATGATTATTAAACTTTGTTTGCCATCCGTAACATCTGAACGACTCATTCACATCGCCCACGAAATATTACAGTGTGAATGGCTGAGTGTCGCCTTATCTACTTAGTTTCCTGCTACCCTATATAGACAAAACAAAATAATTGAAATCAATCGATGGCGATGGCACCACTCTCAGCTTCAGCCCTCTCTGTTAAACCTGCAAGTTATTCCGATTCAACATTTTTCAAGGTAAACCATCTTCCTCTATACTTCTTCCCCTTTCTTTGTTTCTACAATGGTGTCACTGTTCAACTGTATTCACAGGGCAATGCAAACGGTTCTAAAAGGGGCTCTCTACTGAAGCCATTATGCCTTCCTCAAATAAAACTGGTTGTCAGAAAACATGTTCAAATTGGGGCAGTAGTGTGTCAAGCAGCAGCTGCTACTCTTACTCAAACACCACAATCCATAGGTTAGTTTTATCAGCTGTAAACTTGCTGTCTTCGGTTTTGATACTTTCAGTTGAATTGGGAAACAAAAAATTAATCAGCCTCAACTCACCCTATTCGTCTGATTGAAGGGCGCTTTCGTCTGGACAATTTGAAACCACAGCCTGGCTCTCGCAGGAAAAACAAGAGAAAAGGAAGAGGGCATTCTGCAGGGCAAGGGGGCAGTTGTGGGTTTGGTATGAGGGGGCAGAAATCAAGGTCTGGTCCTGGAGTAAGACCTGGTTTTGAAGGAGGTCAGATGCCACTTTATCGAAGACTTCCCAAACTGAGGGGAATTGCTGGAGGTATGTACATTTTTATTCTTCTTTGTTTTATTCTTAGTAAAGCTTGGGTGAGGTCAGGACTCACCTTTAATTCGGTGTGGAGTAAGCTTGGACCAAATTCTTAAGATTTGTAAACACAGGGCATGCCCAAATCTACCTATAGTCCATATTCTTAAAATTCATAAACATATATGTAAACATGGATCGCACTGTAATGCACCCCATAATTCACATTATTAAGATTTGTAAAATGCGTTCCATAATCCATATCTTTAAGATTTGTAAATATAAAAAAGCTTGGGTCGCACTAGAATGTACCTGACAATACATATTCTTAAGATTTGTAAACATAATTCACACTAGAATCTACCCCACAGCCTGACCACATGTTTGCCACAATTATGGACTGCCTTATTGGAGTGAGATGATTTTGAACAGGAGATACTTTTAGGAATGCCCCCCATTGCCATTACACTACATGTATAAAAATAACGAAATCAAGTGAACAAGAGACAAGAAGACAAGTTATTAACATACAAGGATGATTTGATCATGTATACACGTATCTTTCCCTAACCCTTGCTCATTGCCTGTCAATTCAATTTATTTTGCTGAAGAACTTTCGATTACAAAAGTAACAAGTACACAGTAATCAGAGTCCATCTTGACAAGGCAGAGTTCACTAACATACAGATCTTTCAGTGGGATTTTGACAGGCAGCATGTCCACGAAATTGGTACCTGGGTCTCATGGTTGTAAGCCCAATGGGTCTGTGGACTTGCTCCTTGCCTGTTGTGCAGACAACAATAGTTGTTCGTTAATAATGATATACTGTGGCATCTACCATCTTGCGGACTTGGATTTTATCCTGGATCAAGTTAACACTGTTGATGAAATTAAACACACAGATTCCCCAAGCAATAGAACCCTATAATAAACATCAATGGAGAGCCATGGTAACTAACAGCTGTAAGGACAAGTTTGGAGAAATTCCAAACTTATCCTGATATCAAATTGATTAAAACCTGCAAAAGCAGGGGTGGAGAACTAATCAATACCTGTGAAGGTTTTGGTTAAAAATATATGAAATTTATTGGCAACTATAGAGAGGTTTTATCAAGCATTTCGAAATTATTCCAAAGAATCACTTGCAACAAGCATTAGGTCTTCACACCCTTGTTTTTCTTAGAACTTGGATAGTAAATTCCACATCCAGACTTAAATTCTTGTTTCTGATATATCCTTTTTGGAGTTGGAATTATATGAATTCAAACTTATGTTTTTGCGTGCAGGCATACTGACATATAATTAGTAAACAGTCTCATGTTGCTACAAAATGAGGGATTAAGATATTGTTTGTTTGTGTTGAGACAAAAAAATATTACAAGTTTGTTGTTTTCACCAATAGCAAATTCTGCATTGGTTTTTCCCTGACAATCACAAATCCTATTACAATCTCATCCCGGTAATTCCAGTGACTGTTTAAAGCATCGTCTGACTTATTTTGAAAATGCCATTTTGAGTTGAATAAAGAAATGGATAAAAGAATAGAATGAATATCTGTACCCAAAATCAACAATGGAAGTTGAATGTGGCAGAAAGACAGAAAGAATTTACATTAATGCCCATAAAAGACCAAATTAGGTCAGTTGGTCCCAAAATTATAGCTGAATGTAATATCAATGAAGGGAGTGCCTATAGAATGCAAAATCCAGGAGAGAGCAAACTATAAAAGAATACAAGATGCTAGCAACATGTATATGTCCACCAGAATGTATAACAAAGTAAGAAGACCTGATCATGCAGAAGCGAAAACACAGGGTAGGAAAGAGGCTAGGATAAGAAGAGAGACATGCTCATTGACAAGAAATTAATGCACACAACTTTAATACCTGTAAGAACCAAGGTTTTATTTCAGATAAATAGTATAATATGAAGGAAACATCATAACTGATGGAAAGGAGAACTTTGGAGAAAAGATATGAAAACTTCATTGGGACTGTTAGGCCAGTGCTGGGCTTCTATATGTCCTACATGTTTTCTGGCAATGGATTCTATCTTTGACGAAAATAGACAACTGTATGTTATGAATATTGAACCTGTATCAATGTTAAGCTCCTTCCAAAACCATGCACTGTTACTGCTGTACAACTCTTTACTGATTTGCATATGGGCAAAGAACAACAGTTGTAGATGTGTGAAATGGAGAGTAACAACTCTTCATATTCCATAATTGTCAAGTATGTCTCCATGTGGCTATCTATTTGGATTTTTTTTACCTTTATGGTTTTGAAATCATGTGTCTTATATCACATCGTAAAGAAGAGAAAGTTACATAATGATATTGTCTTGTGAGTGGAGCTCTCAACAAACTCTATGAGCGCTAATGTTTTGGATTCTGCGCATATGTGCAAAGATTCATTTTTTTTCTAAAGACAACTATTCTAGACACCATAGACTTTACCAATTCTAGTCTGAAGGATTCAAGCACTCCTAGCTGAAGAAGATAATGGTCTCTGAAAGTATATTTTACATCTTTGTTTCGAAAGAAAGGAGTTTTCAACAGGGTCAACTGAGCATTACAAAAGCTATCTAGTAATTATTTGTATAAGTTACAAGTATAATGAGAATTGAAGCATTTAAAAGGGTCAAATGGACGGACAACTTTGTAGTTGGCATCTACAATTGGTTCTGTGCAGAAAATATGTGGGAGTGAAAGAATGTTTGTTTCTCACTGCAAAAAGTTGCTTCATGTATGGATCATTGGTGAATTTTTCATGCCAGCTTCATGATTGTTAGACTCATTAATCTCCAAAAAACCTTGACATGGATTTCATGACTCAGATTAAAACGTCAAAAGTAACACAAAAATGAACTTAGTACTTCTAAATGATAATTTTTCTCCAGTACTCCAAGAACTCAATTTTTCACAAGACTTATTATCTACTGACGAAATCGTTAGCCTAACAGAAAGAAGAGAATATTTAACTGAGATTGAGTCTGAAGCAAATCTTATATGTAACCAGTCTCATGCCACCTTCACTACCGGACTTCTATTGTCAATAAGATTATCTTATTTATTTATATTTGTTGTTCAGGCATGGGCGCAGGACTGCCAAAATATGTCCCTGTAAATTTAAGTGACATAGAAGCTGCTGGCTTTAAAGAAGGTGAGGAGGTTTCTTTGGAAAGTTTGAAGAGCAAAGGGTTGATCAATCCTTCTGGAAGGGAAAGAAGGCTTCCGTTGAAGGTATGTACGGTCATAAATGTTAGCCGAAATCTGGTTTTATATTCAAGGTCATGCTAGCATATTTAAGCAACTATCTATTTTTCTAACTTACATTGTAGCATACTTGGACTTTAGGATACTGTTCATAACATGTTTACTTTATCTTTGACTTCATTTGTTAGGTCTCCTAGGTAGCCATGGTTCGAGGTACTATATATGAATCCTTTATCGTCAATTTTTTCATAAATTGGGGAAATTTTGTTTGAAGCCTAACTCATTGTTGTAACTTGTATGGAGGATTTGAAGCTTTGGATCAGATTCCGTATCAGATTTGATTTTTAAGTAGAACACTTTCGGTTATCTCAACAATATGTTTTTCTATTTTTTCTTGTTTCAAAAACATTTTTTGTAATATGAAAAAATGTTATGCAGTTCTGTCAAGGAAACTAGCAATTATTAAAGCAATGGGACATTTGATAGAATAGCTTGGTAATCACCATCTGTCAAATAATAATACAGAAAGACGATATGTTAGGGTTCAGCCTCTGGGTAATTTGTATTATTACTTTGGCATGGTGTTTGGCTGCAGTTCTTGGTTACTTTTTGGTTAAGTGGTCATTGTCAGAGATCACTGCCAATGAAAATCCAATGATAAATTGCTTCTTCTCTCTGTCTCTGTCGCAATAATTAAATATAGACTTTTACCCTTGTTCAAACAAGCTATGTTGGAGTCCATCTGCACTATGATAGAGTACATGTTCATGTAGTTTTAACATAGAGATATGTAGTCGCCAACCCTCATTATGGAAATGTTTAGATTACAGAGTTTTTGACAAATGGGTTAAGGTATATGTTATATGCAATGTTACCGGTTTGTTTTTGGTTTTGGTGCAGGTTCGAAGAACCTGGTTCGCCGATATGGTGATTTTTTTTCCTTGGGTTCGTTATTGGGTTCATCTGTACAAAAAATATATAAAAAATAAATAAATATACAAATTCTAGCTTGATACATAGGAAATTAGTGCCATTGTCATTAACCACGAAACATATAAATGATAAGTATAGCCATTAAACAAAAATGATAAAATGATAAATCATATATATTAAAATATCAAATATCAAATATCAATAATTATCCTGTGGCTGTAATTATTTACAAGATACATCAAACTATAAAAGTCAATCTTCATAGTCATATTGCTCTTCATCGAGAGCATCATCATCATCATCATGATGTTGTGGTTCATTAGAAGTAGAACCACATGGACTATCAACACTGCCACTCCTGCCAATGTCATCCAATGAGAAGTGGGATATTGCAAGCATCCAAGTCAACAACCTTTGGATCTATATTCCAATGCTTTGACGTCCCCTCCTTGTACTTTGGGTTCTTGTGCGATAGAAGACATAAATTAGAGTGTATGTAGACCAACTCCTTGACATTTTTAGCTGCGAGCTTGTTGCGCTTTTGTGAGTGAATGAAACTATATGTGCTCCAATTCTGCTCACAAGAAGATGAACTTGCAACCTATATTCAAATTTAAACATAAATTTAATTTTTTTAAAATAAAAAGAAAACTCAAAAACTTAAATAATAAATTTAAAAACTTAAAAAATACAAAACTTACTTGTGACAAGATCTTGATTGCAAGAGGTTGTAGGTTCGATGATCCTTGGCCATGAAGATACCACCACATAGGACCATCCTTCTTGTATTTGTCTCGAAGAGCACCAAGACTATGACCTCGGGAGGTAATGAAAGCCCCAAACTCGCTTGTAACCATGCCTTCTATTTTGGGATCAGGGAATATCCCAGACAATGCCAATTTTTATCCTTCAGCCACTTTGACATCCCTATATGGTGGCATCCTCCTCGGTAAAGAAATGATATCCGTGCTATAGAAACGAGGAGTCCATGCAAAGGCAAGGAGATGTAGCGGGGTGGTCATTTTGTTCCACTGCTCAACAAGGATAGAATGCACTTGATTGAAAAATTTCTCCTCAGGATCTTGCTCTTTTTCATTAATAATGAATTTTATTTTCTTAGTCATTGAGTATATGCCATCATATATTTCTCCCAAACATGGCTAATCCATGTCAGCGAAATGGATCATACTCATGATGGGCTCAGTGAAACTCAATAAATAATCTACACGGGCCCACCAATCATTATCTAGGATCAATTTTTTCACTCTTTGGGCCCACTCTTTGCTCACCTCCCTCCATACACCCCACAAGTTGTTAATGACCATATTGTTAAGTGCTTGTCGCACTCTCACAAGTCGTCTCAAGACAATTGTGTGAGAAGCGAATCTAGTCGGAGCAACCTATTACAAAATTAAAAATATAGTTATACAAGTACTAGATTAAAAAATAAAAAGTTTTAATTTTAAAACAAAAACAAAAATACTAAAATAAAAATACTTTCAACAAGTCCAATGTCGAGAAGGATTTGAAAATGGCTTGAGAGTGTTGATGGTTGATGATAAATATTTGAATTTGCTCAGCTTCATCATACACTTATTTGATTCAATCAATTTGCTTCCCCATCTTTTGCAACATGAGGTTGATTGAGTGGACAACACAAGGTGTCCAAAAAATGTGTCCATATCTCGCCTCTACCAACATCCCCGCGACCTTGCAATTTTTGGTATTATCCTTTACAACTTGGATAACATTTTCAAGTACAACTACCTCAATGGATTCGATGAGGATGTTGGCAATGAACTCCGCATCCTTTACACACCCCTCACAATCAATGGCCTTCAAAAACATTGCCCCTTTAGGGCACATTGCAACCACATTGATCAAAGCCTTGTTTCTTGCATCTTTCCATCCATCAGAAACGATGGAGACCCTTGTTTCAGATCATGAATCTTTGATTGGCTTCAAGAATCTTCAACAATTTTTCTCTCCTTCGCCAATAAAGTGGTGCGGATTTTTTCAAACCCCAGGCCTTTGTAATCTTTTGGGGCCTCATTGATTGATCTCACCATTTCTTGCCAATATGGTGATCGAACCACATTGAAAGACAACCTATTTGCATATATGCATTGTGCAATTTTCTAATCCTTAGTCTCCTTCCTCTCATTTTGAAAAGACCTATCCAATGGTTCTCTTGTTCTTTTGTTTGGAAGAGAAGCCTCTTCTTGCATAGAGGGTGCTCCCAAAAATGGATGTCTTCCAATGGGCACAACTGGAGAACCGCCGATAGGACTTGGGGAAACAGGTGGCTTCCCTGATCCCTTGCCTTTCTTTGCTAGAGGGTGACCGAGTCTCATGGCATGTGCAGCATCTGCATCTTCTTGTTCCTTGATGAATTAAGGATTTTCGAATGTGGCAATGGAGAGTTCGTCTTCCCTGTGCAAAATTTGATTGTGTTAAGGAATGTGACATAAATGTGCTTTCACCCTAAAGTATGAGCTTGTGAACTAAGAATCACAAATATTGCATTTCCAAATATAGGCCCCACCTCCTGAAACTTGGTCTATCAGTGTTGTATATTTCCACAATGGTGTGTCAAGTCCATTTTATGTTGCCTTTGGCCGGCGAAGGAAGAGCTACGAGACATTGTAGTAATAGTATATATAACTACAAGTTAAAATCAAACACAAAATAAAAGAAATCAAAACAAACCCTACGGTAGCAACTAGAAACTAATAAAAATTTAAAAAATGACAAAAATAAATAAATAAAACAATATAAAACTTACTTTGACAGCAAATGGCTCCTCAATCACCGTAGGCAAATGACTAAAATGATGCTTGATGAAGATTCAAACCTACAGTAGCAATGGAGTTGAAGTATGCAATGAGAAAATTACAAAAATAAGAGCCAAGTGTTTTTCCTTTTGTCACTTTGTTCTTCTCATTTGTGTTGAATTATGCTTTTGCTTTTGGCTTTTAGGGTTGAGGAAGGTGTTTTTAAATGTTTAATTGCATTGGGTTTGGTGAAAAAAAAAAAAAAACATTTTTTTGCAGCTTTTGGTCGTCGACGACTATGGGTTCGTTGCCCCAACGCCCAGGGTTCACCCCTTGGCACCCAGGTGCGTTGGATGTTCTTATGCCCAGGGTTCGCCTCTGGGCACTCGGGTGTGTTGGGTGTTCTTACGCCCAGGGTTCGCCTCTGGGCACCCAGGTGTGTTGGGTGTTCTTACGCCCAGGGTTCGCCTTTGGGCACCCGGGTGTAAGAACACCCAATGCACCCGGGTGCCAAGGGGTGAACCCTGGGCGTTGGGGCAGCGAATCGAACCCTGGACCTGAACGGGGTTCGCACCGAGGTGCCCAGTGTAGGTCAAACCTGGCGAACTGGTAACATTGGTTATCTGATAAAGTGGTTTTACATCAACAATGCACTACACCTAACCATACACAATGTTGCAATTCAGATCTAAACAGATTATAGTAGTATAACAGTAAAAATTAGACCTAATTGCATAAAAGAATATTCTAAAATGATTGAAATGTACAAATCTAGGGTTTGGTTTTGAGAAGAATATTGATTTTTTGCAAATTTGCAGACTGTTGGAGGATGAAATCAGTTGGAAATAGGTCCAAGAACGAAGGTGAACATAACCTAGAAATTTCGGAGCAGGTTGATAACTTTGAAAATTTGACCAAGAGTGGACTACGACACTTTTGGTTGACTAGGTGTGTACTTACGAGCTAAAGTACATTCTTGGGCACTATAGAATTCTTCAGAACAAATTTTATTTTGCTGATCCTCTACTTCTGGGCTTTGAAAACCTCACTTTACTAGGATTCGCTATGGATCTCTTGGAAATTGATCTCATTTCTTGAAACCATAATCAACTTGCAAAACCTTGAAAAACTTTAAGAAAATGGTGTAGTCATTGAGGGGCATGTCTCAATCAGACCCATGTCCTTGGAAATGTTGGAAACCAACACTTAGTGTAGTTCAACAAGCATTTATGATGATGCAAGCCCTAATCCTTATAGGACTTATCACTACATAAACAATTGGCAATGATGCAATATGAGGACTCCAAAAGAAATTAAGCTTTTCAAATCATTGAAAATCCCTCTCTCGATGTTAGGGTCTTAAAGGCCCTATATATAGGTGACTCTCTCCATCCTACCCTAAATATCTATTTGGCTATCTAGAGGGGTATCATCGATCGAGGCACTCGACTCCACCAAAACCCTGCCAATGCTAGACTTCTACTTATTTTTCTTGACCTTTTCTTGGAACTATTACTTTAACTCACTTATGTTTCAATTTATGCATTCTTTTATATGCACTAATGCACTTGTGTCTATATAGACTTTTAAAATTCAAATTAGGAGCCTATTGGCATGCAAGCCGACACACAAAGGGCAAGATAGCTGACAAAAAGATGCACAAACACAAGGAAAACAAAGGGAAGTGTCAAAGGACGGAAAAGAAAAGGGGACTAGGAGTGTAGTGGGAAGCTACTATTCAACCAAGAGCTTATTGCTATGCTTCTAGTCAAATGCAAGAAACAACCAAAAAACATAGGGAAAATAGATAAACCATGGAGGAAAGAGAAAACAAAAGGGAAGGGGAGCAAACGAGTCCCAAACACATAAAACACGCATTATAAGAGCTGAATATGAACTGATAATCGATAAACACACAAGTATTTTAAATCAATGCAAATTGACATCTACAACTACTCTCAGACCAAAATTATGTGCCTACATATTGCCAAAGTGTCATGTCCCCTTTTTCAAATAAAGTAGAAAATAATAAAGTTAATATTTTAAGTTGTCTAAGTGACTTGTTATTTTATTAAAAAAGTGAAAACTTAATATTACATTATTATTATTGGAAATAAAAGAAAAGGGTGAGAAAAAGGAAAAGTGAAAATAAAAGAAAGGGTAAAATCTAAAAGTGTAACCCTAACCCTAAAAGATGCAATTGAGTTCTATATATTGAGAGTTCTACTTATAGTAAAGGATGTAATTTTTATTATCAATATTTCTCAATTGATTGGGCCTTCTAGTTCATAGGTTTTCAACATAAGGATAGAAAACCCTTATAGTTGATATGAATTGTGAGGACGAAAACCCTCTAAACCTTTGAGGTAATTTCAAAATTACAAGTGTGCTATATTGAAAATTTCTTAAATTTTGTAGCTGCTACAGCACTCCGTATGACTGGTATAGTGCTTTGTGCGACTGCTATAGTGTTTCGTACGGCTGCCTCCATACTCCGTACCATCACTACAGTGATCCGATCATCAATTTACAGTTTGGTGAAGGTTATTATCAATTTCTAGAAGTTGAGGGTTTGGAATACCTCTGTTATATTTACTGTACCTCAACAATACCTACCATACCTCTATTGTACATGTTATTCACTGTAATGTCCCCTTTTTAAAATTAAATAAAATCGGGAGACCCTTAGCCTATACGTTATTTTCCATAGGTAAAAGGGGTGGAAAAAGAGAAATAATTTAATAATAATATTTTAAGTTGTCCTCAACGGCACTTTATTTAATAACATGAAAATGATACTTATTCTTTATTATTAAGTGGGGCCAAAAAACATTAATTAATTACATGGCCAAAAAGTAATTATTATTATGAGGGAAAAAAATCTAATTAAAAGTAATTCTTATTACTTTAGGGTTAGGGTGAAATCGGGAAAGCGAATTTAATAAAAAGACAAAGGGGCAATCATTATTCATTATGATTGATTATTCACTTACTAATTCCTGATAGAATTCCAAAATTATTTCACTTCTATTTGAGGATGAAAACCTTCATTGCAGCTAGATCATAGGAAACCCCTCCAATCCACAGTTGTAATTTCATACAAGGATTACAATTGAACAACTCAACAGGGTATTTACAGAAGTCAGAAAATTAGGGTTTGTAGAGAGCCACCATTTATTTTTAGAGCTTGTGAAGTTGTTGGGTCAAGGAAAAATTTCAAAATCAATTTCATAGGGTTTACCTAACTGGGCATCATCCCCTTTTTCCTTATTTTTGTTGTCCCTACCTACAAAAATCAGATTGTAACTTTTGGGGACTGCTGCAACTACTGCTGCTGCTGCTGCAAAAAAAGTGCAGATCCGTACAACGACCATACCATTATCGTTTTCTGTCAGATTGGGCAGTATCGTAGCATTTCAGGGCTGTCGTACTGTGCTAGCCATTTCACCTAGGGTTTCAAGGATTTTTATGTGTTTCAAGCTGATTTCAGTTAGGGTTTGGTAAAAAATCAGTATTTAGTTTTTTTAAGCTTTTGTACTTTAAAATTGATTGAAATAAAGAGTACCTTTGTGAACTATCAATATTCTATTGCATATATTGTATTGGGGTTTGATTGAATTTTTAAGAAAATTAAATAAATATCAGAATTTAGATTTGTTTTTTAAAAAAAGGGGATATTTCAGTGGTATCAGAGCCATTTTTTTGCCCACCTGTGAACCATGGGGTCACTACATAAGGATATTATGACCATTTTTGATTCATATAAAACTCTTCCACCAAAGATTCAAATAGCAATCTCTTTTACAGACTTTATGGATTTGGAGTCACGGAATGAAAAAGGGCACTATGAGGAAGTGTGGTTAGATAAAGGGAACAGAGATTGAAGGTCCAAACCTCAAAATCCTATTGAGGAGCAAAATGAATTCCACATGGAAGTTGAAGGTATGGATCTTTTATCAGAAAAATATATTTCATTGACTTCTAAAAGTGATTGTTAGCAAATTTTTTTGTCTTAGTGAAGTCAAGGAGAACAAATATCGCTTGTTGAATGCAAAATTGTAAAAGATGTTCCATTAATTTCTAGGGGTATCCACAAAACACCTCTCCAGATCATTAAAACCCCATTGTGCTCCCAAGCAAAGAGGCATGAACTATTTGATATCAATTCAGAGTTCATAACAGTTAACAAGTCACAAAGGGATCAAATATCTCAGTTGCAAGCCACATATCAGCAGCTGCAACAACAAAGCATTCAGTATCAACAAGGTTTGGTCCATGCACGGGAACCACAAAAAGGTATTCCAGAACAATCAGTGGTTGTTTTGCAAGAATTTAAAGAGGATTTTTAAGTTAATTCCAAATTTCCGAATCTTCAATATAATAGAGTTGATGCAAATGTCTCTAAGGCATTGAAAGGAAAAGTTTACATGAATATTAGAGTAGCACAACATAAGCATGGTGGAATAACTCCAAATGTAGGTATTTGTTCATGAAGGAAACCGATGGTGATAGTATCCTTCCATCAAATGTCAGAAGGAACACACTCATGGCAGCTATGAGTCTGATTTTCATTTACTAATATTATCTTGTTATTTGTTATGTCTGCCGACTTTTTGATAGTTATACACTTTAAGTACATTAACACCAACATATAGTAACAAGACGCGTTGAGATCATGGACAGAATGAGTCTAACGAGACAATAGCCAAACCTCTTGATAATAAAAGATGACACCGTGTGGAACTTAATAAGTAAAATTAACGTATGTTTGTAATAATAGTTTAAGAGCTTATAATTAACTAATGAAAGACCATTTTGTCTTGACTCCTGATTGATCAAGTGTACTAGGTTTGCCATGCATAAAGTTGATATAGACGGCCATCTTCTACAATGATGGTCTGTCCAAGTGACAGATTAGCACCATTTTTGACAAAAACAAATGTTGTGGTTCCTGAGCAATAGATTAGAACCTTTTTTGGCAAAAACAATTGTCGTGTGGTTTCCCAACCCATATTGTGTGTACAAATCTCACTTTTGAAGGTGATTCTATAGTTACTGATAATCTCCTTAAAAGGATTCATCTTCAGCAGTTCTACTTTGGAATTTACATTTTACAACTGTTAGCTCGGAGGTGAAGGAAATTGATACCTTCATCTCAAATGCATTTTTAGTCACAAAACAAAAGTTCAACCACTGATAATACTTCTACCTCCACCCTTGCCTGGGATTTGACATGAAGTTCCGTCAAAATCAAGCTTCATGAATGGCCATGAAAAAAATGTCCAACGTAATAGTTGAAAAGGTTGATTTGAAGATGAACAAACAGGATCAACATTTATAATAGGCATTCTCCAATACCGTGATATGATATATTCTCTATGTAATAGAGATTATGCAGAACAAGAATCAAGGAGCACATGGATTGTTTCAGCTATATTACTGCAGAGTTTATTTAGAACATATAAAAACTTCACACTTTGAAAAGCCAGGGAATCACATTCTATCCACATATTCCAGAAGATGAAACCTAGTGATATTTATCTTATAATATTTAAATTTTTTTAGCAACGTGGAAAAGGAGGAAAATAAGTCTAGCAAAATCTCTGATATAGGAGAAGCATCCATCCAGTCATAAAAACTCTGCCATATTTTCAATGAATATAGACATAATAATAAAAGATGAATAGAAGATTCTATTTCTGCTTTGCTATTAGATCTTGGACTGCTAGCGGGAATAAAATTGTAGCCTTTGGCCATGCCCTTCTGCAACTTCTTCCATATGCTCGTCAAAATGATTGTGTTCTGATTAAGGAAACCTAATTATCCTTGACGAACAGTAAAATCTCCTGAACTTGATTTTCCTCAGTGAAAGATATCACCCTTGAATGAATAAGGAGTCCAACAGGTTACATAAATCATAACTAAAAGATCGTCTAAGATCACGAGATAGTGGCAATGAAGTGAAATCATGCCATTCCATTTTTACTATTCTACTGCCCAAACATTGTTGGTTATGTTTTCGCAGATCAATAGTCACAAAGTTTAAGCCAGCCTCTAGATTGAAGCTGATCTTGAATGGGCTACCATTGTGTGCGGGAAGCAAATCACCCTTTGTGATTCCAAACATCATTCCAAAAAGTGATGGATTTGCCATCATGAACTTCTCAAATAGATATGAAGCCAAAATATTTAAGCCTTTGTTATCGAGCCACCACATAGAAGTACCTGTTGGAAAATAGGAAATCTAAGGAATTGATAGAGGAAAAGACTTTGCTTAAGAATTGTATGTCATGAACCATTTGGATTTGCAACTTGTACAGAACCTCCATGTAATATTGGCTCCCAAGGCAGTATATCAACAGAGTTATACTTAATATTAAGTTAATCAATCCATGTAGGCATGTCCTAAACAGAAGACTTAGATTCTGGATAAACGGTGTACCTCTCCAAATAACGTCCATTTGGAGCCATTCCAAATAATCCATTACATTTGAAGCATGAGCACGAGTGAAAATATATACATAAGCAAGTCTTGCAAAACAGATATAACCAGCTGGATTTCTCCTACCGGAATCAACCGCCTATTTGTTGAAGGAGAAACTTTTGTCAAAAACATATCCTTTAGAGGACATGATTAGTTAGCTCAAAAACAAGCATCAACTAATGGAATGGGAAGATATTTTCATGGAAAACTGGATGCGCCATTCCAACATGCAGCTGGGGAGTGGTGGTGGACTATAATGTCTGAGAGCTGTTAAAAATTAATGTGCAACGTTAAATTTGACATCCATTTGACCGTCATATAGAAGTTTTTTCTTCTTACTTGGAGAAGTCAATTGGAAAATTGTAATATCCCAGGCATATGGTGGAGTTTGGAGCCCTTTTTAATTGCTGGAAATATTTTTTCGATCTTGACATAGAGGTGAATATAGATTGAGGCCATCTATCACCAAACAACAGGAAATTTGTGGAGAAGCTAATTGAGTCATTAATCAATGTGGTATGTGACAAATCCAAGAGAGGCAGCTTTAGACTGATATCTTTTGGCATATTTCAGATATATGTATTTAAGATATCCGTTCTAGTAAATATGCTTCAATTAGCTCTATCAATGGCCTTGGACACATCTAAGTAAATAAGCATTCCTGGTCTATTGGAGGCTTCACATGAATGGATTTAGCAATAATAATTCCATTCAATATTTTCCTGCCATCAACAAATCCAACTTGTTAGAAAGACTAAAACCTTACATTTTAGTGGGTGAGATCAAAATATTATTTGAAGAGGATATGAATTTGAAATCTGCATAATAATAGCAAAGAGGACATGTTACAGGAACTGCCTTTGTTCTTTGCCAAAACTTTTTTCAATTTTTGTGTATCAATTTTTCTTCAAATCAGCAAGAATTCCACCTATACTAGGGAATAGTATATGGAATTTTAGTACAATCTGAGGGAATTTGTCTTGGAGTTGCTTCTCACAAACCCTAGGGTGTTACACATCTAAGAATGATAAAATTGACCGCCACATCTTAAAGCATTACAATGACACACTTTATGCAAAAAGCAGATAAGTGAAAGCCACTGAGGAGTCAACCAAGGAAGTGAATGAAGGACCCAACAAATACCATCTAAGGGTAATTCCTCAAGTGCTAGTCCCTTAAACAAGTTGGTAAAGGACAAAAGACAGTATAATCCGTAATCCAACAAAATCTGTTTGGGTTGCTGCATTAATTTTTGCCTTTCAACTTTGAGATTGATCTTTTCTCATGAGTCAGTTCTCTACTCCTTTGGCATTGGCTAGTTTAGTGTTAGCAAAGTTTTAAATGAATCTACTATTCATAAGAACTTTAAAGGGCCTGAATTGTAAATTGTAATAAATTGGAGCAAAGCAGAGAACTTTTCAGATGGCAACAAAACAGACTGTTAGAGGGGAGTGGTGATCAGAGGAGCAGACAATCAGGAATCAGAGGAATAGAGAGGTGGAAGAGCTTGGTTTTGACAGATTACACAGTGGCAACAAAATACTTAGCGGCAATGGGAGGGAGGCAGGACAAAAGTTCAGTACTAGCAAAAGCAATCCGCTGCCACTGGTGTCTGTTTTTTATTATCGGGTTACGTGAACGTGGCAAACCCTTTCCACTCGTGTAGTGACTTTTGCCAATCACGGGTTAAACTTCTCCTGCTTTGGACGCTATCCCGCAGCCCATCAATGGTGGTCCAAATTTGAATGATGGCCTTTCTACGGGCTTGGGTGGTTTCTCTCACAGAAAGGATAACCTTTTGTCTTCTTCAGGGTCGCCCAACAGGGAGAATGGAGGTACAAAGTCTCCAGACAAAGGAGCTTTAGAATTTGTCAGACTTAAAGGGGCAGCTGAGCTCTGAGCCCGACCTTAGGGCTGCTGGATCCACAGATTCTCTCATTTTTGGGGATACCCCTGTTCGCATGGTAGAGGAGGCAGTGAATTTGTGTTTCTTGGAAGAGGAGGAGAGTTCATTTACACAGGAGATGATATGCATCTCCTTTGTGGGTAGGTTTGCAAGCAAGGGATCGTCGATTACAAATATTCTCCAATGGATGGACATTGTCTAGAAAGAGGTGGCGTGCCCTTCGGTGTCTCTGCTTGAAAATGGATTCTTTCTTATCAAATTCCACTTAGGATCGTGATTTTGCATGGCAGAAAGGTCCTTGGTTTCGTGGCAAGGTTGCGTTGTGTTTGTGCCCATGGAAACCTTTTTTTGATCCAGTAATGGAAGCCATTGAAAAGATTTCCATCTGGATTTGTTTCTACACTCTTCCCTTGGGTATTAAAAACCTGGATTTAATCAAGCTACTGACAAATAAGGTCGGATTTTTTTTGAAGATTGATCTAGAAGCAAATGGACCTCAATCTGCTTTTGCTAGGGTTTGTATTGTTGTTGAAGTTTCAAAACCAGTTGTCTAGGTCATCAAGGTCTCTTCCAAGCATGGGCTCTGGGTGCAGCATGTGGATTTTGAAGGGCAACCTTTTAGATGTTTCCAGTGCAACAAGATTGGGCATAAAATTGCCTTTTGCCCCTCTCACAAGAAGGTTGGGTCTACAACTTCACAATACCATAAATGGCTTCCTCTTGCAACGAATGGTGGTTTGGGCTCTTCTTCTCCATCTATAGCCTGCCCCGATAATGTCTTGGGAGCGTGCACAAAGCATCAAACATCACTATTGGTATTGGCACTGGTTGACAACCCCATGTCAATGTCTTTGCCCTCTAGCAATGGTGGGGTCGAGACTCAGCAGTTTTAGAGCCCAAGGGAGCCACTTTTAGAAAGTAAAGGAGAATCATTAGCAGCAAAGACACCGGAGCAACATAATTTTTGACTTTTTTAAGGATTTGGAGGTTCCCTCTTCTTAGGAAGTTGGAGATGACCACTTAGCTTCCAGAGAAGTTCTCACCATCTCTCAAACAGATTCATTACTATCTAAACCAAATTTTGGTCCCCCAAAGCGTAGAGGAAGTAAGATGGAAGTTGAGAGACTTCGCATGGATGCTTTGAACTCCATCGATGAGGGTACTCAATGGACCATGGAGGCCCTTCTTTCCTGCAAGGGAAGAAGTGCACTTGCTACTTGTTGAGGATGCCTATGAATTTGAAGACATTGGTCGTATGAGCCCAAGGGAGCCACTTTTAGTAAGGAAGAATCATCAGCAGCAAAGACACTGGAGCAACATAATTTTTGACCTTTTTAAGGATTTGGAGGTTCCATTTTCTTCGGAAGATGGAGATGACTACTTAGCTTTCAAAGAAGTTCTCACCATCTCTCAGACAGCTTCAATACTATCTAAACCGAATTCTGGTCCCTCAAAGCATAGAGGAAGAAAGATGGAAGCAGAGAGACTTCACATGGATGCTTTGAATTCCATCGGTGAGGGCACTTAATGGACCAAGGAGGCCATTCTTTCCAGTAAGGGAAGAAGGGCACTTGCTACTCTTTGCTGAGGATGCCTACGAATTTGAAGACATTGGACTTGTGCTTAGCTTGTAATGGTTAAAAGCATCTTTTTGGTTCTCTTAGGTTGTTATGTGATAGTACTCTTGGGATGCTCAATCTTTTGGGCTCAGCTATTGTATCTCAGTTTTTTTACCTTTTTAATCCTTTTATTTTTTAGTAAAGGGTGAGGGACCCCACAAATCAGTTACCTATTTTTAAAAAAAAAACTTTAAAGGGCTGGAGGTATGAGAAAAGTACATGGAATGGTATCTACTAGGCATCAATATTTCAAGATGAAGCTTATGGATACACTCCCCGTAAATTAATAAATGTTGACATTTCGGGTCCATATATGGAACCCATCGTGAGGAGAGAAAAATGTTTTATTTCCACAAAGATGTTACAATATAAATAAAATCTTATCTACTGCTTGACTTTCCATAGTCTATTCCTTCCCTAAACTATTTATTTTTTCATTAATTGTATTAGGAGCTTCCAATAATTTACTTAGAATAAGCACGTCATCCTTAAATTTTGAGGAGTTTTTTCCTATTTCAAGTGCCTCTCACACTCTGAGTTCCTTCCAGTGGTCCACCTTTGCGATTAGCTTTGCATCCTCTACACGTGGTGCTTAAAATTAAGAGTGCTCTACAAGTGTCGATTTCTCAATCCGCTCATGTAAAATGTCTCTGCTGTGTTCCTTTAGTTGAATCTATACTGACCTTCCCATCTCCCCAATATATTGCTTTCCACATGAACATGGCACGTAGTAGACACCCCCATATAATTTCGGATCATGTGGGTCTTTTGCTCTCATCAAGGATATCCAAGTTTCCTGGGTGGTGAACACAACCTTGACACCATTTTTTGTCAAGGTCTTTTGCTCTATCAATATTTCATTTTTCTTCAAATACAAAGGATAATGCCAAACCTGCAAGGAGGGAGCATTTTATCAAATATGTATCATGAAAAAATGGGGGATTCATGTAAGTAAAATACATTTAACAGTGGGCACAAAAAATGCATTATAATCTGATATATTTATTGGGGCAGGATTCGGTTCTCTAGCAATATCCTACATTATGCCTTGGGTTAATGAATAGGTATGCATTAGGATTCGGTTCTGTTGACAATTCTTCCACAGGTCAGATTGTCTCTTGCCATTCGGAAAGTTCACGTCTCTAGCCAAGGAAGAAATAATACATTGGGTAGATGTAGACCAATTGAAATACTCATTTGCAAAGGCCTTGGCGACAACAGGATTTCCTTCGGACAAAGAAGGCTTGATTTCACATTGCTTCGGAAAAGTTCAAAGGACCGTTGCAAAATTTTGAAGGGGCACTCAAGAAATCCGAAGGGTATGTTATCCTCAGGAAAAAGTTCTCTGCAGGAAATCTGAAGGAATGAGCTTTGTAATAAGTCCGCGGGAAATTAGCCAAGAGGAAAGAGATAACAAAGGATATCTTCAGACAAAAGTCCGAAGGAATTCCTTCAGACTTTTTGTCCGAAGGAATACTTCGGAGAATTTGAAAAGACAAGGTCCGCAGTCTCCAAAAAGTCCGTAGGAAAACATAAAGTCTGAAGGAATAAGGACACAAAAAACCCGGGTGGCCTACAAAAAGCCCGGGTGGCCAACAATTTTTGCGAAAAGTCACAGAGGAAGGACACAATCCCTTGTGGAGGGCACTTGGTCGGTGGCAAGACCTTTGCGACTTTCCCGAAGGGCACAGAGGAAGGACACAAGCCCTTGCGGAGGGCACTTGGTCGGTGGCAAGACATTTGCATTTTTTTCGAAGGGCATTCTGTTGGTGGTAAAGACAAAGACAAAGGACTAATTCCGTCAAACTTTTCGTCCGAAGGAATTCGGGACAAAGAAAAACCCGTGGAAAATATACAAAGGCAAAAAGAGCAAAACAAAATTGACGGATATCCTTCGAACAAAAGTCTGAAAGATTAATGCGGAAAAGTTGGCGAACACAAAGTCCGCAGAAATTCAAAGGGTTAAGCTGCGGAAAAGTTGGCAAACACAGTCCGCAAAAAGTCAAAAGGTTAAGCCACGGAAAAACTAGCAAGGAAAAAGTCCGCAGAAATTCAAAGGACACAAAGCCTGTGGGAAAAAGTCCGAGAAAATCAAAGGGAGATAAAACTAAGGGGAAAACAATAAAGCCTAGGGAAATAAAGCCGAAGGAAAATAAAGGCCTAGGAAGGATAAAGTCTCGGACTTTTTGTCCGAAGAGCGAAGTCCGAAGGGCTTGGAAGGGACAAATCTGAGAAGACAGTTTCATAAAGTCTGAAAGAAATTTAATGGAATGGACCTTCGCAAAAAATCTGAAAAGGGGACTTGGAAAGACACAGGCACTTCAAATAGTTTTCGGAAGAAGGGTCCATAAGGAAAAGCTTCGGAGACACAAAAGCCCGTGGGAAAGTGAGAAGGCATAAGTCGAGACAATTGCATGAAGAAGGACAAGTCTGCGGGAATAAACCCAAGAGCAATGCATGCACGGAAACAGAAACAAAAAATAGATAACCAGGAAATAAATTCAACCTAAATTTATCTCTCACTCAGCAAGGAGTTTTCCATGTAAGCACTTTCGTCCATCTCAAGCTTGTAACGCTCCAACAGTTCAACTGGAGTTCCAAATTCGGACGTCAAGTTGACTGTTCTAAATTTAGAATTGACTAATTGTTAAACGCCACATCTACTAGGAGTTATCCATGCAAAGGAGAATAATCTCTTTGTCCAACTCAACGTTCCAGTAGCTCATGGAGCTAAATTTAGAGGTGAGCGTGGATTTCCATGCAAAGAGAGGTGGGCGTTTCAATAAACCCAACCGTCCACTTCCTCTAACGCCAAGGAGATTCATGCAAAGACAAAAGGAAAATATATTTTATTGGAAGGTACAGTTGGTTTTGAGTTAATCTAAGTTGATCTTCGTCCTCTATTTTTCAACACCAATCTTTTGGCTTTTGTAATTCTATATATTAATGGCTTTTCAGCGTTAGATTTTTTCATCCCTCTCTTGGCAAGACCAGACTCTGCCATTGGTGAGTTGTGTAACCTCTTCAATCAATAGAAGGATTGTACTTTCAGATTTCAAGAGCTGGCATAGTGTACATTCATTCAGCAATTTGCATATGTGGTAGATTTTTTTCCCTTCCCAAATTCTGATTCGTACCTAGTTGCTAGCTTATCATATTATGCAGGTCATGTTCAGTGTTCTTCATGTCTTTTGCTGAAGCTGTAAGTGGATGTTAGGTGGCTGCAAAGTGTCTTGTATCAGACCTCTTTCCATCGTTGTCCCTCATGTTTTGGTCATTGGATCCAACCTTCTCATGAAATATTGATGCATAGTGATCAATTGAAATCAAAGGTCTTCCTTTTCCCTTGTTTGATTCAGTGTTCAGGGTTCCAAGTAGAGTGGATCAACGTTTTAGTGCATCACCGTTATTAGGTAGGATTTCCCTTTCAAGTTTCCTTCTCCATGGTAGTCCGCAGCGCAGAGTAGAGATCCTCATTGATACATCTTATAGGAACCAGCCTTCTCTGGCGGTTCTTTTCACCATTAAGGCACCCACCCTCGTGAGAAGATCCCATTGTTTCAACCAGATAGAGGATTGGCCATTTCATGCACGTCTTCGATTCAGGATGCAGCCCCGGGTTGACAACAGGGTCTTTAGCAATATCCTACATTATGCCTTGGGTTAATGAATAGGTATGCATTAGGATTCAGTTATTTAGCAATATTCTACATTATGCCTTTGGTTAATGAATAGCTATACATTCTCCACATTGTTTGAGTTTAAAATTGGTTCTTCTGAGTCTTCTACAGTCAATTAAATATATGATTATTTTAGTGCAAGGGCTGTAATTAAATGGCTGCTTAGTTGAAAAACTGGAGTTTTACTACAATGGTAAAGGGGACAACATTAGAGCTGATTTATGTGATATTAGGGGGTATATACAGTCAAATTACATAGAATAAACTTCAATTCCTGAAGGTGGTCACAAAAATATTTAGTCCACTTTGCTGTGAGATGTTTCCATGATTTAACAAAACTTTAAGAATTGTAACCATCGTTACTGGGAAATGCAGCATTGTCGCATGTCTTATCATGCAAAATTATAATTAATTGAAAAAAAATAGCCCAATTTACCTTCTGTTTTTTCCTGAAGCAAGGAACAATGTACTATCACCCTTCTGGTTTAGTGGTCTTCTGCTTTTTGCTAAATTTTGCATGAATTGTGCATTTGAGTCTGTTCAGAAACAATGGTTTTACGTGTGTTTAAGCATTTTTAAACTCTATTATCCTGGATAAGTAGATCTAGATGTGGTCCTCATGTTTGCATTCTGATAGCAGGTCCTTGGTGATGGAGAATTAAGCACAAAGTTGACAATAAAAGCACGATCTTTTTCTGCTTCTGCAAAAGAGAAGTTGGAAGGTGCTGGGTGTACTCTGATAACATTGCCAGGGAGGAAGAAGTGGGTCAAACCTTCAGTGGCTAAAAATCTGGCCCGTGCCGAAGAATACTTCGCAAAAAAGAGAGCAGCAGCAGCAGCAACATCATCAACTTAACTCTGTTTGAAACTTCTTGTACTTTTAAGAGTGACACAAGCTAATAGTGTATCTTTCAAAGTTCCAATGCTCAAATTTCAATAGCGACTTCTATAGGGCAATATATTTGCTTAGGGGTTGTAATTCTATGGCAGTAAATTGCTCCTCTATGTTGCTATATTTTTTGTAGAGTTATTACTTCTAATCGTTGGGAAATTTGTTGTGTTAAACTGTTACCATCACAAATGTGTAATTCACTTGTATTCTTTCAAGATAACTATCTAAAAAGACATCCATATCTAGCTTTGAAAGGACCAGAGGACATCTGAAAAAGGTATATGTTTCATGCTGCGGAGGTTTTTATCAGTTGAAAATTCCATTTAGTGTTTAGTGGATATACTTGTAGGTTGTCCAATATGTTGGAGAATGTGGTCCTATTATTGGGATGCTTTATAGGCTTGCTCACATGCATTGATCCCAAGATTTGGCTGCAGGCCTTCCATTTTCCCAATCCCATCAATTTTAAGTAACTCAACCCTAATAAAATAATTTCTTGAATGACCAAAATAGTTTAATGGGATTCTATAAACAATTTTCAATAGTAGTTTGCTATAATGGTTCTGAATTCAACAACGGGAGCTCAATTAATGGTCAACATTATTGTGATTTATTTCCAATAATATTTTATACAAATTTTATCAAATTCTAATACTCAAATCCATTAAATTTATTATTTTTTAATAATTTTATAAAAAATATTATTAATCATATTAAATCAATGTGAAGAATGTTATTTTTAACATTTAAAATTAAAAATATAATAATATTTCACCTTCTAAATTACATTTATACAAAAGCTAGGGTATCTAAGTGAAACACCTTGCACATGTGTAATTACACACACTACTTAAGTATATATTGTCAAAGCCTAGTCAAGTGCGATATACCTAAGGAATTGAGCACACATACTTAAATGTATATTGCAGGAGCTTAGTGGAGAGGTCTCTCTTACACCCTAATTAAACATGTGTTCCTAGACTCAAGTAGAATGCCCCACACATCGCAACACTCAACTTCAATTTGTTTCACTGCCAAGACTCCATTGTAGTCCCAAACAACAAAAATGCGATCCACTTTGGCTTATCCGTATTTAAACACATTGTTGGACAACGTGACCCCTGATTTCAATTTGTTTCATCGCCAAGTCCCCAATGCAATCCCAAACAACTAAAAGATGTAATCTAGCGGCCGGGGCGGTGAGATAGGGAGGAGGGGAAGGTGATGGGCACGGAATCCTCACATCATAATCAACTCACCGATGCATCCCATCACAAAATTAACAAAATTTGAAAATATATGTTACTTAAGAATTTTATATACAACAAAATTAATTGTAAATATATAAATTATGATAAAGTCAAATAATTAAGTACAACTAGTGTTTTAATAATGTTTAAAAATAAATAAATCCCATGATAAATGAATGGAATCTTCACTAATGAAAAAATTATAGTCTTAGGCAAGGGTCTTATGGAGGGCGTTGTTGCCCCTCGTTTTAATGAGTTGGTGGTCTCATGAAAAATAAAAGGCATGCAATAGGATATTTTAGAATCTTTTCCTAAAAACAAGGAGCTAGCTAATTTTTAGGGAGAAAGTTTAAGGTGGTGGAAAAAAGGGGAGGTTGGGAGTTTTCCATTCTTGCTTCTATTTTTTAGGAAGATATTCTTCAAGTGTAAATTATGAATAGTCAAAGGAAACATTAATTATAAATAAAAATATAACTATTTCAAATATTATCCTCTATAAAATTGGAGCATACGCTCATAATTTTAATACCATGGGACCACTTTTGTTACATATACTCCTATATTTATTCTGCAGTACTCCTTTGAGAAAATTTAGGAGTCGTCTCCCATGGGAGCACTTCCTTAGTGCACTAATACAATCCAAATTTAATCAAAGACCTAGAGAAATGAGTCTTATATGTATTTTGTTTTTGTCCAAATAGAATGAACACATTTAAATTTTATGAAATAGTCGTCAAGCAATTTGTTGTGCATGAATCAATTTGATAGGGCTGCCCTTTAGGTCCCTCGTTATAGGTTAACGTATAGAAGCTTTATGCACATTTGATGGCTAATACAACATATGGTAGGCTTGTTTAAGGTATATTAGAGATTATTCCTTCCTTAACCCAACGGACATGAACAATCCATACCCTTTGTAATGGTTTTTTTGAGATTGTTCTATAAAGACTTGGGTTTAGCATCTAAGGGAAACAATCCAATGTTATTGTCTAAGTTCATCCCTTTTCTGTGCTAGGCATTTTCCATTTCGTTGAAATTGAGCTAGGGGAGATTTTCAAGCATCTATGTCTCACTTATACCTTTCTAACCTCTTCTAAAGAACACCAATATGTTATCTAGCATATTCAAAAGAAAATTACTTGGTTTTTAAATTTAAATATATGTCCCTTGCTACCAAATTTCATATTTATACTAATTATATAATTATCACTCTTGTTTATTTCTACCCTTGTTGATCCTCAAAACATTGCTTACAACAAATTGGCCAAACTCTAAAGGGATTTCATTTGGGATGATTCTAGAGGTTCTAGAGGGGTTTCCATAGAATAAACACGAATTTGTGTTCTATCCCTTGTGATAGGTGTGGTATGGATATCATTAATGTTCAACAATAGGCTATCCATCACATGCTTAGTGGATTGTGAGAGGAGTGAGAGGCCATGAATAAATTGTGAAGTTTTCATCATGTACATTATAGAAGGGACAACTTGTAGAAAACAAAGTTGATGTAGCCTTGGCCTGCAAACTCATCTTTAATGCCAAATCTTGTTAAGATTAAATGAAATTTAGTTATGTAGAGTGCTCAGTTGGTGAGGAAGCTATCAACCCTAACCTCAAATTAATTGAAAGTAAGTTTTGGACTAGGTTGTCTTTTAATGATCACTCTTTGTGGTGGTCTCTTAGCCTCACTCATCATAACCTACCTCATACTAAGGTGCTTTGGATTAAAACTTTTCATTGTTTTGAAAAGGGAGCCAATATTGAGAGATGTTCTCCATATCCCATATGCATTAGCTCCCTTGAGAGCTTCAACACACATTCAACCTTATTGCTCTAGATTGTATAACTTGTTTAAAAATGAAGGAGCTTATGCTAGATGCACTTTTCCACAAACTTTACGTTCCTACTCCAATACAAGGGTGGCAAGATCGTAGATAGAATTATAACTCCTCTTTCATTGGTATAAACCTCACATGGCTTGTGATTTGTTATCTCCACATTCTTCTTTAAGGGAGACGTTGAACAATAGATGGAACTTAAAAATTTCACTGAGTATGGTACTTAAGACTTCAAAGGATATGGAAATCCCCTTGTAATTAAATAAGGCACATTTTACATGGTAATTGTTACATTAAGGACTTACTCTTAGGAAATAATCCTTTTATCATATGGGGATTGAATATCCTTGTTGTCTAGCTTAAAAGAGAACACAATATTTTAAGCGCATCTTTTAATTATGTTAAAAGGCCCCGAGATGCTTGGACATGGATTCAAACTTTGTTTCAAGTATACCATCCAAATCCCTTTCTGTGTACTTTCTTTGGAGATAAAGCTCAATTGCATGCATATGTAATAGATATTTGGCATGCAATCATAATGAACATCTTATATCGTGTCCAACATATGTTTTATGTTATTTTTAATTATCAACAAATTATTTATGTTTTCATTTTCTAAAACCTTTTTATGTTATGTCTAACCTATGCTTCAAATTCAAAGCTAGATCAAGAAATTTGTGATCAAATTCCTATATTAGTATGGCTTACCATCCCATTGGGAGATCTCTCCATGCACCTTGAGGAGGGTCACTCCATATGCGCTTACCTCCATTCCCAAGAGGTCTGGAAGCAAATATCCCAAGACTAGTAGGTTACAGAGTTGACCTCAGTTCTTCAATGATTACCAAGGAGGCCATCTCCTTCCCTCACACTCATTACAATGGTTTGGTGTTGTCGTAACCTAAAATATCCCCATGGCCTTTATTTCATGTTGATTTATGTATGTTTTGCACATTTATCTATGTATAGCTAAATTGGTTCAAATCATATGATATTGATGCTTTGGTTGGCTTCTGAAGCTTAAAATCCATTTCTCAATCCCCTAGGGATAACATTCATTTGATCTTTTCTTGCCTCTAGTTTTATTTCCAAAACCATTTTGTACAATCTTGGTAGTTGTTTTCTCCATTCTTTTCATTGGATGGGTCCATCCAAACCTTTTTGCCTTTCCCATTTCTAGTTGTTGGAAGTCAACATGCATGCTAATATTACCAAACTTGAATTAAAAGCCACTCATAGATAAAAAAATGTTATACTTCATTTGATCATTGATTACATGTTTAATATTGAGCATATTCATGGTATATGAGAGACATGTTTTGTTGTTCCATAGTACCCATAAATTCCATTGTTCCACTACATGGAATCTGAAGGGATAGTTAGTGGACACTAGCCACCCAAGCCCTAATGCAAGCCCCTGATTTGTTTTCCTTAACACTAGTTTAAAAATATTTGGCTTATTGCAATAACACAAGATTTGCAACACACTATTTGAGGAGAGGGAAGCGAAGAGTAGAAGAAGGAAAACAAGCTCAATCAAATTTTAGCATGCAGACACTTTACTAGGATAAAATGCTCACTTGTAACACCTATCAAGACCAAACTTTCTGCTCATAGTAACCTTCTAAATAATCAAATCCAAATTTCAGGGTGACATTGCTAACAATCCTGGGTGCTTGTTTCCAAGTTCAAATTACGACAATAGATCTTCTACAAAGTTCTACACAAGATATGCTATTTTTATCCCTTTGTATTTATTGTATTTATATTCCATTTATTAACTAGTCATTATTATTGTATTTTACATGTATTATAAATTCTTTTTTTTTAGATTGATATTAGCTTTTGATCGGAGTTATAACCGGTTTTGGGGCACAAACTGGTGGCCCAGTCCTCAAGAACTATTAAACCACTATAAATGGCTATCACTTGATCACTTTGAAATCACTGAGTAAATTCAGACGGCCACATCCAGCTTGTAAACGCCATGTGAGATTCGAACTTGGGTGGGGCTGGGCACAACCAACCCACTTTACCAACCCTTCTACATCACATTGGCATGTATTGCAGAATCTTAATTAAATGTTATTCATTTATTTATTTTAGATTTTGGTGAACTAACATTTTCTTACACCCCTTTACAATTGTTTATTGTGTCAACTCCCAATGGCCCCACACCTCCTAGGGTTAAATGTATAACATACTCCTAGATCTGAAACCATAGTTCCAATTTATGATTTCTTGATATCAAGCCCCATGTCAATCTAATTTATAAAAACTCCTAAACCCCCTTGGTGTGTTTTGGATTCATGTGGTGTGTATGCTTTCTGTTTGATTTCAATTTGTGCCATCAAAATTGAATAAATATGTAAATTCACATATTTATTTGTATCTCTTCATGATATTCCTTGAATTGTATTTTATTTATATGTTTAATATGCTTTGTATGCATTAAGTCCCTATAAAGGTTTTGTTAAAATTTCAATATTTATTATTTTAAACCCTAGGCATTGGCTATAGGATCCTATTTTATTGCATACATGTGTTTGAATTGTCTGAAAATTTTGCTTGAAATGGATAACAACACCTCCTTAACCAAAACTGATTAGAGATATGCTCCTAAATTCAAATTTTCATTCTCTCAAAATTTATAATGTAAAACCCTAGTATCCTATTGGAAAATATCACCACTAATTCAAAAGGGGTTCTTAGTAAACATACACCATATTTTATACTTTCAACTGGACATTTTGTAGCCACATAAATTTGGTATTAGACACTTGACAACATCAATTTTAACATATATGAATTGTGCATACACATTTGACTCTTGTCCACACTTTTCCCTACTTGTTTATCTATTTACTGACTTGATCAACCAAATTTACTATCATGTATATTTAGGATCTTCCTAATCTATGTCAAAACACTCTATAATCCTAAGCAAACTGTCATCATATTCCAGATCCTTGATTTTCCCTTTCTAGATAGTACATGCAACAATTAGACTTTGGCAGTTACTGTGGCGTTTACTGTCACCGATAGTATCTCAGGTTCCTTAATGGTAATTTTTAAAATTCAAACGTCTCCTTTGGGTCAGCCTAAACACATTTCCTATGTCGGTTATGAAAGGAAATACCAAAGTCATCTATTAATACAAATCAAGCTTAAGGTCTCACTCACTTGGCAGTTACATTGAAAACCAATTACACATTAATAAATCTATTTGCACATCTTTGAAACATTATCCAAAACATTCAAATTTGAAAACCCCTCAAAGGAGCAACCATAAAAACCAAGTATGAGTACAAACACAAGGTCAAAGTTGCATGTTTTTAAGTGCCAAAACATAAAGCATGCATTGCATTTTGGTGGATCCCAATTGAGCAAAAACACACACACCTATGTGGGAGAACTATATATAGTTTGAGCCCTCTTTGGAATATTGGAACATAGACAACACTCAATCACTCAACGACGAGTGGTTGGGGTTGTCGAACCCATATTTCTAACTTTTTTTTTCTAAGTCTATTTCATGTCAAAAGTGAAGCTAGGGTTTCAATGCAAGGGAAGCAAAATAAAAATCTGTACACATGATTGAGGACAAATAAACACACATAAATTATCTATAAAGGCAATAAAAACTATCTGTAGCAAAACATACTAGCATAATCAACTTGGGCAGTGATGGTAGATATAAGACATTACCATTTGCCTCAGGGGTCTTAGCTTCATCGACAATGTCTATGCAAGTTTTGGCAATCTATTTCCTAAGACCAATAGTTACATAGCTACTATAGAAACATTTTTAGGACCATGACTCAAGTAGCGAGAAATACACATCAGAAAATAAGTTAAGTTCCAATCCCTTCCTTCTTTGATTGGTCAATTCTATATTTAGTAAGTGCAATCATTCTCTCTTTAGTAGCATTCAAATTTTTATGGCAAATGGCTTATCTTGAAAAATCTGAATTTCAACAATTTAATGTTATTTAGATCACCTAAATCTTAAAATAAATAAAACATTTTGGTGAACCCAATCTTAATTTTGAGCACATAATACCCTAAGTCTTTATCCCTTAGAGTTTCTTCTTTCGTTCTTAGGATTTTAGATGGATTTTTATTTCTGATTTCCGCTTTTTTACATAAGCATATCCTTATCTTAGCTATAATGGATATTCATAGTTTATATTTTGAGATTCTAGCTACAATTATCATGTTTCTCTCCTAAACTAAATAATACGTTTATAATGCATGCAATGAAATGAGTTAAATTAATTTGCAATAAAACCAAGGATGAAGTTAATAGCGATAAATTTTAATATTTCCTTAGTAACACGTTATTTGAATATTGAATATAAGATGCTTCCAGTTACTACTCGACATGGAAGGGCATGTATGACCCTTTTCATTCCTCCCCCTAGACCTCAACGTAGTGATAGCTACCATCCATCCACCATTATTCGCCCTAGGCTTATAATGGACATTGATGATATTGAATGTTGAGGTCCATGCTATCACGACATGAAAAGGTAGGGTGCATCATCCTATAGAACAAAGTGGAGGTAGTCAACATGTCCCTCCTTACCTTCCCCCCCTCTAGAGTGCCAACTAATATAATTAGAGAGTATGATATTAGTGATCAACTTAAGAATACTCTAACTAAAATCTCTATGTTAGATTTGCTTCACAAATCAACTATTTATAAGGAAATTCTTCATATGATACTTTGTGATACAACCGTACCAAATGATGTGGAACCTGCTTATTTTGCATCTATTGTCAATACATTGTGGTGGAGTGAAGATAATATTTATTTTGAGAAAGAAGACTTACCTCCTAGACACATTATTAATTAACATCTCCCATTGTATATTCAAGTAAACATCTTAAATAATGAAGTTAAGCATGTTTTGGTGGATAAAGGATCATGACTCAATATTTGCAATATATCTTTTCTTCATCTACTTTGTATAGGAGCCAAATATCTTATTTAATCTAGTATGATTATTCGTGGCTTCGATAAATACCTCAGAAAGTGCTAGGATAAATTAAATTTAATATCATTATAGGTCCAAGAACAATATCAACAGTGTGCTAGATAATGGCCAATGGTCTTAACTATAATATTCTACTAGGTGGACCCTAGATTCATGATATGAATGCATTCCTTCTAACTTACTTGCATATATCAAGTTTAGTCACGAAGGATGTATATACACTTGCCCTATGGATCACAAACCTTTCAAGAACTACACAATGATCACACCTATTGGAAATTACATACCTCATATACAACCCTCAGTGGTTTCTCCTATATCAAAACATGAGATATTTGATTATGATCATGCACAATTATATGCTTCTTCTCAAGAATATAGGCATCCCATTTTGCACAATAATGTAAACACATTAGTAGATACTTTTCTACCACAATAAATAGACTCAATGGACTTGAATTAATATTTATACACACTTCCTTAGATCAACACCTAATCCTATACAAGAAGTTCATCACGTAGAAACACTATATTTGGTACATCTTGAGCTAATTGATGATACAATTTCACTAGAAATTTGGCCATTAGACAAGTTTCCTAATGATGAGTGTCTCTTGGAATGTTTGGGGGCATATGTGGATCTCCCTTCTATCAGAAGAAAAAGTTTCTTTCTCCAAGAAATGCCCATGCATATTTTAGAGAGGCTAAACACTCACATGACAATGTCCAACTAGCTGGCCTTGATACAATTCCTACTATGCCACATGTGGAAGATCAATCAACATTGTTAAATTAAGAAACAATTGAATTCAATCATGGAACTGATAAATACTCATGACCAGTCCTTCTTGTAGCCATGTTCAAGGATAACAAGGATAAAGCCTTTGGGGAGGTATTACATGATTTCCCTACATTATCCATTGGGCTTATTTAGATATGTTACACATTGATCTTTACTTGCATTGCATAATATATTTATGAAACTTGATACAAATCCAATTAAACATAAAACTAAGATGATGCATCTAAAATTAGTCTTGTTAGTCAAAGATGAAATTCAAAATTTACTTGATGCAATGTTTATTAAATCAATTGATTAATTCAAGTGGATTTATAATATTGTGTCTATTGCCAAGCCTAATGTACAAATTAGACTTTGTATGAAATTTCAAGATCTGAACAAGTTTTGTCCTAAGGATTATTTCCCATTATCATACATCGATATGATTGTGGACTCCAAAATGGGTTATGAAATGTTATCATCTATGGAGGGTTCTACATGATACAATCAAATAAAGTTTAATCCTAAGGATCAACCAAAAACCACGTTTACAACACCACGAGAAATTTTTTACTATGTGGTCATGCCCTTTAGATTCAAAAATGTTGCAACTACTTATCAAAGGGCTATGATACACATCTTTCATGACCTTATACATAAAATTGTATAAAATTATGTCGATGAATTATTATAAAAATATAAACATCGATAAGATCATGCTATAGATTTATGACAAATATTTGAACTTTTATGCAAATACAATGTGCACTTAAACCCAAACAAATATCATATTTGAATGAGGTATATAATATGATCTAAATAAATTCAAGGCTATTTTGGAAATACATCCATTCAAGGGATTAAAATAGTTAAGATGTTTACAAGGGAGAATTCAAGAAGTGCAATTTGTTAGGAGGGGTGGAGGTAAATCCAAGAACAAACACACCTGTTCTAATTCCACCTGTTAGGATCTTGCTCCTCAGAAAGAGCACAATATGATTACCAAATATAAGCAATTGAATATGCGGAAATAACCAGAAACACAAGTAACTAGAATTCACCAATAGCATAGAATATGAGAGACAATACACTATCTTGTATTAACACTATACAGAAAAGAATACAATCAAAGAGCCGCCACACTCTTTCACCTTACAGAGATTCGCCACACCTCAAGTGTACAGTAATTCTTCTCACACACACTCTCCTACACAAAAAATGGTCCCAACAACCAACTCACACACAGAATTGGTGTTCACCTCACCAACCAGTCAGTAATAACCCTGCCGGTACACCAAGCACTCTACAGCACTTCAAGCTGATCTCTCATGAACCTGCAACCTGCAATTCAAAGACCAAACTTACATGTAGATCCCCAATGAGCTTGCAACAACCTGCAACTCACAGATCTTACAACTAGAAGGAACTCTTCCTTTCTATCTCATGCCTTTTAAACAATACATGCCAATGGGTCTATAAATAGATCCTTAACTCAAACAATAACTTAGACTCTTAATTTAGACAATTATCCTCGCAGCCCAAGACTCTAATTGGTCTCAACATGCAAACTCTTCGTTCACTTAACTAACTGTCTGTGAAACGAGCAGTTCTGGAACACACAGGCGATCGACGTCGGTCCCTGCTTGTCTGGTTCTGCCGACGTCGGCCGACTTCTTGCCGTCACCGGTGGCCTTCTGCACTGGTCTCTGCCGACGTCGGTCCTGCTACCGACGCCGGTGCTCTTGGATCTCAGCAACCATTGTTCCTTCAGTTTGCAAAGGGTTGAAGCTTTTAGCTCCACAACCTAACAATCTCCCACTTGGAGATAAACAGCTGCAACCTGTACCTGTACCTGTACACCGTCTAGTTTGTTCCCTTGGCTATGTATCCCTCCTCAAGATCACTCTTGAAGACCAACCACCACAAAATCCGTGGTGCAAAACCTGTCATCCAAATTACCTTCCACATCCGCATCTACAACCATGTAGAAAAAGAACTTGACCCTGCATAGCCTGTGCACCTGCTGCTGGTCCCACTGAACTGCCCTTCAGTATTACTCTCCCAGATTGACTCCAAACTTGTGATAACTCCCACTGCTTGGGAAAACTCAGGTTTAGTACATACCATGCACTCAACCTCATTATGTGAATCAAGACCACTGTTCTATAAACTGTCTAACCATCGGCGTGCTAACCGGTTTCACACAATCATCCTGAAACAAAGTCAACAAGACCTCCATGTCTCTAGATCACACTCATGCCAAAGAATCTTGCTGCTCCCAAATTCTCCATGACACACACCTGAACTAGCTTTACCTTTAGTTCAGCAATACCTGTATATGTAACCCTGCAACAAGCACATCATACAGAAAATAGGATAATGTAGCTAATATTATCCAACCTGGTAAAGAGAAACACAATGATCAAACCTCCATTGCCCTGCAGCTAATACAAGATCATATACCCTGATCTTCCATCTCACGTATCCATTTCCGCTCTTCTTCATCCTTAACATCCATTCGTCTCTCAGTGCTTACTTCCAGCTGGCAACTCTACCCAAAACACCTATTTGGTTCTCCTCCAAGGAATCACATCCTCATCCATGCCAAGCTCCCACTGTTTCCTGGATCTACCTGTTCTGCTTCTTTAACAACTTCCTGGTCCTATGCCATAAGTGAGCAACAAGTAGTGTAAAGAAGGGAAATGACGAATTTAGGAACTTACTTACACCTTCAGTCCTCCATATGGGCGCTTGAGACTCCATGACAACTCGTTGTCCACCCAAAATTCGTCTCAGTGACTGATGCCGGTCACATCTCAGTCTACAGCCGACCGATGTCAGTTCCCTGCGACTGCCTCCTTGCCGACGTCGGTTTCCCCTGGCCGACGCCGGTCCTTATCTGCCTTGAGTCACCGACGTCGGGCTGCACATAGCCGACGTCGGTCCCTGTCTGGACACCGACGCCGATTTTCCTGCCGACGTCGGTCTCTGTGTTTTTCTTGTGAGACCTGACTTTTTCCCGCGGGCTCCTTTTGGATCAAACCCTTGTCCAAATCACCCTTGCTCTGCTCAGAATTCCTCTGCATCTTGTGCTGAACTCTGTCCGTCACTTTCTCCTTGAAAACCAAGGCTTTCCTGTTCTTGTCACTAACATCAGATTTCTCAAGAAACCTCACCTTCTTCTTCTGCATACAGAAACCACGATCCATGCCTTCCAAATCCGAAAGCATACTCTTTGACTCAAGAACCAGCATCTCCTTCTTATCTATGTGACCAAGCCTATTAAGCCACATCTCTGAATCTACAGTTGAAGTAGATAACCCAGAAAGAGAATCAGTAAAACAAGTAGATAGATAAAGCGTACCTACTTTCTTACCTCTAGCTACAACAAGTGTACCCTTGGTAACCTTCCAAGAGTCCGCTGTGAGAGTTACTGTGCAACCCTCTTCACCCAAACTTCTAACAGAAATCAGATTCCACTTCAGAACTGGGACATGCATGACCTCCTTTAACACCCATGTGTCACCTGTCTGCAATTTCAGCTTCACTTTGCCTTTGCCAACAATCTGACAAGGCTTTCCATCCCCTACACAAATTTCTCCAAAGTCTCCCTGGAGATACTCATGAAAAAATTCCCTATGTGGGGATGCATGAAAAGAGGCACCTGAATCTAATACCCAAGATTCTACTTTATCCAAAGAACATACCAGAGCATCCTGTGCAACGTAACCCGCAACATCTGCTTCTTCTCCATGTCCTTCATGCTGGTCTTCACTCGATCTGCAATCTCTCTTTAAGTGCCCTTGCTTTCCACATTTCCAGCAGGTTATTCTGCCATACCTGGACTTGGATCTCTTCCCTGTTTTCGACCTCGATTTCCCACGCTCTGTCTTCTCTCTTGGCCTTCCTCTTCCTTCAACACTCAAAGCATCTCCAGATGATTCACCTGTGTTTTTCCTGCGTATCTCTTCATTCAAGATCACACTCACAACATCATCCACTTTTAAGACGTTTGAAGGAGACACAGTATTAGAAACTGCCATTACCAAACCTTCCCAACTTTCAGGTAATGAACACAAGATTAAGAGAGCTCTAATTTCATCATCAAATACAATATTGACTGAACTTAACTGGTTTACCAAACCATGGAAATCACTAAGATGGCTATGAACAGATCCACCTTCCAACATTTGCAAATTAAATAAACGCTTCATAAGAAATACCTTATTAGAAGCCGAGGGTTTTTCATACAAATTTGCCAAAGATTTCATCAACTCCACCGTTGTCTTACACTGTGATAAGCTGGAAATCACAGATGATGCAAGACTCAATCTAATAGATCCCAGAGCCTTCCGATCAAGAACCTCCCATTCTTCATCTTTCATATCCGAGGGTTTGCTAGCAACCCCACCCAACGGTAAGTATAAATCTTTCTGATACAGATAGTCCTCAATCTGCATCCTCCATAATTGGTAGTTCTTGCCATTAAACTTTTCCATTCGTAGTTGACTGTTTTCTGCCATTGCTCAACTCTCACTCAAACAGAAACCCTGTGAGTACCCTGTAATCAAAACACACTACCCAGATCTACACCAATCTGTTAGTATCCCAACCAAAAGCTCTGATACCACTTGTTAGGAGGGGTGGAGGTAAATCCAAGAACAAACACACCTATTCTAATTCCACCTGTTAGGATCTTGTTCCTCAGAAAGAGCACAGTATGATTACCAAATATAAGCAATTGAATATGTGGAAATAACCAGAAACACAAGTAACTAGAATTCACCAATAGCACAGAATATGAGAGACAATACACTATCTTGTATTAACACTATACAGAAAAGAATACAATCAAAGAGCCGCCACACTCTTTCACCTTACAGAGATTCGCCACACTTCAAGTGTACAGTAATTCTTCTCACACACACTCTCCTACACAAAAAATGGTCCCAACAACCAACTCACACACAGAATTGGTGTTCACCTCACCAACTAGTCAGTAATAACCCTGCCGGTACACCAAGCACTCTACAGCACTTCAAGCTGATCTCTCATGAACCTGCAACCTGCAATTCAAAGACCAAACTTACATGTAGATCCCCAATGAGCTTGCAACAACCTGCAACTCACAGATCTTACAACTAGAAGGAACTCTTCCTTTCTATCTCATGCCTTTTAAACAATACATGCCAATGGGTCTATAAATAGATCCCTAACTCAAACAATAACTTAGACTCTTAATTTAGACAATTATCCTCGCAGCCCAAGACTCTAACTGGTCTCAACATGCAAACTCTTCGTTCACTTAACTAACTGTCCGTGAAACGAGCAGTTCTGGAACACACGGGCGACCGACGTCGGTCCCTGCTTGTCTGGTTCTGCCGACGTCGGCCGACTTCCTGCCGTCGCCGGTGGCCTTCTGCACTGGTCTCTGTCGACGTCGGTCCTGCTGCCGACGCCGGTGCTCCTGGATCTCAGCAACCATTGTTCCTTCAGTTTGCAAAGGGTTGAAGCTTTTAGCTCCACAACCTAACATAATTTTCATGGCTTAATTAGTTGATAAGACAACCATTTACATGATTACTATATAAAGATATAAAATTTGAATGGGATGAGCATTGCCAAAAGAGTTTTGATGAAATCAAAAAATATTTTCTTAATCCACCAATCATAATGCCTCCAATTTTGGATAAACCTTTGTTATTATAAATTTTTGCAATGAAACATGCATTAGGGGACTTGTTGGCACAATACGATAATGATCATAAATAAAGTGATTTTTTTACATTAGTCATACACTTGTGTATTACCAAAAAAAAATATAGTGCAATGGTTAAATTGTGATTGGTGGTTGTTTTCACAACATAAAAGCTTCGAAAATACATGCTTAACAATGAGACACATGTATTCGTAAAAGTGGATACACTAAAGTATCTCATGACAAAACCATATTTTTTAGGATGCATAGATAAGTGGGTAATGTTACTTATGGAATTTGAATTAAATTTTATATCTCAAAAATATGTAAAATGGCAAGTAATTGTAGATCAATTAGATGTAACACCTCTACTTGACACCACTGATCAAAAATAATTTTCAAGATGATTTTATTGCATATCATTTTGACGATGATATTTGGACTATGTTTTTTGATGTATATGAATGTGCCTCAAGCATTGGGGTAGGAATCATTTTAATCACTCCTTATAGATAAATTGTGCCATTGGCATACCACTTAGGCTTCTAATGCACAAATAACATAGTGAAATATGAAGCATTGATTTTATGGTTATATGTTGCATGCACATTGTAGATTAAATATCTTTAAATATATGATGATTCTCAACTTATATTCAACCAATTTTCAAACATATATCAGAAAAATGAAGAAAATTTAATCCCATATAGAGAGATGATACAACATTTAGTGACATGCTTTGATAATATTATAGGTGAGAGCATACCTCATAGAAATAATTATCATACAAATGTTATGCCTAGTGCAACTTCTCTTTTTCATATCAACATCACTGATGATCAAGATATTTTAAATATATGACATTCACTACAACCATCAATAATGAGGGCATACTTGAAAACTTTAGTGGTATTTGTTGTTTTATGAAATGCAGGCAATTCAAAATGGTATAGTGATATCTAAAATTTATTATATATGACTATTACCCCAGATAATTTCTCATGAAACAAAAATCACAAATTACAAAGAAAGATAATTTTCTATGTTATAATCAGAGGGACATTTTTCAAATGATCATTTGAAGGATGATTGCTTCGATCTCTTAGCCATGAGGAGGACATGATAGCTTTACAAGAGGTAAATGAGAGTGAATGTGGGGAAAATTTAAATGGAAAATGCATGTCATAGAAGTTGTTATGAATGGGTTATTAATCACTTATAATGGATTAGGAATGTCAAGAACATGAAAAATTATGTGTTTAATGTCAATGATGCAATAATATAAGTCGTGCACCTTCATAAGAGTTACAACCTATAGTCTCACCGTGGAAATTTTATCTTTGGGGATTTGATTTGGTAGGCAACATAAACCAAAAATCATCAGAAGATCACAAGTTCATTTTTACAACTACTATATATTTTAAAAAATATGTAAAGTTAATCTTGTTTCAATCAACTATAAGAGAAGACATGTCATTTTTGATGACTAATATTATTTCACAATTTAACCTCCATTTGGCTATTATTACGAGTCATGGTTTATCCTTCAAGATTAAGATGGTTAAGAAATTATGTGCTAAATATAAAATTCATCATACATTTTCCACCCTGTATTATCCACAAGGAATTGGACAAGTAGAGGCAATGAATAAACAATTATTAAAATCTTGAGTAAAGTAGTTACAAAATATGGTGAAGATTGGCACAATAAAATTATTTATTCCTTATGGGCCTATTGCATGAGTGTTTGCATGCCCAAGGGGGATCATCCTTATTCTCTTGTTTATGATACATAAGCTATATTCCCTTTAGAGTTAGAGATATGATCTTTGCATGTTTTTCTTAAGGATATTATCAAAGATAATGAATATCGTGAAAAGCGATAGCATGAATTAGAAATGTTGGATGAAAAATGAATCCATGCTCTTGTACATCTACAATAATATCAAAATTTCATTAATTTAAACTCAATAGTTTGTAATTGGTGACTTGGTACTGACATAAAATCAAAAGAACACCAATGCAGATAAACAAAACAAAGGCAATTTCAAACAAAATTCATTATGACCATTTGTGATTACAAAGAAGATTGGCATATGGGTTTATCACTTGGATTTAGTTGAAAGGAAACTTATAAATAACCATATGAACATCATGTACTTACGTTGATTTTACATCTAAACATATCAAAATTAAAAAATCTATAAAAATAGAAAGATTAAAAAAATTCAAAATCATGACTTGTGCATGACATGTTTTTCTCGTTACACTCCATGGTGAATTAATATCTATTCTCTATGCACATGATTTTCATAGTATACAAAAGTGGGATGTGGGACATACATGTTACATATGATACAAAGGCATATCGATTCGAGCTATTCCTTATACCCAAGGGCCACTTTTATACATTATGGGGCATGTCTACATAGTGACATATTTTCACACTTACCAAATTGTATATTTTTATACCGATCCATTGATCATAGTATAATGTACATGGTTATAATTTACATAAATTTTATGTATACGTGTTTATGTGTGTGGATATATGTATGAATATTTTTTAGTATGGTGTCATGCTTTTTATCACTCATTCTTATATTGTGTGCAATGCCATGAATCCTATCATGGATTTATTTACATTATTTATTGTTACATATCTAACTAATATATCTACTTGACATGAGACTTGTGTGCCCAGTAGCTTGGATTACATGTTTCATACGTGCTTGAATGATCAAATATTTATGTATGCACTAAAATGTGCTCAATCTACTAATTATCCCAAATCTTGCTAATTTGGCCTAATTATCTCATTTCCTAGCCATAACAACCCTTGGCCTAACTTCTATAATCATTCCCATATCCTATTTAACCTTTGTTCTAGCCTAAAACCAACTAATCCTATCATTAATCCCTAAATAAGACTTATTACCTACTAACCTACCCGTTACCCCACTTGCTAATTTAAAATTCAAGAAAATCCTAACCACCCACCCACCACCCTACACTAGCCTTTCCTAAGCACCTAAAACCCTATGGAAAAATATCTAGAATTTAGAGAATTCTAGAGATCTCTCCATTTTAGAGCCTCTCCTCTAGAATCCTCTATTCTAGACGATTCCATGGAATTAAAAATTCCATGAAAAATCCTCCACCCTAGATCTTGATGGCCCAAATTCAAATTTGGACCATAAGATCTCCCTCCATGAATCTATAAAACCAACACACCTTCCCTTGCTCAAGCTTATGAATTTTTGAATGAGAATTGGAATGAGAAATTAAGTTCACAAGTGAGTGAGGAAGTGTATCAAGCAAGCCATTATCATCAAGCCAAGGCCAAACTAATCCAAGCCATTGTCAAACATCTACAAACAATCCAACAAACAAATTCAAGCACATAAATCTCAATCTTGGATTGAAACTATGAGAAGGTAAAAGTGATGGTAAGCATGTGTTTTGTATTTTGATTTACCTTTTCTATCCCTTCCTATTGGTGTCATTATTTTTGGAGTTTCTATTATCTCTTTTGATAATATTTTGTTTGAATCCTAAATTTGATGCATATTTTGGTGACCATGGTGGGACCAACCTCCCTTATTTAGGCTAACACTCTTTCTGAAAGTATTTTAGATGATTACAAGGCCAACTGGAAGAGAAACCAAACACAAATTTTGAGTTTTTATGTGTTTTTTGATAGTCGTGGTATTACTCTGCAAGTTACAGTATTATAGTAGTGGTATCGTTAATGATAATCATAGTATTATAGGCTAAGACATTAGCAGTCAGAGGTTTTAGTAGGGTTTTAGGTTTCAATAATATCACTACTTTGCAAGTCATGGTATCTCCTGCGCTACTAACAATATCATCATTTCTAATAGCGGTATTGCAACTCATACTAAATTTTTTCACATTTAGACAACTGATGGACTAACTCTACATTTTCATCAGGCATGGTGTTTGTAGTTTGAAAAAAGGAAATTTCTCTCTGAGGAATCACCAGAGTATCATGTAAACACATTTTGACAATATTTTTATTCTCAAAGTCATGGTATCATCCTACTAATAGCAGTATTGTAGATCACAGTCATGGTAGTGCAAACCTTAGTGATAGCCTCTATAACATCTGTTAATTTAGACTGCTTGTTGTTTCTATAGCTTCCTTGTGTTTAGATGTCTAAGATATCTGAAAGAGGGTAGCAATAGAGAAATATCATCAGGTTGATAAGGAGTTTTTCCTAGTTTTGATAATCTCACCACTATCAAACTAGTGATATCAGATTGTAAGTAGCGGTATTGTTATTTCCAGTAGCAGTATTGTGCATTCAACACACACAGGTCAGAACCCTTCCTTGTCAGTATTTTATTATATTTTTACCTTGTGTAGTTTCTATTTTGTAGGCAGAAAGGGATATTAGAAGCTGTAAAGGTTTAAAACATCATATTAATCAAAGGGTCACTTTTTTGTCTATTGTTCATCTTGGCAAATTCTACATCTCTTGTTATCAGATATTTTGAGCATCTAAAATGACTGAGGGTGGTTCTTTTTTGTAGGACCTGTAAAATCTAGGGAGGCTGCTAAAATGGTTTACTTTCTATAATACCACTACTTCACAAGTTGCGGGATTGTCCTGAAAGTAGCGGGATTGTCATTTGGAGTAACAATATTGTAGATTAGTCTTTTTAAGGTCAATCTTAGGTTTATAGACAATTTTGATATCAATAATTGTATTAAAAAAATGAATCCCTGTAATTATTTTTCAGTCTATAGAGTCTTTTATCTTGATTTAGAACTCTTTAGCTTGATTTAGGTCAAATAACACGGGGTAGCCTAACACTTTGCAATACTGTGACTCTCTCAGTAGTGGGATTGACTCTCTGACTAGTGGTATTGATATGTGTAGTAGTAGTATTGTAGTTTTAAGATTTATAACTATCTTGTAGGTCTTAGTGGGCTCTTGAGGCACCCATAGTAGATTCTAACCTTTGTGTTGTAGGAAGGGGTGCCCATTTTGATTAAGTGTTTTTATAATTACTAAATTATTAGTAGTTAATTGTTTACTTTGCTTGATCCTTGTGTATGTGTGTGTATACTTTGTTTGTTTGTGTCTACATAATTTATTGTATCATGTGAAGCTCACATAGGTAATTAAAAGGGTTAATTAAATGTATCATGAGTTTGCCTATTTGTATAAGCCTTCCCTTAGGATAGTACATGACGGGGATTTCATCACCACGTATGCGACTTAGTCTTTAGGGGTTAGTATCATGGATTTCATCAGCATGCGCTAGCCACACTCCATTTTTTGATGGAGTATAAAAATTACGAGAGCATTGTCATTACGGCCTAAGAAAAATTCCTCATAAAGGGTTTCGTAGAGTGAGAATGACTAAGTCCATATACCCAGGGAAATCAAATAGCCTCTCATATAGAATTGGGCTCCATCATGCTTTTATGTATATAGGAGACTCCCTTAGATATTTATGTAAACTTTAGAATAGGAGCCTATGGCCATAGCAGGTGTTTCACTATCGACATCAATATCAACACCCAAGTGACCATCAGGAGCAAGCAAGGTCAAGTGGGTTTGGTTGATTTCATAATAAGTCACCGGCCTACAACCTCACTTGTGTAGCCATTAGATGGTGTGGACATCGAGTTACACTCCCATATGGTTTACTAATTAGGGCTGTATATGTGCATGATTTGTTTGTGTGTTGTGATAAGGCCCATTTTGTTTGTTAGTCAAGTTGACCACACCCTTGAAATTTTTGTGTGAATACCTTAGATAACCATCTAGGAACATTCCTCTTCATTTTCACCACTTTATCTATCATACATAGAGACCTTTCATCATATCCATATTATTGCATCACCATTCCTTTTAGTTATCCGTAGTCATCTTCTACACACCTCCATCACATTTGTATCCCTTAGTCATCCATAGTCCACCCACCATCATCCATATTTTCTTTAAAATAACACATTACATCACTCTTCCTACATCTATACCATTAGACTTTTATACCATATCATATTCTTTTGATCATTGCCTTACTTTGGCCCATCCCATTTCTAGCATTCATTATCCCATTATCATTAGTACACCCTTGATCATTCCAATATGATTTTATCATCATCTTACCCATTTTATCCTTCATCATCCCAATCTTACCTTATCATCATCTTGTCCATTTCATCCTAATCATACCTTATTTACCCCATATTCCTTGTACATCCAATCATATCACATCCAAACCACTTATCCCTTGTTGTACCCACATATCCCTACATATCATCCCGTATCACTATCTCTTGAGTAGACAAAATCATCATCCTTCATATATAATATTTGTACCTCTATCTTTGGTAATCCATATTTTTCATCCTTAATTTTTATCCCCATAATTTATATTTTGTCATACCCCATCATCATTTGTTCGTACCTATTTCACATACATAGACCATCTTTTTTACTTGGACATTCACATCCCCCATATAGTCATCATCAATACCATGACATATTACATATCTTAGTATCACTTGTATATCACTCATAGAGGTCTATTCACCTCCTTGTGAATATTATCCATCTTTCATAGAGTATCTTTCATCACCCACTCTTGTTTTTTATCCATTTCTTATATCATCACCTTAACACCTAGTCCATAGTCCATTTATTAAAATCATATCCCCTATATTATCCTTCACTTACCATTATCCATTTTTTGTTAATCATCTCATGTCCATGCACATTATTGGATCAAGAGTCATCATTTTAATAGATTAGAATCACCCTCATTTATCATCCTAAGTTTCCCATTTGTAAGAGTCACTTGTGTCCACATATTATTCCCCCAACCCCTTGTTAACCATGGTCATAATATTGGCATCACCCACATCCATTTATCTTGATTAGTGGTCCTTCTCCATATGCTTTTTTAATCACATCCCATCATCACCCATTTTCTCCTCATCCCTCTTTTAAATATTGGTTGAAGATAAAAGATCAAACTATTGGTGGTCATTTCTCTTCTACACATCATCATCATCCTACCCCGACTGAAATTATTATTGAACATAGCCTTATAAGACACCAAGCTAGCACCCATCATTATCCTTTATCCTTATCAAGTGTCTTTTGTCTCTAGCACTCATCAACTTGTACACTTGATAGTTGACAAAATTATTTGATCCTATCATCCCCTTTTTATCCTTGCTAGTTTGATATCTAAAAATAACTATTGTTCTCTTGATAATTTCTAGTTATCCTATCCATCAAACTTTTTTCATGACCACTAGTAGTCTCATCTTTTGTACTACAATTTAATAGTTAAAAAACCTCAAATAACACCTCATCCCACCTTATCCTCTTTTGTCATGGTCATCCAAAATTGAGCCCAATTCCACCAAGGACAAGGTTCCAATCAAGAAGAGCATATTAGGGGGCAACTCATGGACCCAAGTCAGGAATATGAGGATTTCCATAGTGACATCCCTACACCTCAGGCAGAAAATGATAATTATAACCTTCTCAATAACCTCCTTAATAATGAGGGTGTCGATCAACTCCTGGAATAATATATCCAACAAAACCATAATGTGGAAATTGGGGGCACCTGCCTAAATAATATTGATCATCCATCAACCCTGTGACATAATGATCACCAAGAAGTGGACCATGGATTCTCAGACAAAGGTGACCAACAACCAGCTCTCATTAACCAACATATTAAGGACAAAAAGAGATAAACTACCATTGAGGATCACTTAGACCAGCTTACACAACAACTTAATCTCCTCCTCCAGAATCAACGTGCATCATCCCTACCCTGAGATAATACCAACACTTTCTAGGAAACACAAAGTCTGAGCAATGTCCAAAATAATAGTCATACCAATCATACCACTCATAATAGCCATCATACCCATATCCCATAAGGAAGTCAAAACCAAACTGTTAATCCTGTTGGGGATCCTACCTTTGCCCAAGAATGGAAGATGATGAAAGAAACGCTCTAACAAGTAGACCCCATATCACAAACCCTCAAATACAAATATGAGTATTTTTACTCATCCCCTTTAGACAGTAGCATTCTACATATTTCATTCCCTTCATATTTTAAAATTCTAAAGATTGAAAAATATAGGGGAAAAGGAGACCTGAGGGTTCACGTGCAAGAATTTTTCATTGCTTGCCATGAAGTATCTCAAGAAGATGCCCACCTATTATGAATTTTTCCTAAAAGCTTAATAGGACCAACATTAGAGTGGTTCATGCACCTTCCCAAAGGGTCAATTTCTAACTTTGGAGAATTGTCAAAATAATTTGTCAGGCATTCTCCTTTAACATAGAGCATGATGTGTCTATTATTGACCTCTATAACACAAAACAAAGAGATGGTGAAAATCTTATTTATTTCTTGCTACGGTGGTGCAGATTGGCAAGTTGATTGAGATGCACCATACTTGAAAAGGAAATGGTAAAAATATTTGTGGACAATCTTAATATAGAATTGAAATATCAGTTAAAATTACAGTGTGCAAAAACTTTCGATGTAATTATAGAAAAGGGGATGCAAATTGAGAAAGCCCTCATAGAAAAAGGAACCATGAAGTCATTCTCTCATAATGAGCACAACAAAAATAAGAATGTTGTTGGAGATGGAATGAAAAATTCCAAACCACAAGCACAACATGTCCAAAATATCTAGAGAAAAGGGCCCCCATTGCAACCACACATCTCTTCTATCAATATTCCTAGGGGGAAGCCAAGACCCCATACAGGTAGGTGACCTCTTACAAGTTTGGGTATCCCTTTGGTGACTGTATTAGAGCAACTAGTTGTAGCCAATATGATTAATTTGCTTGAGATTTGACCTATCGATGATCACCAACCCAAACCAGATTGGTATCATGATAATGAATATTGTAAGTTCCATAGGGTAAAGGGCCATGATATCAATAATTGCATGCAATTCAAACACTATGTATAAGAATTGATTGAAAGAAGTGACATCGAGTTAGAAGGGGAGCCTACTTCTACCCAATCAGGAAATGAACAATTGCGAATTTATAAGGATCCTCTTCCCAAGCATGAGCAAAGAAATTAGAGACCACCAAGGGACTAGGGTCAGGCATCCTCTTCTAATTATACTGACTATCATAATGTGCCATATCATTATATCAATACCATCAAGCTTTGCCACATCCTCACCTCTGAGGAGCCTCCCTATCCAGTTTTAAAAATAAATTTGGCCACATCTCATTATTTCATTACTACCAAGCATAAAAAAATCACCATCCCAACAACACCTTCCAAATAACCATCCACTTCTTCCACTATACCGAAGGGGATATAACAAATCCAAAAATAAGCTTGATAAGTCTTATGACATTATTTAGTAGCTAGAAAAGACCCCTGATCAGATTCACCTTATGGAGATTCTAAAAACATCTGATTTACATAGGGAAATACTAAATCAAGTGCTTAATGACCTACAAGGACCTAGTAACTTGGATACCAATCATTTTCAAGCACTAGTGGATCATTTATCCCCCTCCCCACATCTCACCTTCAACACTCAGGATCTACCACCAACTAACCCTCATCATAACTACACACTGTACCTTGAAGTTTTCATTGCCCATCATCATGTCTCTCATGTCCTTATAGATGGAGGATCAATGCTTAACTTGTGTAATGTGGAATTTTTGAAGAAGCTAGGGTACTTTGAATCAATGTTGGGGCCTAATCTCATCATGATCAAAGCATTTGATTATAAGGAGTGGTCATCTATTGGGTCTATTTATCTTCCCATCACTATGGGGCTCATAGTCCATCAAACATTGGTACATGTGGTCAATGTGGACTTATTGTATAATATGCTTCTTGGGAGACCTTGGATTCATGAAATGCAAGCCATCCCATCCACTCTTCATTAGTGCCTTAAATTCCCCCATTTAGGGATGAAAGTCACCATCCCAAGGATTATTGACCATTACAACTATCAAATGGATCAAACCCCTTCTCCATCATTATCTTGAGGCACTGAGAATTCCATCCTCAGTCCTATAACTATCAAATATGTCTCTCTTGATCAATTAGCCACTACATCTACCCCAGCACCAGAATTTACCAAGTTAAAAATCACATCTACGAGTTGTGACAAATATGAGTACAAAACCTTTTACATTAGCCATCTTCCATTATCTCCTTGAAGCTACAGGTCCCCTGAGATGAAGGAAGTCCAGACCATCAAGTATCAATTTAGGCCCACAGCTTTTGAAAGTGCAATATTTATATCAAATGAATATATTATAGGTGGTGATGATTCAATGATCTTACCTGGTGATGAGACCTTCATCTCACCCCAACAAAAATATCCTACTATCCACCGTATGATGGAAAACATGAACTATAAAGGAAAAGGACTAGGTAGGCAGGAGCGGGGTCAGATAGAGCCTATTGATGTTCAAGATACCTCATCCTATTATGGTCTAGGGTACAAACCATGTGGTGATGATCCTATTGATGCCATTACGGATTATATCTTGACCAAAGAGTAAACTCTCCCTAATGAGGATACTGACATGGGGACTATTTATAGTCAATTTGAAGAGCTGGCTGCCACCAACCTCTTTTCTGACACCTCCATCTTCACCATCAACATCTCCCTCTATTATCCCTCCCTAATAGACTAGGATGCCAAACAAGAGCCTGCCTTTGAAACATTTTAAAATGATGAGGCTATTCTTGAGTACTTGGGGGCAAGGACTTTCATGCCATCTGGAGACCACAATAAGGGATTCTCAATCAATCTATGTGAATCAACATATTTTAGAGAACAAGAGTCACTAAGCACCCAAAGTGATGATGAAATATCTGAAGTAGAAGGGGAATCTTCTATAGAACCTGATGACATTCCATACAGTCCCATTTAGTTAGAATATTTTCTAGATGTTGATATTGAGCTATCAATAATTATTGCCTTTAACATGCTAGAAATCAAATACCCCCTTATCTATCAGAACAATCTCCCTCACTCATGGAGGAAGCCATTGAAATAAATATTGGAACTAAATAAAAACCCAAGATCGTGAAATTGGGGTCATCTCTTATGCAATCAGAGTATGAAATTCTCACTACCTTGCTCAAAGAATTTATTGATGTCTTTACGTGGAGTTACGAAGATATGCCTGGGTTGGATCCTTCACTAGTAGTACATCATCTTGATGTCCATCCTAATTCTAAACCAGTCAAACAAAAATTATGAAAGATACATCCAAAGGTGGCATTGCTACTTAAGGAGGAACTACAAAAATTCTTGGATGCAGGATTCATTCATCCTATTGACTATTCAGATTGGATATCTAATATAGTCCCTATCTTGAAACCACACAATGAGATTTAGATACATATCAATTTCTATGACATCAATAAGGCACGCCCCAAAGATGATTTTCCACTTCCTAAGATTGATATGATTATAGATTCAATTGCTGGTTATGAGATGCTATCTCTCATGGAAGGCTTTTCAGGATACAAGCAAATCAAAATCACTCTCAAAGACCAGCATAAAACAAAATTTATCACCCCATGGGGCATGTTTTTCTATTAGGTCACACCTTTTGGCCTAAAAAACATAGGGGCAACATATCAATGCATGATGATTGTTATCTTCCATGACATGATGCATGATATTGTGGAAGATTATGTTGATGATATCTTGGTAAAGTCTCACTCATGATCCAAGCATCCTGTAGTCCTCCATAAAATCTTTGAAAGACTATGAGAATACAAGATACACTTGAACCCCAAGAAGTGTGTCTTCAACGTAACATCAAAAAAGTTGCTAGGGTTCATTATATTTAGGAGAGATATTGAGGTTGATCCAACAAAAGTTTAAGCAATCACTGAGATGCCACCTCCCTAAACACTTAAACAACTTTGTAGTCTTCAAGGTAAGCTCCAGGCTATTAGTAATTTTATCTCACAGCTCATTGATAAGTGTCATCCATTCACTCACTTTTTAAGAAAAGAGAAACCTTTCAGTGGGATGAAAAGTGTTAGAAGGCTTTCAAGAATATTAAGCAATACTTAGCAAATCCACCTATCTTGTTTCCACCAGTTCTAGGCAAACCATTGTTGCTATATATATCCACTACTCCCTATGCCATTGGAGACTTACTCGTACAACATAATGATTAGGGAAAAGAGTGAGCCATTTATTATCTCAATTGTACCTTAATAGCATATGAGTTAAATTATACACCAGTTGAACAAACATATTTGGCTATGGTCTTTGCCTCCTAAAAACTCTGGCATTATATGCTCAATAATTAGGTACACTTAATTGCAAAAATAGATCCTTTAAAGTATCTCCTATCCACAACATTAACATGTCATGTAGCCAAGTGGATCATGTTGCTTAGTGAGTTTGATATTGAATATGTCTAATAGAAAGCAATCAAAGGATAGGTCATAACATATCAACTGGTAGAAGCTCCACTAGAATCAGCTAAGCTACTTACCTCTGCCTTTCTAAATGAATCCATTATGAGCACCTCATAGGTGGACAACTAGAAGTTATATTTTGATGGCTTATTTAACAATCATGAGTCAGGGGCAAGAATTTGATAGTTACCCCGCAAGGTGATCTCATTCCTAAATCATTTCATCTTACATTTCCCTGTACCAACAATATCTCAAAATATGAGGCCCTCATAACAGGACTTCATCTTGCGATATAATGGAACATCTAGCATTTAAAAGTATTCAAAGACTCTCAACTAATCATAAAATAGGTAAATGAAGAGTTTCAAACAAAGGATGAGAATTTTCTCTCGTATAAACAACTAGTGGACCAATTAAACACTAGTTTTTAATATATCACATTTGAGCAAGTGGTGCCAGCCAATAATAAGGTAGCTAACTCTATGGCTACTCTGGGCTCCCTCATTGATCTTTTTAAAGGTGTATTAGATGGAAATTTTATGATTGAATAATTGATCACCCCTGATCATCACTCTTTGGCTCCCATACAAATTTGTGCCACTAATAATACCAATCTCCCTTGGTATCATGCCATCTACCAATACATACATGACAATATCCTACCTCCTAATCTTACTCACCATCAACAAAAATCCTTTATCCATCAATCCGCACCTTATACCATCCTAGGTAGCACGCTGTATCAAAGGGGTTATGACAGAACCCTGTTAAGGTGTCTAACCTTAGATGAGGTAGCTCATGTGGTCGAGGAAGTCCATGCTGGCATTTGTGGAGGGCACATCAGTGGGATGGCCTTAACTAAGAATCTCTTTCGAATCAGATACTATTGGCCAACCATGGAACATGATGCTTGCCAATTTGTGTAGAAATGTGAAGCCTATCAAAGGCATGAAAACCTTATCCACATATTGGCATAAGAGATACATCCTATCATGAGCCCATGACCTTTCTCTATATGAGGCCTTGATCTAGTCAGCAAAATTAATCGTACTTCTTTAGATGTGCACAAATTTATCATAAAAGCTACAAAATATTTCATAAAATGGGTAGAGGCAATGCCGCTGACTTACACAAATGGTCTTTAGATATCTAAATTCATCCTCAATCAAGTCATCTTCCACTTTGGCATCCCTCCCAATATTATCCCAAATAACAAGTCTTTCAAGAATCATGATTTGAGGCCCTTTGTCAAATATACCACATCATGAAACATTTCTCTTCCCCATATTATCACCAAGGAAACAAACAAGCAGAAGCTACCAATAAGACCCTAATTAAAATCCTAAAGAAGATAGTCAATCAAGCCAGACGTGATTGGCATATTCAATTATATCTAGCATTATGGACATATTGCACTAATGTCTGCACACCCACAGGGGCCACCCCCTATGCCTTGGTATATGGGGCTGAAGCAATATTACTCATAGAAGTAGAGCTCCATTTTATTCATCTCTCATTATGAGGCATAATTATTAAACACAATCACCAACAAGAGCACCTACAAGAGTTAGAACTACTCGATGAAAAATGACAACAGGCCCTGAATTACCTGAGGGCATATCAAAATAAGCTCAATAATCAATACTACATGAAGATTTATTCTTGGGAGTTTAAAATAGGTGACTTGGTCCTCAAGGAAAATTAGTAGAATAGTAATATAGAAAGAGACAAGAAGGGAAAATTTGAAGCCAATTGGTTTGGCCCATACATCATTATTGCCAAATTTGGCTTAGGGGCATACAAATTGGCCATGCTTGAGGGAGAAGAATTGGATGATCCTATGAACATCATGTATCACAAGTGGTTCTATAACTAGTCCCTATATCCTTTGTTTATAAGACCCATCCATCCCATCCATCTATATATATCATAAAAAATAAAAATCCATCCAATGGTGAAAACCAACTCGCTGGCATCTTGGGCAAGTACCATGGTGAAAACTAGTTCCCAGTGCCATGGTCAGGATATCCTGGCCTTGGTCTCAATAAGTGGGAATCTACAAAAAGGAATCAACGTCTTCATTACAAGAGCAACAAGGGCTACCTTTGGGATAGTTTTTGGAGGGACCTTCCCAAATAATCTACCTATCCTTAGAGACATTATCCATATCCCCATGATCCTTTTTCACCCCATCTATCTCTATCCACTCTTTTACACAAGATTCCTATGACAAATATGTCTCCTCTTAGCCCTAGTCACATCATTCTGCATCTTTTCCATCCATGAAACCATCCACTCCCACTATCACTAGGAAAGGTCAACATAATAATGGGGTTACTATGATTCTAATTCATTGTGGAATAGTCCAATCCCCTTTATTTTGGGATTTATGATTCAAACCTTGTCCATATATCATCTATACTACATTATCATATCACCTATAATCAATTATCTATCACTACATCATTATTATCTATTTTCCTAGTCACCATCATCATCATCAACTCCCTTTAGCCATAAATACATTGGCTTGAGGTATTTTAGACTATGTCGGTAGTACTTGGTTACATTTTTGTGCCTAATGATAGCTCGGCCACTATCATTTTCATCCCCTCATCATCCCCATCTCTAGCCTTCATTCTCATCTTCATAATAATTTTAGAAGAATGTAAATGTTTTTGCTTATGCATATATGTGTTTTGTGTGATAATTGTATGTCTATGTATGAAATGAAGTCTTCTCCTTTTGATTAGTTTACTTTTTCATATGCATATACATATGGGAATGAGGATGGCAAGGGTGAACCATCAAAGTAAACACCTTCAGATGGATCATCCCACTTTAAACAAAGTTCCCTCTATACATATTTGATATAAATGTCATGGTCCTATCCAGAACATTATCATATCTCATAAAGATGTGACATTAACATGGATTGCATAATTTTTTGACAATCTCCCCAAGACAAAAATCCTACCCCCACAGCCAATCCCAAGCCATATCCTCCAAACCATCCCAAAACCCTAATCCAAAACTTCCATATCCATCCCGATATTATAATCCTCTACCTCCATGATGCAGGAGCACCAACTCTTGAAGGATAATCATCTATTAAATAAGGGTGATATCCATCGTATATAAGTAAAACAATCCCATCTTACATGCATTGTTAAATAACCACATCAAACATCACATTAGTATTATCATAATGAAAATAATAAATTAGCATGACCTCATCATATATATCCATCCCATCACAAACATCCTAAAGATGTCTCATCACAAAAATATGCACATCTCTCATAGCATGCGTCATGTCCATAAGCATGACAATAAAAAGCTGTGAATAAACCCAAGTGCATCACCATCATATCCATCATGTTACCATCATCATAATTAATCAAACATTTCACTCATCATAAATAGTTTCCTATTCATCACATCCATCAATTATAACAATAAAACACCATAGCCATAATCTTAGTGAACATATCCCATCTAACGTGTATCATAAAGACATAATAAATGCTCATCATCATCACATAAATATACCATCATCATAGGAATCATCACATAAAACATGTCTATAACATAAGATCATCATCATAAAGTCATTATCATCACATGCATTGCCATAAGCTAACATAAAGCACCTAAAATACTCAAACATCATGAGATCATAATGTACATCATCATAAATAATCAAAAACATGAGATCATCATCATAAATACATAACCATCATAAGTAATAAAACAACATCATCTTAATCCATCATAATAAGTTATCATACATCCACATCTCTCTCATCAAATGATAATCGCATCAAACATCATAAATAATCATCACAATGCATGAGTATATAAAGAATGAATCATCATATAATACATATAAATCCCCTATATAAGATACAAAAGAATGTCCTAAAGTATACACACAAAATATCATGGCTATGGTGATGAGGGTGGCCTTGACCCTCTACTCCTCAAGGGCTGCCTCACTGAGGACTAGCTCACCCAAAAAGATCCTACTCTGCACTCCACTGGTGCAACAACCTCATATAGAGTCTGATAATATTGAGCCTCTCATGTCAATAACATGATCTAGCTCATCATCCCCAACATCCCCTATCCCTAGAAACCTATGTTTACAGTATCTTGGGCCCTCTTTATAATGGACAACTCTCCCTATAATCCCCAAATCTATGCTTATAATGATTCTAGCTATCTTGGGAGCCCATCCACTTGTCTCTATAAAGTCATAATATGTAACTGTGCCTACCCAAGCTAGGTATCTAGCTAACTAACCAGAGCCTATAGGGCAGTAATCTATGCATACAACTAATGTATCTAACTTTGGAGGGCCACTACCTATGATTATATCTAGGATAACTCACTCTCCCACTACGTGACATGTACTTGTAAGCCTATAATCTATGCTTGTACTTGTGATAATATCCCATTCTCCTACATCCTCAGTGCTTGTACCCACATATGAAGCTGGTCCTGCTCCTGGCTGATACCCCCAATCTCCACAATCTGAGCTTGAATCTCTATTTATAAACTAGATATCAATGCCTCATCATCTACAAAACATAGAGGATGGGATGGTCCTATTCCTCCAACTAGCTATGTGGGAACCTATGGAATAGATGGATGTGTATCTATTTGATCTTGGCCCTATGTGTTTGTATGCCTCTGTCCCTATCCACCATCTCTTATGTCAATATCCATCACATACCCCACTTCTCCTCCATCTAATCCCCCCCTCTTATCTCCTACATCCTAGGTCAGTACTTATCTTTTCTATCATGCTCACTCATGCTACTAACACCCATCGGACTACTCCCCTCATCACCACCCCAGGTCATGTCAACCACCTTGACACTCATGTCTACCACCATGCTAGATATGCTATTGTAACCCCTAGCTCTGATATCACCATCAAAAAATCCCACTGCTAAGGTGCCACATCCTCAGTTAAATAATGCATCTAATATGGCCACTGGTCTCCCCTAATATAGTCTCTTCCACACGCTCTGAGCAAAAATATTCTTAGGATCAGGCACGCCCTAAACAAAACCAAATTGATGATCTCTCAATGATATAATCACATATCTTATTAATATAACATGGGGTCATTATGAGCTGAGTACATGCCTCATCTCCCCATCCAAAAGTAATGGCTCAGTACAACATCCATGTGATCTGATCTAGGTGTAGGGTGCCAAATGCCTCTATGTAGTACATCATATCTCTTACATTCCCTAGTGCCATGCCTACAATCATGTGCTATCAAAAAACCATCAACTACCCTAAATCTAGTCCAACAAGAGTCCCCAACAACCACTAGATCACAATGTACTCCTAGCTCCATATCTAAAGAAGCACTGATGGCCCAAAACTCTTTGCACCCCTGTAGGCACCAAGATGAAACTCCTTATATAAATGGGCTAGGACGATAGGTCTCCAAGCAAACACTCACTAGTCATATACCATGTCTGCCACCACCTCCCCTAAGCCAAGGTGGAACCATATCCTAATCTTATTTGATAATAAAATGCTAGATATAAGTGCCATAACTACTAATGTTAACCTATCGAGGGTCTCCTCTCATCGACATCAATCTAGCTTAATGGACCCATCATGTACTCCAATCTATAAAATCCCACCCAATTGCTATAATGTCTACATCAATATATGAGATCTCTAGTAAATCCTCACCCTCATCATCAAAAAGTGGAATATCCTGTACACATCCTCCAGTGTCACAGTCATATCTCTAATCACAAAGTGGAAGGATCTAGTCTCTGAGTGCCACCGATCCACCAAAGCTATGATCAATGTTTGATCAATTTGAATCAGTGGCATGCAGCCACATCATGAAGGCCTATCAACTCTAAGATCTTGTACTCCTCAACCATCACCTACCACATCTCATGTAAGAGCTTTGAGTGCCTCGGTCATGATGCTAATATCCCTAAGTGATCTTGCATCATGCCCACATAATAAGTCAACTCATCTCCCTCACTTTCCCTATTTACCTCATCTTACCATTATCTGGCCTATTTACCCTTATTCATTTGCCCAACCCATCTAGCCTACCCATTTGCCTAGGTTTAGCTACCCCTTAATCAGCCCCAAAGTCTTTTTTCTCTCTTGCCTATCCTAAGCCTTTATCCACCCATCCCCCATCATAATCCTACTATTTTCATTCTAGTCCTAGTGGTGGTATTACAATACCACTACTTCTCAGTCATGGTATTTCAATACCATGACTTCCCACCAACATGATTTCAAACCCATGATTACCCCCTCATGGGATTGGAATCCTATGACTCCTTAGTAGCGGGATTGCAATCCCACTATTTTCCACCCCCAATCTTGCTATTTGCATCTACAATATCATGACTAAGGGCACAACCCATAGTCATGGGATTGTAGACCCATGGGACCCCAATTCTTTTAAAGCCTATTCTAGCCTAAAAATCCATTACAAATTCACAAAATTGCTTAAAACATGAAAATCACAATGCTTTAGTCATCAGTGGCCCTACCTCAGGCTCTCTCTAATAAACATGGACCTATTCACTATGGTGTGAAGCTCAAGGAATGCGGTCCATGGTTCTAGGCTAAAGCTCTAGATTTCTACAAACAAATAATGCAAATGACCTCCCCTACTAACCTCCTTCTAACCTTACCATCTGCGTAATCTAACCTAGATCCCTATCCCATCTCTAATCATTATCTCTATCCTAACCTGCACTATATCGGCATGAGATTTTATCAAGCTATGAAGGCAACACTTGGCCACTTTTCAATTCCCAAGGCCATTATCTCCTCCCTTGCTCCCTTACATATGTCTCTACTAGGGGAATCATCCCAATCCTTTTGGTCACTCAATCACATTAGTTCTTCTCTATCAACTCAGTTAATTGAGATATGAGCTACATTCATCATACCTTATCAAATCAATATAATCCTCAGCCTCTAACTCTCCCTTGCATGTGTCCTTGCTTGGGATCCATCCAAATATTATGGCCCTTTAGTCATATCATCATCATATTACAGTTGATTCTCATGCATGTGTCCTTGCTTGAGATGTGTCTCCAATTGTTACACTTATCATCTTTATTCCCTATGCATGTGTCCTTTCCAGGGGCATCATTATCAATTTGTAGCCCATTGCTTGAGTCAACTCTCTCTTCTTCATCTTCTATCCTGCATATGGCATCCCAACCCCTCACCTTTCCATCGCATCCCATCCCTCATATCCTCTTTTAAGTGACCATCCAACTCATTCTTCCCCACATGTCCCCTCAAGGGGGCATCATACCTACTAGCAGTGCCATTCATCCATTTCATCATTTTTATTTGAAAGACCATTACTCCTTCCACCCCATCCATTCATAATGCCATTTCAAAGAGGGGTAAAATGTATGCACTAAAATGTGCGCGCTTTACTAATTATCCCAATTCACACTAATTTGGCCTAATTATCCCATTTCCTAGCCATAACAACCCTTAGCCTAATTTATATAATCATTCCCATATCCCATTTAACCTTTGTTCTAGCCTAAAACCAATTAATCCTTAAATAAGACTTATTACCTACTAACCTACCCTTAATCCCACTTGCCAATTTACAAATTCAAGAAAATCCTAACTACCCACCCACCACCCTACACTCGTCTTTCCTAAGCACCTAAAACCCTATGGAGAAATCTCTCTATTTTGGAGCCTCTCCTCTAGGATCCTCTATTCTAGAGGATTCCATGGAATTAAAAATTCCATGAAAAATTCTCCACCCTAGATCTTGATGGCCCAAATTAAAATTTGGACCATAAGATCTCCCTCCATGAATCTATAAAACCAACACACCTTCCCTTGCTCAAGCTAATAAATTTTTTAATGAGAATTGGAATGAGCAATTAAGTGCACAAGTGAGTGAGGAAGTGTATCAAGCAAGCCAGTATCATCAAGCCAAGGCCAAACCAATCCAAGCCATTGTCAAGCATCTATAAGCAATCCAAAAATCAAATTCAAGCACACAAATCTCAATCTTGAATCAAAACTATGATAAGGTAAAAGTGATGGTAAGCATGTGCTTTGTATTCTGATTTACCTTTTCTATCCCTTCCTATTGGTGTCATTATTTTTGGGGTTTCCATTATCTCTTTTGATAATATTTTGTTTGAATCCTAAATTTGGTGCACAATTTATATGACATACCTAGTCATGTTTGTATACATACTTTACATGATAACATTTATATAAATGCATAACTCTTTCTTCAGAGATGGGTGATTTTTAGGCTTCATCCTTCACCTCAAAATGGGGCATATAATGGACTTGTATTAGATATTCAATCATTGACAGGAAAATGATTTAGCTTTTGGGTCAAATTGCATAATTTAGATGGCACAAATTAAGGCATATGTAGGGAATTATACATGATTATGAAGGAGAGTTGTTATATCCTATGATATTTTAAAGTAGATTATATGCGTTAAATTGATAAAATTTATCAAATTGATCAAATTTATTAGATTGAGCAGGTTTATCATATTAATTATATTGAACATATTGACATATAACTTATGACATTCTATTTCAATTTGAGATACTAATGGATCATATTTGTGCATGAATGTTGTTCATGCAAACACTTTTCTATTTATATGATGAGGATCTGTGGTATTATGTAAGCATGTTAGGTTTTAAATACAACTGCAATGGTGGATTCAAATTTTAAATTACACACAAACATATTTTTTGGTTCCATCTTGACATACAAATCTATTTTTGGGTTCCACCAAAATAGTTATGATGAGTTAAAAAGCTATTTTTTGGGTTCCATCTTGACATACAAATCTATTTTTGAGTAGAGCAATTGAAGTTTTGTGTTGATTAAATATCACTTCTCCATATCCAATGGGGGATCAGTCATTTATACTTCTCAACTGTGGTTTTAGCAGTGGAATCTCCTTGGGGCATAATCACCTCATGGCATCTCTAAATGATTTTAAATGGTAGCTTGGTTTGCATACTCTCAGGTCTATTATTTCATTGACCTTTAAATTTAAGTAGTTCAATGATGTAATTTATTTCATATTTTCTATCATAAGTAAACATTGAATTTTTACATGTTTCTTTACATGTTTTACTTTAATCAAGCTAGATAATTCTAGGGAATACCTGGTAACATTGAGTGCAATTAAACATAGGTACAACATTTTTTTCTTTTATCTTTTTATTCTATAATTTTCAATACAAGACTAAAAATGGGTATTTAATGAGACACAAATTTTCTATTAGACACTTGAAAACATTAATTTTGCATATTTGATGTAGGATCATCTGAGGCATACATGTAATCTTGTATCAACCAAAAACATAGTGGTGTGTTTGTTTTGTTTATTTTTTTTTTGGTTTGGCATGGTGAAGATGAAGGGATAAAATGGATAAGTTTTGGTGAAAAGGTAAAATGGTCATCAAGAACATCTCTAATATGAATGTGATGCATATTTGGATTCCTCTCAAAAATTTATACAATTTCAAACATAAAATCATCTCGATTTGAGTCCATATGTAAAATTTATGGTCATTTGAAACTATACCTAGAGTTACTCAGTTGAACTCTAAAGTTCATCAATCAAGTTATGAAATTAATCAGTTGCGACTCCACAGGTCATCAATAGTAGCTCCCAAGATACATACAAGAAGCATTAAAAAATATTTTTGATTTATTTTTGGAATAATCATGTAATCTAAGCATCCTTAATATTTCTTATTATTAATAAGACATTTTACTTTAGTTATCTTGGGTGCAACTATGAATGACATCATGCCAAAAATAAAGAAACTAAAAATTGTCAAATTTTGGGTAGAACTGTGAATGATAGTTAGAGATAAAGAAAGTAACTGTACATAATGATGATCAGGTAGATCTTGTGCATTTTTATGATCTCATGGAAGTTGAAGGGATAATCCTATAAATGAGTGAAGTTAGAGGAAGATTAGAAGAGGATAGAGGATTTAATTTTTAAAAGAAATAGAAGACATTGAGAGGAATGGGAAGCTCCAAGAAAAAAAAGGGAGAGCTAGAGAGGAACATAAATCTCCAAGATTAGAATATAGAATTGTATCATTCTAAAAGGGACTGCATGAGAGTCTAAGTTTTTTTCATGAATTTTAATAAACCTATCAAGGAAAGTGAGTGTGAGTGTCTATTTAGTTATTTGTAACTAGTTTTCTGAAATCAATGAAGATGATGCATTAAGTGTGCCAAGTCTAAGAGTAATGTGATCAAGTGTGGCCATGGTATAAAAACCTAAAACACGTGTAAAAGGCTATATTTAAATGGATGCCCTTCCTAGTTTTTGCATCAATTGATATCAAAGCAAGTTTTATTGTGTGTGTTGAGAGTGTGAGGCTCATGTATGAGTAAATTAAAAGCTGTGAAAAAGAAGTCTATTGATTGTGCTACAAGTTGTTATAGAGAAGCTTGCATAAGTTTTTTTCAAATGAGAGAGAAGTCCTATTAGTTGAGAGGGAGTTTGAGAGAGGCTCTATTAGTTGAGAAGTCCTATTGCAACTTGTGAAAGAGAAGCCTATTGATTATGGTGAGATATGGCACACAAAAGAAGAGCATGAGAGATAGATGACTTGACAAAGATGTTGAAAAGATTAAATGAAAGACTAGAGATGATGCAAATGACTACACAAAGTGGTGTTATTTTAGATGTGAGTGAAAATGATGAATAATAAGTATTGATAGAGTTGTTGTCCCTACAAGCAAGATTAAATGCTTTAGAGAGAGATTGAGCAAGCAGAGGAAAATATACCAACAAAGGTCATGGTGAAGGAAAGAGGTAAGTCTCTTGGTGATATTAATTTTTATTATGGGCAAGAGAGTCTTGATAAGATCTTAAAATGGATAATTGAGCTGGAAATATATTTTAAATATGAGAATGTTGTAGATCCCATGAGGGTAAAATTTTCATGCAAGAAATTATGTGAAATTAAAATGATTTATTTGAAGTATCTTAAAGTAAAGAGATAAAAGAAAGGAAAAAATAAGGCAAATGATTGGGACCATATGGTTTTCAAGTTATTGGGTCATTTTATATACCTAATATTGCTGCAAAAATGACTAAAGAAGCTTCATGTGATGAGGCTTGAAAGAGAGAGAGAAAAATAAAAATATTTCCATGTAATAAAATATTAAAGAGAAGTTAACATGTGATCAATTCAAGTATACCTTGAGAAGTAGCAAGGATAAGGTTAAGTGTGAAGAAAAAATGATTGTCTTGAATGACAACAAGAAGGTGAGGCTTCCATGTGAGGATCCCAGATCTTATTTTTTAAACAATAAAGAGAATGAGATATGTGAGTAGCCTATACGGAAGGAATACTCATGTAATAGGATAAATATGTGATATTTTTTGAATAATTTTGATGATGGGAAAGAGTTTTTGGTATCCCATGAGTGGGAAAATTCATAATCATCTTTGGTAAGTCAAGGCAATGAGTTTATCATTTCTCTCAGAGGGATTATGGGTTGAGGATAACCAAGGAAAGCTATAGGTTTTCATAAAGGAAATAATATATGGGAAGTAAGAATGTATCCATGAGGATTTATAGGATTCCATGAAGAAAACAATAGTGATAAACAAAGAAAGCATTCATGAAGAGTTGTAAGTTTCCATGAAGGAAACAATGGAGGTGGTTATTGTGCAAGAAAGTGTAAACAAGGAGGGTAAAATTATCCATGTCAAGGAGATGAAAACAAAGATAATGAAGAGAATAGAATAGCCATGGAGGTTGTTGACAATGGACCTTTGAGATTCCATCATGTGAGTAGAATCTATAAGAAAAATACAATCATTGAATATGATTTTGAAAACATGTCTTTAGGGCATGATGAAATGGTTGATAAATTGCTCATGGGAATGATTGATTCCCTTAATGTGTTTATTCAATATGTAGGTCCAACAATGGACAAGATGGTGAATAAAAATACAAAGTATGGTATAATGATATATGCTCATTAATATGAGAAGTAGAGTGAAGAAGTTGAACAAGAGGATAATATAACAATTATGGTTAAGGAGCTGGTTGGTAATGATATAACAATAATGGAAGATTGTATTCAAGTCATCATGGAGACAAGAGATAGTGGGAAAGAATGGGAACAATATTATTCTCAAGAAAAAACACTTAATAAATTTCATTTGTAGCAATTAGAGGTGGGAGAGAAGACTCTCATAGGATCAAATGAAGGAGATTGGAAAAAAAAAAAGAGTTGTCACAAGAACAATCAAGTATTATTTTGAGGAGCACACAGTGTGATATAGGCTTTAAGAATCCCAAAATTGATGAGAAACAAAATTATAGTGTGGATATGAAGGATGAGATGGGGAAAATGAGTTTGATATCAACCTAAACATTAATTGAATAACATGATGTTGTATGTACAAAGGTTGAGATAATGGAAGAATTCAAAAAGGCCTTCCAAGGTGAGGAGCGTGAGTGTCTTGAGCTCACCAAATGTGAGGAGGAGATATTGATCTATATGTCAATCATAACATGTGGAGAAGGAAATGATGTTGCAACAGAGGTAAAGAATTTGCTTGATATAACAATGCCAACAAATAAAGATGGGAAGGAAAAGACTATTCTTGAGGTGGTATTAGAGTCAATGGGTTATCGTTTGTATACCCAAATATATGTTGATTTTATTGTAATGATATTGGTGATGAAAGAAGAGATGGAAGCCATGAGAGAGGAACTAAAAATTAAAAAAAAAGTGATGGAAAAAAGGACCCAATAACAGGTTAGACAATGAGGAAACAAAACCAAGAAGGCTTTAGGAAGATGTGGTCAGTTAATAATGGGTTTAATCCCATAAGAGAGAGTAAGATGTAAGAATGAGTATATTGGTGGAGATGGTCAGATAAGCCATTGGCAGAGGAGGACAAAATATGGTGGGTGTAATCCCATAAAGGAATGAGTTTGTGTGGGTCTAATCCCACAAATGAAGAAATAAATAGTAGAGAAGAGCAAAAGAGGAAGGATGCGAAACCAACCAGAAGTTGAAAGTGGAAGAAAAAAATAAAATCTATTGAAGTATTTGATGTGTTGGAAGGGAATACCATGTCCATTATGCTTCATGGTCAAAAGATTGGTTTAACCATTTATTCCATATATGTGAGTAGAAGCTCAAATTTTAAGTATCTCAGGTTTTTGATGTAGGATCATCGAAGGGATACGATAAATATTGTATCAACCAAAATAGAGTGGTGTGTTTATTTTTGTTAGTTCATTTGTTGGTTTGGCATGGTAAAGATGAAAGGCTAAAATGTATAGGTTTTATGGAAAAATAAAAATGGTTATCAAACATCTCTAAATCTAAATATGATTACTAATTTGGATTCCTCTTGAAAATTTATGTAATTTAAAAAAAAACATCATCTCGATCCAGTTTGTATGCAAAATTTATGGTCATTTGAAAATAGCTCTAGAGTTACTCAGTGGAGCTCTGGAGGTAATCAATTGCAACTATGAAGGTCATCAGTAACAACACTCAAGATGCATATGAAAAACATTAAAACATATTTTTGATCTATTTTTGGAATAGTATTATAAATATATGCATCCTTATTATTTCCTATTGTTAATAGGATATTTTACTTTGGGTGTCTTGGGCCCAACTGTCAATGATATCATGCAAAAAATAAAGAAATTGAAAACCATCAAAACTTGAGAAAAACTACTAGTGATATCTATAGGAAAATATAGTAACTATCTAAAATGATGAATGGGCAAATCATACACATTTTTATGACATTGTGGAAGCTGAAGGGACACTCCTAGAAATAAGGGAAGTTAGAAAAACATAAAAAAAGGACAAAGGAGTCATTTTTTAAAAGAAAAAGAAGATGCCAATAGGAAGGGGAAACTCCAAGAAAAAAAAAGGGAGAGAGTTAGAGAGGATTAGAACTCTCCAAGAAAAAAATAAAGAGTTGTATCAATATAGGAGGGACTACATGAGAGTTTGAATTTTCTTCATGCATTGTAATAACCCTATCAAGGCAAGTGAGTGTGAGTGTACATTTAGTTATTTGTAACTAGTTTACCAAAATCAATGAAGATAATGTGTAAAATGTGTCCAATATAAGAGTAATGTGCTCAAGTATGGCCATGGAAGAGTGTAAAAACCTAACAACACAAGCATAAAATGTTGTCCTTAAGTGGATACTCTACCTATTACTTGCACCAATATCATTGACATACATGACTTACAATGTACACATTTGACTCTTGTCCACACTTTCCCATACCCGTTTATCTATCTATTAACTTGGCCAACCTAATTTTATATCATTAATATTAAATATCCCCCAAGTATTTACAAGAACACTCTATAATCATAAAGAAATTATTTTCATATTCTAAATCCTTGATTTTCCATTTTTGGGAAGTGTTAAAAATAGTCTGATACCAATGATTATTTTAGGTGTTTGCCTTTGCCAGTAGTGTCTTAGTTCCTCAATGACTAATTTTCAAATTTAAATATCTCCCTTAGGTCTACCTAAACATGTTTCCTAGGTTTATTATGAAAGGAAACACCAAATAGTGATATATAAATAAAAATAAAGCCTAAGGTCTCACTCACTTGGTAGTTATATTAAGAACCATGTACAAATTGAGAAATATATTTACACATCCTTGAGATATTATCCTAAAACAGTTAAATGTGAAAAATCCCTCAAAGGAGTAGCCCTAAATCCAATTATAAATTTAAATGCAAGGTCAAATTTTTATATTGTCAACTATCAAAAGCTAAAGCATTGCATTACACTAGTGGATCGTAATTGAGCACACACATACCTGGGTGGGATAACTACATATAGTTTGATACCTCTTCAGAGTATTAAAATGTAGGAAACACGCAATCACTTAGTGAGAAATGGGTGGGCCTATCCAACCCATATTTATAACTCATTTTTCTAGTTCTATCTAGTGTCAAAATTTAATCTAGGGTTTCAATGCAAAGGGAAGGAAAGTTAGAATCCATGTATAACACTGGGGACAAATAAACAAACAATTATCATCTACAAAGGCATGAAAAATGATATTTTTAGAATAGATTGGCACAACCAACATAAATAATTTTATTAGAAATAGGACACTATTAATTTTTATAGGTGTTTGAGCTTGGCCAGGAGTGTGCATATAAGTCATGATAGTCTATTTATTAAGCTAAATAATTACATAGATACTGCATAAACATTTTAAGGATTATACATAGGTAGTGAGGAATATAGATAAAAAAATCAGCTATATACCGATCCCTTATTCATTGCTTGGTCATTTATATATTTGGTAAGTGAAATCAATCTCTCTTTAACATTAAAATTTGTATGGTAAATGCCCTATTTTTCATTTCAATAGTTTTATGTTATTTAGACCATCTAAATATTAAAATAAATAAAACACATTATAAGATTGAATCTTATTCCAAATCCTTAGAGGTGCCTCAATATTATATCTATAGTGGAAATAATAACCCCTGTTTACATTTACAATAATTTTATGCTTCACATCACAATTTTATTCATAATGATAGACTTCTTATGCAATTATTTCCTAAAAACTTAATGGACAGTCTTTATATTCTTTAACAAAATTTTAAACCTTGACCAAATTATTTATTCAAATTTTCCAAGCTAATATCTATCTTAGGGTTTCATGTATCCATTGTTTGAGTGTTCTACATGTTTTTAATTCACATAGTGTTTCTAGATTCACACATAAATCAATCCCTGACTCATCTATTAAAGATTCAAATGATTGTAATAAAAGTGCCAACATAGGGTATCATGCAAAGATATCTACATCTAACATAGAAATTGAGGAATGCATGATGAAATATTATGATGTGAATCATGTGATGCAAAGGATGACTAGAGGTCAAAATTTTTAGCTTACCCTAATGGAAAAAACATTCAAAATATTCCTCTATATTTACCACAATATCCTAAGGTCAAAGTGCATGCAAAATAATATGACATCATATATAAAATTCATAATACCCAAAGTGAAATATATATTGAGATACTCAAAAGATAAACTATTTATAAGGATTATAAGTCTTTGATGGAAACTATTGTACCTTGTGATACTCAACCTTCCCACTTTACAAAACTTATTGATTTCCCACAAGATGGTGGGAAGCCAATTACCTTCAAAGGTGATTAAATTCCTCCAAATGATGTAATAAATCAAAACTTGCCCTTATATATTCAATTTTTTAAAGGGACTATATGAATAAAAAGAGTGTTTGTGGATAACTCTTCATGAATGAACATTTGTAGTGAAATTTTTATTCAACAAATGGGTGTAAATAGAGATGTATTGGCTATAGTAAACATGACTATGAAAGGGTTTGATATTCAAGAAATAAATGACATTGGTACAATTTAATTAAAACCATATTTAGGGATATAATTATTAAAAATATTATACCATGTCATAACCAATGACATGAATTACTCATGTTCATGTTTGAGTGTTATACCTTGCACAAATGCCTACAATTTGTATAAAAAAATGCCATTTATACAATACTAGTTGATGATAATCCTTTACAAAATGGTTAAACCTTTAGAGAATTTTGTGCCTCATTTAGATAAGATTAAAATATGTTTAGTTAAACCCAAGCATATAGAACATGAAACAACATTTGAGTTTGGAGAATGTATTAATACCATAGAAGAGAATGATGATAATAGTAAGGATGGAATTGATTACATTGATAAAAATTGGGTAAAAACAAGTTTCAATCTAGTAGGTCTAAGAGAGTACACTTAAAATATGTACATATTCAGTGTTAGATCCTAGGATATGTCTTAGTCCTAATATTAAAATATTTACTTTTTAAGAATCAAAACCAAAAGACAAAGGTAAGTAACCAATGAAACGAAATTGTTGTTTCAAAAGTAGTAGAAGTGTTAATCACACAAAAACCAATCTAGATAAATATGGGATTGTATGATGTATGAAAAAGAGGGGTTAAAAATGTAAATGGATTGGTAACAAAAAACAAGGTATAAGGGAACCAATAATTCCTATTTTTCTTCTAAATATGAAAGGAATTGGATACAATGATGGTATGTCTTCTTTACAAATGCATGATGATGTATCTAATTATAAACACTAAAATATGGTATTAGACACTTGAAACTATCAGTATTTATCTATCCTTAACTTACATGATATGTGCATACACATATGACCCTTACACATCTTTCTCTCATAGCCACTTTCCTACCATGGGCCTAACCTTCTCAATTTGCTATCATTTTTCTATAAGAATTTTGTAGTTTATGTCTAATCTACTTATGATCATTATCAAATTATATCCTAATAATAAAATCATTGTTTCTATCTTGATAAACACCTCTATCCGTACTCAGACATCTCCAAATTTCCATATCCATTCACCTTCATCAGACTTGTCTATGCTCCAAACAATAATTAGTTTCCAAATTCAAATTATCTTTATGGGTCAGATCATAGGTTCTCATGTTAGTGGTGTTAGAATTATCCCAAAGATTCATTTATTTATACATGATAAGTCTAATCCTATTTTTCATCTAGCACTCATTTAACACTTACCAAGAACACATCTATTTTTCACTTACACATTGATAGGGACAATCCTAAATATTCGAAATTAGAAATTAGTCACAAGAAGCAAGCCCTATCCAAGTATAAATAATATAAGCCAAGTCAAGTTTTCCATTTTCAAGTATCTAAAGCCAGATTACATGTTGCATCCATACTAGTGGATCATGATTGCACACATTCACTCAAGGAGAAAAACTACATGTGGTTTTATTTCCATCCTTAAAGTATTGGATCTGTCAGTAGCACTTAGTTATTTATTGGGGAGTGGTTTGAGTTAGCTCAACCATCACTCTTATTTATTTTTATCAATTAACCTAGTATCAAAAGTGGAAATAGGGTTTCAAAGTGAAGGAGACAAGTTTTTTAGATTTGCACACATAATAAGTTTTTGATATCATAAAATGTGACATTTTACAAGCAAGCACACTGACTTGTTTGAGAATAATTAAATACAATTCATAGGGATGAGTTTGTTAGACTTTATATGCTTACAGCAGATGAAGGCATCTAATTTTTTCCATAGTTATTCAAGTAATCCTAGATACATAGTTTCCTAATTTGAGTGACTTTTGATCCATTTCCAGTCTTCCTTTCTATCTATGTAGTCTCAGTTCTATATAACCCTAAAAAAAGTTAAGTATCTTATCCATTGGTATATTCTATTTAGATAAAGTGCAATAAATAAATTGTACTATTTTATAAAATTCATATTTGCTTTAATTTAGACCTTTCTTAAACAATCTGAATGTTCAAAATTTATATCTTGTTTAGGTTACACTAGTAAAAAATAACGTAAAACATATTGGTGAACATGGGACATTATGTTGAGCATATCAAACCCTAGGTTTTATTTTAGGATTTGATCATTCTTTCCTAAGGTTTTCAATTTTTTTTCTAAGGGTTTTAGATCTAATTTTTGAGTTCCCCATACATTAAGGTAAGAAATATTTTTCATTTTTGCCCTATCCTTTTGCACAATTTCATGAATTTATTCTATGTAATATAAGAAGTTTAGTTCTTTTATCCCCTTAAGGTGTGTTGTTCCCAAAACCAGTCACTCATTTTGTGGACAACCTGTTGGCAATTTTGGTCTTGTAGGTCAAAAATGGTCTCCTTCTTTCTCAAAAATGTTATGAGCAGTCAAGCTATTTAACTACACAAGCCTTTTAGACAAAGGAAATTGCTCGCTTTCAAAGGGTTTACAGTTGGGAAAATGAACAAGGTTCAAAAGGTGGGTTTTTGCAAGAAAAAATTTCAAAGAACTTGAAGGAATTTCATAAAAAATTGATAAGGATGGTTCAACGGTGGGGTTCAATGATATGAAATGAACTATATAGATTGACCATAGTCGCATTGAACCTTGAACCATTGAACTTTGCCCGAAAGGTTCAAGTGAAAGGTTCAGGTGGAAGGTTCCAACAGAAGGTTCAAATAGTTGGTTCAATGATACATCAAATTCATAAGAAGACTGAGTGAACATGACTCTTTGAAAAACATAAGGTAGTGAACTGCCAAACCGTTGAACTATTAAACTATTAAACTGATGAACTCTAAAATATGGTTCAAGGTTCAAAAGGTTTAAGTGATCGGTGACGTCCCCACAGATGTCAATTTTAGGAAAATGGAATAACCATTGGTTTTCAAATGATGTAGACCCTAGGAAAAACTCAATGACCCACTGAGAAAGGAGCTGAAGAAGCCAACAAAAGGCAAGAAGATAGCCCCGAGAGATCGGATCACCAAAAAGAGATAAAATATAGTAAGGAAAGAGGGAAAAAAATAGAGAATCCAAAAATGTTGGCAGAAGAGTTATTTTAGTAGGTGGAATAGTCCACTAAGTGGTTATCAAATATCGTAAGCATTTAATGGTGTGGCCCATTTTTCTTCATTTGAGTAAAGATGAGTGGACAATCATGTATCATAAAGAGGAACAACCCTGCCTTTCAGAGGACCAGGAAACCCATGCTTTTGAAGAGACATTTGATATGATTTAAACACCAAAGTCAAGGTTGGTAATCTGCTTTAGCATGGTGCCTTCACAGGACTTCCTCTTTCTAATGCATTCAAGGCAACATGGGCCATTTGTGGAAAGAAGTGCCAAAGTCTTTCTTTTGGATACTATATATTGTAATCTCTCATTTTTGGAGAGGGGGAGGATCTCTTAGTTATTGAAAGCAAAAACTCTGCCCAAATTGAAAGGCATTTTTGAGACTTTGAGCTCAAATTGTTAATCAAATTTTATCAGGTGAATGAGAAAGCAAGGGACCTTTCAAACTTTTTGTTGAAATAACTTGTGTTATGAAGGAAATTGTTCTTATGTCTTTTTCCTAAATATTATCTTATCTATTTGATCAAATAAGTAGAGAAAGTGAAAATAATTTGGGAGATGTTTCGAAGCTGATTATGGAGACTTTGTGCTACCATAATAGTCTTTAGTTCATGTTTTAGTGCCTTAGGATGAAGGATATTAGAAAGGCTTTGAACTACCTTTATCTTTTGTAATCATATGCTCTGTTGTAGTTTTAAGTGAAGACTTTGGGCTGTACCTCATTCTACTGTGATATAAGTCATAAATTAGTGAAAGAAGCAATGAAAGACTTTGTGCTTTCATGGGTTTTTTGTGGATCCAATTATTACTTGGGAAGTCCTCTTGTTTTGTGAACATCATTTCTGAAAAAAGAGAAATGGATGATATAATCTCACCCCTGAGTTAATATTTAGTTTAGGTTATTTTATAATAGTTTATAGGGAACCTCCCCTTTCTGAGAGGAGAGATTTATCTCATTACGCTATGGCTGATATACCCATTTTGTCTTCAGTTAGTTGATGACAAAATATTCACCCAACAAGGTGAAAATCTAGGTTAGGTGGTATTAAAATAGAGCATAATTTTTTAAATTTAGATCAAACACGTGTTTAAAATGGCTAAATGTGGTGAGATAAAAAATCCTCCTGATGATGTAAATGAATAATAGAAGTACATAATAATTTTTATAATGATATGATTATACTTGAAACTATTTATCAAGATAACAATGAACATAATGATCAAATCCATCTTGATGACATTAATGGGGTAGATCCTTATCAAGTTGAAGCACTAGCTAATTTTTAACATTGAATTTTTATGCGATCTCATGTGTAATGAATCATTACACCAAAACCTTGAGGTGTTAATGAATTTAACACATCAGGATCATAACATCCCACCATGCTTCCAAATCCTAGACTTTGGGCTAGATTTGTGTTCGTACACTAGGATCACCTATATGTACAAGCCTTGGATGAACACTAAAATTTTGACATAGCCACCCACTCTATGACTTGAACCCATGTGGAAGAATGATACTAAATGTAACGAATCATTACACCAAAATTTTGAGGAGTTAGTGAAATCTACACATCAAGATCATAACATCAATGCTATGTACCTAGGCATACAATATATTAATGTATATTGGTTGATGGAGATGCTGACATATGACACACATCCCATTTTTTAGTTATATGGTCCAATATATTAGGATAAATGAGTAACTTATGGAATTAGTGCATTGGATAATGGTCAGCCTACATTGGGATTAGGAGGTTACCCATCCATTTTTAGTTATATATAGGTTTATATGAAGGAGGTGAATATCATTGTAAGTTAATCAAGTAAGAATTGAGTCTTATACTGTAAGAGGATATTATATGTTGTCCCCTCGAAGAGACATTATGGAGTTATTCCTTCTTAAAAGAGTATTGTATGGTATTACCTTACCTTAAGGGTGAATATTCTATATCTGTGTATATTGGATATTTGGGTAGCTTAGTCCACCAATATCTATTTTTTTTTGTTGATCTACATTATATTTTACATATTTTCAATTATTATAAGTGTGGATCATAACAAGTGGTATCAGATCTTTGATTTGGGCAATTTGTGTGGGGTGATATCCTAGTTTTATGGAATCATTAATATATTAAATTTGTTGTGAATTTTTGCACAATTTTTTTTATTGGAGATAAAAAATAATTTTAAGGAAGTCATAGTAAAAAAATTGAGGTTTTATGATTAGTTTGGAGGGAGTTATTTATATTTTAGGGTTTGTAATAATTTCATCACATATTCTGAAATATAAGGAATTTTTTATGAAAATTGTTTTGGTATTGTATTAGCATTGAATAAAGCTACAGACAAAATTTTAGAATTTTTTGAAATGGTTTGAGTGATTTATTATGATTTTATAATTTTTCATATATTCACTCTACAGGCTAAAAATTTTAATTTTTTTTCTTAAAATTTTCATTGAAGTTGCATTATCATTCATGGAATATATAGTAATAATTTTGGAATATTTTGATTAGTTTTGCATGAGTTATTGAAATTTTAGGATTTTTTCACTAACCCTAGTTTTTTGTGAATCATGAAATTACAAGTATTTTTAGGGGAGGATGATATTAATGCTAGAAAATAGTGGTTTATTTTTTAAGGAGAATAATGTTCAAAAAATTTGGTGTCAAATACATTTCTATGATTTTATTTATGTTCATGCAACACTTTGGTGGGATGAGCTGGTACTAAAACAATGGAAGTTTTCATGGGAAGAAATGGAATAGATTTTCCTAGATCAATGGGGTATAAAAGAAAATTAAAATACAAAAGAGGAAGAATAGGATGATGAGGAGGGTAATGAAGAAAAGAATGGAGATGATAAAGGATAAAAATCAGTGGAAGAAAATAATGACAATGAGGAAGAACATTGAAGTGATGATGAAGAAGAAATCTTACATAATGATGATGAGGAGACTAAATATTGTGCAGAAGGAGAGGTAGAGAATATCCAAGAGAAAGAAAAAGGATTTGATGATAAGGGTTTGAATAGATTGACTCCAAATAAATTAGAGTCCATTTTTTATTTTCATGGATGCATTCAAAAGAACAAGGTCATTGTGTCCATAAACCCTAACAATAGGTATAACTTCATCAACATGGATGTGGTTCAACAGATACATGTTTAAACAAACAATATCAAGGAGGATCAAATAGATGGTCATAATATTTAGGTTTTTGAATATTTGAAGATCACTATGGACAAATATGTTTTGTATTCATATTTTTATGCTTTGGATATGGATGATGTGGGTATGGTTCTTGGATATCCATGGTTAGAGACTTTGGAAACAATTAATATTAATGTTCATAATAAGTTCATGAAGTTTTGGTATAGGAAAAAGGTCACTCTATAAGATATCATAGTTGGAAAAGTACAAAGAAAAATCAAGGTAGATCATGAAGATGATATTGAAGCAGGTGAAGAAGAGCATGTGGAATATTTAGATGAAGAAATAATACAAAAAATAAAGAACACTTCATTTACTCAAGAGACAAAAGAACCACCAGATAAAAATGTGGAAGTGGTATAATAAAAGGTTGATAAGGTCAAATTATTAAAAAAAGTTGAGGTATATAGACACCCACATCATCATGTGAGGAAACAATCATGGAGCCATGTGAGGGAATATCATAACAACAATCACTTTGGGTATACAAGAAATTAGAGTATCAATGACTATGGTTACACATGTAATCAATGGAGAAATTGCTATAGCTATGCATGGAAGAAAAAAAAGAACTAATATGGTTAGGTAATGAATTAGAGTAGCAAAACAACATATAGAAAATTGAATCAATGGGGAAATCACTATAATTATACATGGTAGAATTACTACTATGGTCATGCATGAAATCAAAGTAGTGTAGTGGAATATGGTATAGGGAATCAAAGGAGGAATAATTATACATGGACACCAAGGTCATACAATTATGATCATGAATGGAATCAGAGTGGAACGATAGAATTTGCAAACAAGGTTGGAGAGATATCACCTACCAAGATCACATATGAGCGGTTGGATGTTATGATCCTAATATGCTGATTTTATTAAGACCTAAAGGTTTTAGTATAATTATTCATTACATTTGGTATCAAAGCCTCCACCTAGGTTCAAGTCATGGAGTGGGTGGCTATGTTGGAATTATAGTGTTTTTTTGGGGCTCATACATGTGGGGGATCCTGGTATACATGCATAAATCTAGCTTAGAGTTTGGGCTTCAGAAGCATGGTGAGATGTTATGATCCTGATGTGTAGATTTTACTAATGCCTCAAGGTTTTGGTGTAATATTTTGTTATAATAATTTAACAAACAATTACACCAAAAATTTGAAGTTTTAATGAAATATACATATTAAGATCATTATATCCCACCATGCTTTCAAATCCCAGAATCTAATCTAGATTTATGCCCATACACCAAGATCACCTATATGCATGAGCCCTGGATGAAGATTACAATAACAAAATGGCCACCTGCTTTATGACTTAAACTTGGGTGGAGGTTATGATACTAAACATAATAAACCATTACACCAAAACCTTAAGGCGCTAGTGAAATATGCACATCAAGATCATAACGTAATGATCCCTTCATTTAGACAAAGTTTAGAAAACAATAATAAAATTTAAAAATGCAAATAATGCTAAGGTCGTCAATTTTGAGGAACAAAAATATGAGCCATTAATTAATACAAATATGCATTTTATAGATAATGATTATACCATAGGTGTTTATACTACTACTATTTCTACTATTCTTATGTCTACACCTTTGGATACATATGTGATGCCCATCCATAATGTGGGGGAAACACAAGGTCTTCATTAGATTAATGTAACTACTTCTACACAACATTCTATTTTATATGATAGGATTTTTGCTAATGTATCACCATATACTAATACACAATTTATTATGCCTATTACATAATCCTGCATGTAGACTATTATAGATTTGCATGCTAAGGTGTTGCAATTAGAACATGATGCTTCTAGAGTAACTCATGCAAATGATTCTAGGTCATTGATTCATAATAAATTAGGCCCAAAAAATCTAGCTTACCCTTTACATATATGTTTTGTATAACCTAAGATTATATTATATGGTCGTAAAGCTGATCTTAAGCAACATCCAAGTGTATTTCAGGCAACATGTTTGAACTATGCCTCTAATGATAAGTTATTAACTAAGTTATTTCCATGAAACCTTAAGGACTATGTTGCAAAATGGTTTTATGATTTCTCACTCCAATTATTTCATACATTTATTCATTTGAAAAATTAATTTTTAGCACACTTTTCAATCAACATCAATTAGAAATTTTCCTATACCCAAATTGGAAAACTTAAGTAAGGATCTAATGAATCAATCAGTGACTATGTGCTTTGGTACAAGACCGTGCTTTGTAAGATGAAAATCCAATGTTTGACAATGAGATAAAAGATATATTTAAACAAATTTTACTTTCCCCACTCAATGATTCCATTATGTTGAGTAAATTCCAATCATTTGATCACTTATACCACATAATTAAGGATCAATAAGTTAAACTTCTTTCCCCGAATAAATTAAAGTATGCGGTTAATTATCCAACAAATTCAAGTGTAAATTTTAAAAACAAAAGTAATTACGAGGTCAAGATGAATGATACTAAAAATGAATAAAAAACAATATTTAATGTATTATCATTGCCTACTACTAGGATTGTCCTTTCAACTCCTCAAAGAAAGCACTTTTCACAATTATCTAAACCTCTGTGTAAGTTCCTACAAAGGTTACTAGAGTACAAACTCATATCTCTCCCTTCTAAAAATTAGGCTGACAATAGTAGGCCTCCATATAAGGGATTTGATAGTAGTGCATATTATCATTACCATAGATGTGAGGGGAACTTTAGAAATAGATGTTTTTCAATAAGACATAATATTCATGATATTATTGATGATAACACTATTGATATTAATGACACAAATGCATTTAAAATGATTTAGGACCACAACCAAATAGGAATTCATTTTTAAAAATGTTTTTTTTATCCTTTTATAAATCATGTGGCAATAGAAACCAAGGCTAATTCCAAGGTGTATATGACTTACAATGACATCGTCATCTTTCAACATATGATCATCCATTGGACAATATTATTAGTACACTCAAAATTATATTTTTACAATGACCTATAATTGAATTTGATGATAGTGAAGTTATATATGATGATTATAATTTTTCATCATTATTTATACATGAATATATTGATTCTTAACCTACACATAATATCATGGTCGATAGTAGTTCAAGTGAAAATATTTGCACTATGACACTCACTAATTTTGGATATACACAATAGGGTTTGATAGATAAAACCAAGATAGTTAAATGATTCAGTGGAGAGACTAAACACTATTAGGAGTATTGTGTTACCACTTAAGGTGGGACCTATACCATTTTATACTTGATTCTTAGTTCTATCTAGTATAGGGGCATTTGACATATTGTTAGGACATCCTTGGATACATAAGATTTGTGTGGTACCATCTTCAATACATAGATGTGTGTAGTGTATACATGATAACAGGGTGGTTACAAATCCAAGGATTTCATATTAGTACTCTATTTATCCAGAGGCATTTCCTCCACCTTCTCTACCCCCATAATTAATTGTACACAAATAATTTAGAGAAAAAAAGTTGACTTTCCTAGATGACTAGTGCTTCAATGCCCATTATGCCTGAGGGTCATTCAAGACTCACAATAGCTATTATCTACTCCATTACATCCTAATCTAGTGTTATAAATAGTTAACCATGTTTCAAAGCAAGCAAAATCACATATTTTTACTATAAATTAGAACCCACATGATATTATGCTTACTAAGGCCACTCATTATACAAAATATCATATGAGTCATGATGATGATGACAAACATATGATAAAATGAGACTAATTCTTAGATTCAGATATAGATAAATATGGGACTAATTTCTCATAGAAATTAACAATTAACACATTTGATACAAACATACATGTGATCACCCTATCAATGGGGTCATTGGTTAGCATGTCATTTCAAAAATACAAAAAAAAACCTCAAAAATGAAAAAAGACCTAAACATAGTAGATTTTGCTAATTATTTCATTAATGCATGTTATTTATCACATGTTTGGTAGATTACATGTCTATTTTATACTTACATTATTTTCACAATAAATATGAGTGACATGCAAGACATATATACTATACATGATATATCGATGCACAGATGCAAGATATTCCTATAACCAAGAGCCATACCAATGTTGGGGGCATCTCACTCCATAAGTTGTATATTTATATGACCTTTTCATTTATCACATTGAACTAGATTGATTGCTTATATATGCCTTGTTATTTCGTATATTAATTATAAGTAATACATTTTATGGATATTTTATTTTTTTCATGTTGTGACATTGACATATATTGATGGTGTAGACTCACATTACTTGTTTCATGCATCATTATTTCTATCTCATTTCATATAGGATAATCATTCCTTATTATTTGTTTGGAAGTTGCCCTAGTGTATGATATTTATTGATTGAGTGTATCATTGTATTAATACTTCTATACATGGATCTTGTATTATTATATGGATTTATTGAGTGTATCATTGTATTAGTCTTTATTTACATGGATCTTGTATTATTATATGGTTTGATTGAGTGTATCATTATTTTCCTCTTTATATGGCCATTACCTTCTCGAATGATTTTTTTTTTGCATTGAACATAACTTTATATTAATTTTTATTTGTGTATTTTGCCTTGTGTTACATTGTTTCTAGATATTGTCTTGTTTGACATTATATATGTCTCTTACTTTGTGTGACATTGAGTGTTATTGCATGTACTTCATTGTGTGTGTTATGGCCATGACATTGTGTGATTATGAGTGAATATATCTAAGATTTTCTTTTGAGTTTTTGGTGTCGTGATCCACATCACATACCTTTATACTTATGTGTGGTGCCATGATCTATATCATGCACCTTTATGCATAGGTTAATCTTCAATGATTATATTTTTTATGGTTATTAATACATGCCTAATTTCTATAACTATCTTGACATGACACTTGTATGCCTTAGGATACATACTTCATATATGCTTTAAAAATATATTCATACTATGATGACATATTATCCACATATTATCACATGCTTTAAATGATTACATATTTCTATATAACATGATACCTTTAACTCTTTTTTTTGAGTTGATTAAATTATAAGCTACATTTCTCACCTCAAAAGGGAGAATATTAGCGGCTTGTCATAGATATTCAAGCCATCATACATATATAATCCATATTTTAAGACAAATTATGTAATTCAAAGGGATCAAATTGGGTCAGATTACCAATTTGGTTCAAATTGGGTCAAATCACTAATTTGGTTCAAATTATGGAACACACACACATACACACATGCATGCAATGCACACATGCACACCCGCACATGCACACACACATAAATTATATTAAAATAAATTTTGGGGTAATATTCAATGAATATGTAGACAATTTATAGGTATATAAGTGACATGTTTATAAAATTATCAATATTAAGGTAGAATGACATATATATTTATGGCAATCTAATTTAGATTTATCAAACTATCAGGCATATATGTTGTTTATGCATGCAATTTTTATATTTTAAATAAATTAATGATGGTAATAAAGGTAAAATTTTGAATCTATAATTTCATTTATAGTGGTTGCTTCAATTTACATATGAGCGTAGTATGGGGATCCACCCTTCTCTCTTGGGGTTCAAGATAAATTAAATGACTAGTGTAGTTGAGCTTCAGTTTCTCTCAATGACCTATGAATCCTCCCTCTTCATGAGGTTTGGGGTATTTATATCCCCAAAATGTGATTTAAATAATGGAACTTACCTTAAGACATAATAATTCCATGACATTATCCATCGGGGAACAATCACCCCAATCTCTAACACTTTAGAGGAAAATGTGGTTCACCCACTTATAAGTGTATTACTTCCTTACTCTTCAAATTTTTAAGTTTCATTGATTTAATTTACTTTTTATTTCATATAATGTATGGATACTAATTGATACATGTTTCATTATAAGTTTGGATGGAGCAAGTTGCACACTTGGAGCCTTATCCAAAAGATACAATGTGTTTACACACTATGATACATACTTTCTTTATCCTTTTACTCTAGTATTGCATTTTACAATATTAGAATAAAATGGAGCATTTTTAGACACTAAAATTTGGAATTAGACACTTGAAAATGTCAGTCTTACCCTATCAATACCTTACATGACTTCTGAATATGCCTATAGATCTTGCACACCTTTCTCACCTGCCTGCTTACCTTTTATGGGCTCAACCTTTCATTTATAAGAATTATGTAATTTGCATATAATATAATTGTCATAATTATCATAATGTCTTTTGATCATCACATCATTATTCTCTATCTTTATGGACACCTTCAACTGTACTTAAATGGATCTATATTTCTATAGTTATCCACCTCCACTGGACTCATTTGCGTGTCAAGAAAAAATCATTTTCCAAATTTAAATTATCTTTATGGGTTGGACCATATGTTTTACATGTCAATGGTGTGATAATTTACCTAAAGAGTCATCTATTATACATGATAAGTCTAATATTATTCCTCATCTAGAACTACTCTATCACTTACCAAGAGCACATATGTTATTCACTTGCACATTGAAAGAAACTATCATAAATATTCAAAATCATAAATAAGTCACAATAAGTATCACCTAACCAAGTCTGAAGCAAAATAAGTAATGTTTATAATTTTAAAGTGTCAAAATATAGTTTTTAGGTTGCATTCCATACTAGTGGATCAAAATTGCACACATGCACTTAAGGGGAATAACTATGTTTATTTTATTTCCCTAGGAGTATTGATACATAAGCAACACTAAACCATTAATTGGGGTCAACTAAACCTATCACTTTTATTAATTTTTATAAGTTAACCTAATTTTGAAATTGGAACTAGGGTTTTGAAATGAAGGATAGAAGTTTTATAAACTTACACACACAATGAGATATTGATATCACATAGTGTGACCATTTATAAGCAAAATCAATGATGTTTGGAAAAAATAGTGAGACATATATCATAGGGATGAGTATATTAGACTTCAAATGCCTGCATCAGATAGAGGTATCTAATTTTTGCCAAATTTATCTAAGTAGGCCTAGATACTTAATTTATTGATATGAGAAAATTCTAATCCTTTTCCAACCTTCCCTTCCATTTATACACAATATCAGTCCTACATAGACCTAAAAAGCTAAGTACACTATACATTAGTATATTTATATTTATTAAAAGTGCAATAATTTAAGTATACTTTGTTATAGCATTCAAATTTTCTTTAATTGAGACATATCTTAAACAATATAAATATTCAAAAGTTTTATCTTTTTTAGGTTACACTAATAAAAAATAAAGTAAAACACTAACTACTCACATAAAGATTTTGAGTATGGTAAGATATGCATGATTTATCATACATATAAGAATAAATGTGTGCTTAATATTATTTTCACTCAAACAATTGGCCTCTCCATTGAACTTTCAACACCATATGTTGATATCTTCTCTCTTGATGAAGCCTTAATTGAATTTATGCGAATTAATGTGGATTTACTCGCATGTTATCATTTTTGTGAATGAATATGTTTTTTACCCTATTTTTTATCTAACAATATAAATGTTTGTGTAATAGGTGTAAAAATTTATAGAGATTAAAATGTCAAAGATATACAATTATTAATAATTATGATTTTATAACTTGCTAAATATGAAAAACTACTATTTTGAAAAACACTATGAAGAAATGCACTTAGAATAAATCCATATTTATGTTGGCTATTTATGATATATGATAGTGTGAATCAATAAAAAATAATACTATGTTTGAGCTTGATCAACAATAAAATATAAAATTACTCTTAGATAGGTTTGTGTTCCCTTGACAACAACATAGGCTAGTAAGGCTTGTTGAGTACATACTTGTCTAAGTTTTCTATGACTAATATTTGAAAATAAAAATTAGATAAAGATAAAAATTTGATAGAATTATATTAGAAGTATAATATAAGAATATTCTTAGATAGGACTATGCTCCATAGAGAATAACACAATTGGCTACATCCTTTGGTTGTAAACTTATATGCATTGACTATGACTGATGTTTGACAATGAAGAACAAAGAAATATCAAACTTTGATAGTGCCAAATCAAATTAATAATCTAATAATATTCATGGATATGACCATGCCTACCTAGATAATAATATAGGCCAACCACATACTTTGATTGTGGACATGTACACATTGACTATGATTAAATTATACTTGATCTTCTTTTTACACTTGTATATATTGATCAAGATGAGATGTTATGATTTTGATATTTTTGCATGTATATATTTGTTTTATCTCTTCACTTTTAGGGATATTTGTGAGAGATATTAACTTACAAAAAAAATATAGGGGAGTATAATGGATTGAGTTGACCTCAATCACTCCCTTGATGATTAAACAATGCTTACATATCTAGACACTTGAAAGAGAGAATCAAGCCACACATATTTCTCCCACCTAGAATGATTGTGAAATTTTGCTTATTGACTATATGTATGCAGATATAAATATGGATTTGATACTTGATAATAATAATTCTTGACTTTCTTGGAAATGATTTAGACTTGACTTATGGTTGATCCTTATAAATAATCTTGAATTTGGGAGGAATACAATAAATTTTATCAATGTGCAATAGTATATAAGTGCTCAATAGTTAGTGACAAGCTATAAATAATGAATTTCATTTGATTTGTATTTATATCAAAGAATATAAAGTAGTTATTTATTCATATTTTAAATTTAAAAATGCTGAACTTTAAAAATTAAAAAAATTGAAAAGAGAGAAAGGAAGGAGTACACCTATATGGGGATGAAACCAAATTATCATGTAACATGTAAAATATGGTGAAGTATTGGAGAAATGTTCCCCCTTATTAAATAACTTGGAGAGGTGGTTCCTCATTTTGAAAAAATGAAGAAATTAGTGTGATCAAGTCTCAATTTTGAATAACTAATCAATACTTTGAGTTGAAAAGATGCAAATTATACTTCTCACAAAAGGGGAAAACACCTAATGTATTAATAAAAAATGTAGAACCACTATGGGTTAACTATAAGTGACGGCAAGGTTTTTTGAGTGTCACTAGACTCGAACTTACATCTCATGTAATAGAATATAGAACCACACAATATATTTGATAGAAGTAAACCTAAGACTGTTGAGTGTCGCTAGACTCAAACATATATCACCCATATATAATTAAGAATTAAGAATACTCATGCCCCCATCATGACATTAGTGTCAATATATTTGAATTGAAATGAACATTTTGCCTTTGAATTGTAACTTTTAAACTTTAAAAATGTGCATGAACAAGTATCTTTCCTTTGACTTTTGAAAAATATATGTGCATAAAAAAGTATCATGCCTGTTGAAATTTGAAAATGTTTATATGATAATTAACAAGTATCATTCCCCCCAAATATATGCCAAATGATATAGAATGTCATGCATCTATATGCTCAATTATAATTATATGTGAAACATGTAACTTTTGATCTTGTAATTTTTTTGCATATACATTCGAGTGTGTATGATTTTGTATTTGAGTCTTTTAAAATTGAGTGCACATACATGTCATATGCCCCCATAATCTATATAAATGTGGTAATGTTTGTCATGTATGTAATTTTTTAATTGATTTGAATATTTGAACCGTATATTCTATCATATAATCTAATTTTGTATTACTTTGAATCTTTAAAACTTGTATTTTGAATGTTTGAAACCTGTAATCTATCCCAAATCCATTTTTTGTCTATTCATAGAGGCTTGGATATAAAATACAAGCCCACTATGATGCACCTTTTTGAGATGAGGGATGTAGATTACTAGTCATTCATCTCAAAATAAGGCTTAATCATATAATATGATAAAGACATAATCATGTAGTATTATGCCATAATGTGGAGAGTGTGTCATCATAGTAATATAATTTTTATTAAATCATGCATGTAATATAAATAATGTGAGATATATAAGTGTTATATATATATATAATAATGAAGCACCCAATAAAGTAATCATCTTTGAAATAGACTATATAGTAAAAGTGCATGATATGGATCATGACATCACTAATCAAGCACAAAAAACACAAAAATAAATTTCATATAATGTCACACAATAAGACCAAGAGCCATATAAAAGGGACATGTTAAAATTTCATGCATATAAGTAAACATCCCAAACATAGGGCTAAGGACCTCAAGCAATGGACATGCTCAAATGTATCTAAAGAAAATATTGCACACATAAGATTAAGGGACATAAGAAATAGACATGTTCAAATATCACATAAACAAATATTTCATACATAGGACCAAGAATCATAATAAATGGACATGTTTGAATGTCACACAAATAAATAATATACACTTAGAGCCAAGGGCCACAAACAATGGACATGTTAAAATGCCACATAAGAAAATATTATACACATAGGGATAAGGGCCACACACAATAAACAAATAATGTATAGCCTATCATTCCATAAAGTAACAACATCCAAGGAGCATAAAATAAGTGTAACTAGTCTACACTCTCTATATATATTAATTTCACATCATAAAAAATCAACATATCCATGTAGTATAATATAAGATATGAATAACTAGAAAGACAATTCTAAGATATGTATATCTACATGGTATAAAGGTCATCTATAGATATAACCTATTGATAATGTAACATGTATGATAAGATACCTCTAATATAGGTATGGACATTAGATAGAAAGAAATCCAACATCAAGAATCTATTAATGATATGTATGTCCTACATCACACTCATAAAACTCATGAAATGTGTGTGTGTATGAAAAAGAGTATGTTATCTACCAAACATTGACATAATAACATAAGTAAAGAATTAAACTAGCGACTCTTATCATGATCAAGTCCTATTTTTTATTTTTTGCGAATATTTTGATTATTTTTGTATTTTTGACATCTTTGTTTTTTTTTGTTTTACATATATATGTATTTTTTTTTTTTTTGTATTTTTTGATATTTTTGAAAGAAACTAGCCTATGATCCCATCAATGGAAGGGATATAATGCATGAATGTATCATAGAGTTGGAAGGTGAATTACCTTTAACAAAAAGTGCCACATGTAGATGAATCTAAATCTAAAAAGGCATTATGTATTGTAACACAACTATATTGATCACTTCTTATAATATATTTTATTGTGTAACATGAGATGTTGCAGAACTCGATGGAATCTATTACATAGTAGGAAAATATCTCACTATCTATGTTCACTATGGAACATAATGAACTATTCATGGTACTACATTAGAATGCATTATATAAGGTTTAGATTTATTTGTATTTTGAGTAACTCTTTGATATGAAGCTTATTTCCTAAGAAGGTGTACCACTATCCTTTGAATGGGATATATATATAAATATTTTATATAGGTGCAAAAATTGACTCTATACTTTTATCTTGAATAAGTGCAATAATTATCTTTGTATTATGCTCTTGGATAGGCACAACAACTAGTGGGGTGGTGGCAGGGGAGGAGGGGGAGATACCACTGACTGTAGAGGGTGTTCATATTTAATGCCTAAAATTTTGGCCATTTGACTACAATGTATATAATTGAGACATAAATGTACTATTTATAGTAGTGTGCAGAGCTTCTATATCTAAGGGTGTCTTAATAACATATTAAAGACCCCTGTGCTTGGTAGGACTTGAAATGAAGGAGCCAATGTTGTTGAGCCTACCTAAAGAGGTAGCACTGGATGCCTTAGAGTATTCTATGTATGTTCATAATTTTTTTTAACTATGCTTGATGTATCCTTAAAATTGTATTCCATATAACCAAGAGTGTGAAGGAAACTTGAACTATTGTCGATCATGATATTGTGTGTAATTAAACTAATTGAAAATTGTAGAATGATTTGACTACCCTGATGGATATAAAAAGTGTGCACCATACTAATCATCATTTATAAATGCCTTTTGACACTGAATCTTTGAATCTATATTTTAGATATGTATTAGTTCAATGTGATATTTTTGGTTGATGTAATTGATCTTTTTTTTGGTTTATGTGAAGAATACATTACATATTCATATCTTGGATCTGAAGCTTGGTATTTTTGCTTTGGTATCCATGTCTATGAAAGGTGAGATGTAACTTTATCTTATACCATAGTATCCTTTATGCTTTTTTTATTACTTTGAAATGTAATAATCATTTTATTTGCAAGTTGTGTAATATTTTCTTGCAATGCATAATGGTCATTATCTCAATGTCTATTAATACCATGATAAGTGAGAAATAGATTGACTTTGACATACTCAAGATGATGATGAGGATGATAGTAATTATAAGGAAGGGTGATTAACTTCTTATCCAAAAATATTTGTAGAATATCATGTGGTCAATCTATAAAATTTTCAAGCTGAAGTGGTTTCTACTTAGTGAAAGTAGATTTATTCACATTAGGTGGTTTTTTGTGAATTGTATCTTTCCTTTAATGAGTACCTTAACTTGTTCCACATTTATTAGATTTTTTTTTATTGATTCATTTGTCTTATGAGTGACTTTAATTGTATTTATTTTATTTTAGATGTTAAATTTGAATTTACCTTTTTATTGGTAACTTCCTTCTTATCTAAAGATGGCCCTAATTCATTTGTATTCGTAGCCTTATGTGTTTCATAATTTAGATCACATTTATATTTGAATGCATCTATGCAAAATTTATCAAAAGATGTATAATGTTAATACATGGCTCTTTGTTCTAGTTGAGATAATAGACCCCTATTGAAGATGAATTGTATTTCCAAATCGAAGGGTTGATTTGTTAAAGAATTTATAGTATTTTTTAATTATAAAATTTATCCTTATATAAGCTCGTCATGATCATGTTGCAAAACTTATAGATGTTCCAAAGTGAATTTAGGTACCATGTGTTTGTATTAGATTTATTTCCTAGGTAGAAATAACATTGAGATAAATGAGTAAATAAACATAAAAAAAATAACATCACCTTAATATAAAAGAACCCTAAAGTTGAGACAAAGGTGACAAGTGGGGAAATTATAGAATGGAGAAAATCCCCATGCTAGTATTAAAAAATTTCAACAATGAATCTTCAATTATAATATCATGAAGAAGTTAGGAGAAGAATGGCCTTAGGCCAAGAGAGCATCAATGATGAAATAGCAAAAAAGTAAAAGAAAAAAATATATACCTGTGAGAATCAAGGGTTAAAGAATGAGAGATGAGATCTATTTATATAGAGATAAGAGAGAAAATGATTTATAAACACATGCTTTAACATGTGTTTTAAGTCTCTTAATCCTCTTATAAATGAGGAGGATGTGTGTGTCATGTGGAGGCAAGCTTTAATTGTGTAAGTAACTATAAAATCAATAAGTAGACTAGAGAGGTGAGTAACACTTTAAAATGTTAAGATAATTGCATTTATAAATACAATAAATGCACACATAAACAAGACTTTGGATAAACCTAAAAATCTATAAAAAACACCCAAATAAAGGTTAATTCTCCAACACTACCCCTTGAAATTAAATTGGTGTTAAAAAAGTGGAGAAAACTTCTTACAAACAAGGAAGAGATTTGAAATTAAATAAAATTCTCCCTTAATAGAAACTTACTTCAAGAATAATTACAATAGTTTGAGAAAGAATGAAGAGATAAGGTGCTTCTAAAAGTCACTAGGATGAAAGTGTAATCATTAATAATCTCAAAGAATATTATTTAAACAATGTGGTTGATTCAAATTAAAATAAATACCAACAGGAATGAGTAATTATCCACATAACTTGCAAGACAAATAAACTAACATCAATCTTTCAAGTTAAGTAACCAATATGCTAAAAATATGACCTACATACATAATATAATAAAAGTAAATATACAAATATATAAATGAATAAAATACAAATTCTATCACAAAGTGCAAAATTCTACATGAAAATAAGTTATTCAAAAGAGTAATGAGCTTCAATCCAAGTGTATTTACTGTACAACATAAAAATAAAGAATGCAAAAAATATTTTGAGTTTCATTAAAACAAAGACAAAGAAGATGTGTCACTTGGAAAATATATACAACATGAATCAAGAGAATAAACATCACATGAAGACATATCAAAGTCTATATAAGATCCATTATTTTAAAGAATATAACCAATTTTAACTTTAGAGGTAGGTTATTTAATTATTTTACAACAATGCAAAGTGTCATGAATGGATTTAACACAATATTTGCATGGATATAATTTCTAACATTTAGATAAATGATGCCTGTGTTTTACATAATACACATAATATTTAACATTTTAAACCAAAGTATGAGCATTCCAAACATTATAATTAAAATAAGTTGTATTATAAGTCTATCAATGCGAAGGACAATAAGATGTCAAATTTTCATTAAAATCATGTGAAACATTTGAATCATCAAAATTGATACATTTATAATTTGCATTAGATTTAGGTAAAATAGGTTCAAAAATACCATCTTCACGCTTACCAATCCCACCACCTAAATACCCCATATTGTGCATGATTTTTAAGCTGGGTTGGTAGAATAAGTGTTCAAATAAGTTTTAGGTGTTTGATAAAAAATAATGAGATTCATCATTATGAGAGCTAATGTCATGTGAAAAAGATACAAAATTTTCATTGAGAATGTCAAAGGAAGATTGCATGTTTGTCATGTTGCTATTAAAATTATTTTGAAGTGTAATAAATGAGTTATGCAAGGTAGTAATAGTGTCAATTTGAAATTGAATTGTATGTTTAAGAGCATAAATTTATTCATTTTTAAGATAAATATTTTGCATAGTATTATTAAAAACTAAAAAAAATAGTCAATTTAAAAACCATGAGAGCAAAAGATATAAATTTCACTATAATTGAAAAAAAATAATTACTAGAAAATTTATTGATCTAAAGAACATTTAAAAATATTTATTTTAACAAAAAACTGAGATTTGAATATAGAGATTTCATTGCAAGGTGATAAAACAATTAAATATAAGTCTACACCAAAATTTAAAATGTAAATAAAGTTGAGTTTTTGTAATATCTATAAAATGATGAAATGAATAAATTATCCAAATAAGGATTTCCTAAATATTTGATTATAAATAAGCATATGAAAAATTTAAGTTTTGAAATGCATAACCATAGGATAATTTTTTTTAGTTTGATTTGTTTTTTAATGTTTGATAGATAATGAGAAGAAACCACTAATTAGTAGCAAACAATTTAAAAGTTAAATAGAAACAAAGTGATAAGAAAATAAAAAAGGCTATTACACAAATTCAAATAATAATACTTAGTTGAAAATAAAATAATAGATCAAAGATGCTATAATAAATCGTTCAAAAAAATGACTAGATTCTAATATAAGATACAATTAAAAAAATAAACAATTGTTATGTTTTTTGTTTAATTGAATTGAAAGAGTGAAGAAAGCTTTGGAAAGAGAGAAATATGGTGAAATTATCTCCTTATGAGAAGATACTTGAGTTACGCCTTCCAAAACATGCAAAACACCTTAATAAAAGGAGGCTAAAAAAAATCTTGCGAGCTTATATGTATCACTTATAAAAAACTCAAAGATAATGAAAAATATTAAGCATTTTACAAAAAGAATAAGCAGGGAAAAATTTGATTATTAACATGTAAAAAATATTAAATATGCAAAGAGTTAAATAATCAAAGGCTCATTTGTTAATAGAAATGTGAAGATCCTATAAATGTGCAATTAAAAAAGATTCAATTACCAAGAAGAACTTGATATAATAGAAAAACCTGTGCAACAAAGGAATTTTAACTTGAAAAAAAAAAGTAGAAATGCAATGAGCCACCAGGTATAAAATCATTATAAATAAGAAAAATAAAATTCTAAATAAATCTTATGTAGGAAGGAATTATGTACCTGGGTAATGCTCTTGGAATGAGGATGAGCTCAATCGATACTTGTGTGCCAGACAACTTTATTAGAACTTCATAGTATGAATATTAGATTGCAAATAAATAATACAAGAGATAATAACATTGAACAAAAAACATGCACAAGACAAAAAGAATCCATAAAACCAAGTATGCACTTGGTGAATGAAGAGACCAAGCTCAAAATTTTTTTCCAGAGAAGAAAAGTGACCCACATGTAAGAAAGTGAATGCAAATAGGAACAAATAGCTTTGAAGTATCGCACAGGTGAAAAGGAGGATGCTAAAATGAGAAAATAGATATGAAGGCCAAAAAGGAAAAGCTAAAGGTATGCCAAGTAAGACAAAAATTCACAAAGAAGAATGCATAGCTAAAAGAGAGCTTAACATGCATAGAGAAAAGATAAGAACTGAACTAAAGCAAAACACCATTATGCCAAGCTAAATCAAATGTAAATAAGAAGGCAACACCTTAAAAGGTAACACCAAAAATTTAGTATTATTTGAAAAATCATATGATGCAACAATAAAAATGGCTATCTCTTGACAAGATGTTATATCAAATACAAACATGCTAAAAAAAGAATTGAGGCATTCTAATAACACATAAATAAACTAAACACCCCTAGGTATAAAAACCAAGAATAGATACAAAAGCTATGTTGATATTTATCCAAAAGGAATGAATACAAATAAAAGCGTGTCAATGAATGAAAAATACTTAAAAATTGAAGTAAATAAATAAACCATAATGCTATGTCAACCATAAAATCAATAAGATTAGAATGCAAAAAATTGTCAAAAAATTTGATTTTTTTCACCTTCAATTCTTGATAACAACCTGCTAAAAAAAGGTTAAAATAAAAATATGCCAAAAAAGATAAAATTAATACTAAAAAATGGAGGACAACCAAAAAATGAGATTCTCCTCCAAATCTGAATGACTCAAGATCAATGTTAAAGTGACCAAAGCTCTGATATCATATTAGATTTATTTTCTACGTCGAAATAAAGTTGAGATAAATGAGTAAATGAATGAAAAATAATAACATCACCTTGACAGAAAAAAGCCACAAAATTGAGACGAAGGTGACAAGTGGAGAAATCATTGAATGCATAAAAACTTCATAATAATATTAAAAGATTACAATAATGAATATTCAATTATAATAGCATGAAGAAGCTAAGAGAAGAATGGACTCAGGCCAAGAGAACATCAAGGATGTAAGAACACAATAGTGTAAGAATGAAGATTACTGTGAGATTCATGTATTGAAAAATGAGAGAGGAAATCTCTTTACATAGATATAAGAGAGAAAAGTAGTTACAAGGGCAAGCTTTAGCATGTGTGCCAAGTGTCCTAATCCTCTTACAAGCGAGTAGGATGTGTGTGCCTTACGGGGGGAGGAGTTAATTATGTAAGTAAATATAAAAATAAGTGGACTGAAGATGTGAGTAACACCTCAAAAGGTTAGGATAAAGTGAATTTATAAATACAATAAATACACACATAAACAAGACTTAGGATAAACCTATAAGAAAGGAATCGAATTAAAGTTAATTTTCTAATAGTTTGTGATAATTTGATAAGAACACATCTTATAATATTTTTAAATTAAGGAGCCACTACCTTAATTAAAAAATCAATCTGAGGCATCTTTTGTGAGGCTTCTATGATAATATTTTAATATAATTCATCCATCATTTCCACATTCTTTGGAAGAAAGTGTATATTGAGTTAGTTGGATAAAAAGATCTACATGACCATAGAACAAGGGTAGTATAGGCATAAAAAAATCCTTTAGATATGTATTTTCATATATCACTCATGTAAGGGGTTGTACTAAAATAAAATTATATTAATTTTATATAACATGATATAATTTTCAAAGTGAGATCAAGTACTTACTTTTGTAGGTCACCAATAACGTGCATTATGGACACAATACGACTGGTAAGGATAGTAGTGGATCACAAAAGATCACTAATGGATTATAATTTATTGTATAGTTTAAACATTGGTATGATAGGATCATTAAAAATATCATTGCATGTATTAGGATTACACTCTAAAATAAAATCCATGAATTCTTTAGAATCATTACATATATTATCACTTTAAAGTTGTACAGGAGTAGAAAGATCACATTTTTTTTCAATATTCTTTTGACTTGAGAGAGGAGTGATAGTCATCACAAGTAATATCATCACGAGACTCATATTATATGGATGTAACATGAATTTTTTGAGACTCTTGCATAATATCACATTATCATTACTTTGTATATCTAAAGTAACAACATCACTTTTTGATTGTATATCACATTCATTTCCATCCTTTGATATTTCAAAATAAGTATCACAAAATGTTATAGCATTATTAATATATTACAAGGGAGGATAAATATGATCAAAATCATTATCCATGCTTAAAATAGAATGTGGAATATCATATGTATTTACATTACCTACCTTTTCTATAGAAACAAATAGGTTAGAAAAAGTATTGTAATCTTGTATATTATTAGCCATGTCTAAAGGAGAATATGAATATCATATGTAGTTTCATCATCTATATTTTCAAGAGAAATAGAAAGAATATCACACTCATTCATATAATTTTCCATTTCTATGCAAGGGTTACAATTTTATAGTTATATTGATTAATGGGATGTAATGTAGTACCAAAATTGAGAGGTGAACAAGGTGTAATAATTATTGAATATTCACATTTCAATCCTTGTGAGATTTAAGAGAAATAATATACTCATTATCTATAGGTAATTTTTAAATTGAATTATGAAAAGAGGAATATAAGAGAGGAATAGAGGAAAATGGTTTTTCAATTTCTGAAATATTATGCTCACTTTCTTCTTCACTATTGTACCAATCATCTTAATTTTAGTTAGTGTAACCATACTCATAATCACAATAATATATATCATAATCATGTTACTTATTGATATAATAAGCATAACAAATTGTACTAGTGTGATCATAGTCGATTCATTATCATAAGCAAAAGATGCAACATTGTTATAGAGGAATAAATCCAAAAAATGAACGCCATTAACAATGTCATATCTAGAATCCATTTTATATTTTATAACCCAAAATAAAGAAAATATGATTAACACAAATCCTATTGCTAAGAAAAAATCAATCATATTAAGAAATAAAGGATATCAATGTGTGTAACTAGGTAGAGTGTGTTTAATTTGTAGGCTCTCATATATACTAATCCTAGACATAATTAATAAAAAAGGCTCAAAGGGCACTAACTAATAGGGATTCCACTATCTTGTAGCTGCACTATATCATCTTTAAGGTACATTGAGAGTAACTTCTTGAGGCTAACTAATTATTGATGCGCTATAAAAATAAATGATCAAAGGATTCATGTGTCTTAAAATAAAACCTAAGAGTTTTTGATATACCGTGAGGTACATGAAAACTAAAATATGTATATAGTGTTTAATATATTGAATATTGGACTAGTACCCATCACAAAACAACTCAATAAAAATTGAAGATCACTTTAAAAAAAATGAAAGCTCCTATGAGTTTTAAAACTACCAGAACATAGTTTCTAGAAAGCAAACAAAGAAAGAAAAGTAAATTTAAATTTAAATTGAAATAGAAAACCCAATTAGAAATAAATAATTTTGTGTATAGAAATAAAAAAATACTCTGAAACCTTGGACAAAAATAAAAAAATCAAAGCTCAAAAAATGTACAGGTCTTGTGAGACCCCATTTTGATAACACTTCATATTATAAGTTTCGCTACATTTTTTTAATCATTGGATATGTATTGGACTATATGGGAGGCACAAAGTGCCCACACTCTATATATTTTTTATCATTATGGACTTTAATTAACCAATTTATTAGACTTTATTTGTATGCATATAGTTACTTAGCACGATTGTCTTGAGTAGATATAATATGTTATCTAATTATTGATATTAAATGGCATGGTGACCTGTTTAACAATTTTTATAGTTTATTATATATAAACCAACCAAGATATGAGATTTAATCTTGTGACATTTATTATGATGACATCATTATGTGTGTGTGTTTTTCATATTATTTATTGATATCGATTATTTTTCTATAGACATATTTAATGTTTGAATTGAGTGTGTAGGTTATATGGGAGTCAAAGATGGGAATACGATGGAATCAGACATGCTTCAATAGATCATATACACACATAAAACCCATTCCAATCCTTTAACCTTATGCATTTCATTTTTGTAAATTGTAAATTATATAATTTTGTACACTTTTATATTTCTTTTATATTATTTTTAAAATTATGGTATTTTGGCATAAACCCACTTAAAAATAATCACCCCAAATCTACGCTAATCAATAGTAAGCTTAAATAACCTAGACGTGGGGTTGAGTTGACCCAAAAATCCATCTCTTTGTGTACAATCCTAAAATTACAATCATTTTTTACATAGTGTGTTTGAGAAGTAAATATTATCTTACAAGTCATTTTTGAACCCATACCTATACTCATTGGGTAGGTGAGGTTTTGGAAGAATTTTGACCACTTTTTGGTCAGAAAAGGGCCCTCATTTATGGCTTATATTTTCCTTCCACAATCAATTTTGTCTTTTTTATAAAATGAGTTTATTGTGCTCTAAAACACACACTCTCATTTTTTGAATTCAAATAGAGATCCACTATTGTTTGAATATCCTTATTCAAAGTCATATAAGCCTTAGATATCCATGATATTTATTTTGGTATGAATAATTCTAAGGTTGTCCTCAAAGTATAAATTTATAGAATTTCAAAATTATGAAAATCAAAGCATGAGCATTCATTATGATTTTTTTAACTTTGGATTTTCGTAAATTATCGAAGAGTTAACTTTATGATTTTATCAATTAACAAAGCTAATACATTATGTCCTAGTGATTTTATGATTTTTGTGTGTATGCATGATTACTCATAAGACTTGTAAATTTATTTTAGTTCCTAAAGCCCCTCAATTATTATGTTTCTCAAGTTTTTGAAACTCTGAGATTAGGATAGGTGGCAAGATCACGTTCATCATTGGCCCTTTAGCCTCCACAAAACTTCAAACATACCAAGAGCCCAAAACCCTAAGATCTTGATAAATGGTATCTTCATGTTAATTGGAGCTCACCATAATTCAATAAAAGTTCTATATCTTATCAGTAGATAAATTACCATGGATCATCCACATGGCAAGACCACGCTCAATTGGGACAAAGTTTACCTCATAAAAATTGTAGGTATTATAAGTCCTTGGAGACCTGAGATCATGACTCATGGCATAATCTCATGAACCTAGAACATAGAACACCAACATAAATCCTAAATATTTTGAGATTTTAAAGCTTTAAGATTAAAATATGTGGCATAACCCTATTTAATTAGAGCATTCTTAGGATAAATACCAAGTTAATAGACCTACAATATTACAACCACAAGTCTCTAAGCCCCAAAATATTGAGATCATGCCATGTGTTGACATCTAAGCCACCTGATGCCCTCTAAGGAATGTACATAGTCTAAATTTTAAATAACTATAGATCCCTAAGATTTCTCCATGTGGTTTAATACCATTAACTCATATCCCACATAACATATAAATCAAGATCATAAGTCTAAATGCCTTATGTAAATGAGATGAAGATAAATGTCATGATCAAGGAGATGCATGACCAAATTAAAAATAAATGAGTTTGATAACTAAGTAAATTATGATAAGTGAGATATCAAAACCTATATTAGAGAGATGACTGGGCACATAAAATCAATGAAAAGTTGCTATATGGCAAGTAATAACTTGCCAAAGCTAACTGACAAATTTAAATTCAAATGGAAACAAAATCAAAATTAATTATTCACATTGATGTCACATTAAATATGAATTCAAGACTTAGGATTTAGAAATATATGTGAAATACAAAAAAAGATAAGTCGCTTCACCAATAATCTACAAGTTGAACATTATAATTTTGAGCTCTCAAGCAACCAAAACCCCTAGTTTTATAGCAAATCTGTAATAAATTTTAGATAGTTTGTAAAGGAAATACATAATTTCAGATTGATAAAATGGATTCTCCAAAACCATCTCACAACTAGGCCCCCTCCTCATACTCCATCTTTGAGATCATTAAGTACACAAACACTACATTTGATAAAAGTTCCATGGACTTCAAGTTTAAATTATCTAGAATGTAGTGGAGTCTATAACATCATACTCCTCACAAGATCATCTATCCCAAGAGGAGAAGCAATACATTGATGAATTGATACCAATTATAATGTGGGGCTCCATAATGTGGCTGCATATCTAGAGGTAATGCCTTGCATAGACTTGCTTCATGATTTGTTCTTTAATGGCACTTACACTAGGGATTAATTGCATCTTAGGAAATGAAATAATGTAGTTGCATATGTTTCAGGATAGGTATTTTAAATATACCTTAATATCATATGGCTTGAATTTAACTATAATTAGGTTTCAGCCAATGTATGGGTGGAACATAAAACTATAGAGGGAAAATAAAAACAATGGTTATTTAAAAGAGGGAGGTTGAATCCCAAGGGAGGCATTTCTTCCAATAAAATAATCAAATTTAGGCCTTGTATTAGGGTAGTTATGGACATTATTAATAAACTATGTGTATTTTCTAGTATCACTTAGGTTTAGATGGAATTGGTCCCATTATTGGATATTCTCTTGACTTTAGATAAAATTATGGCCCCAAGGGAAATTATTAGTATCATATTGAAATCACAAATTTTTAGACATGAATAAAAGCCAATTGAATTTTTTTTTAACATGATGTCCTCTCTATTAGATATAGTCATTAGGATGGTCCATAGAGCTCAAGGGGAAATATGGGAGTCATCTACTGAGTACTTGAATAATAGGATTCGTGAAGACTATTCTTTCATGTTTGTTTATGGATTCAAAAATGAGATTATTGGAATTTGTGAGGACGTTTATCCTCAACTCTATTAGGACATATCCAAAATGGGAGATTATAAGTACTATCTAGACTATACCATCATTCAAATTAAGGGAACAAGAGAACCCTCTTTGTTTATACCATGCCACATATAAGACAAGGTGAAAGATTAAGAAATTATACACCAATTGTATAAAAATATACATGAGTAAGTTAGCCTCAAACACTAGGATTATTACTGAAATATCCATCTAAGCATTGGGCAACTTTAGTTTATAATGAGGGCACACCTCAATCAAATGGGGAAGGTCAAATCCCATTAGAATTTGAAGGTGGCCCATTTCATAAAATGGGACCCCAAGGGAAATGTTAGGAACAATCTTAAGTTCCTCAAGGAGAGAAAATTGGTGATCATTAGATATGGTCATAAAAAATATGAACATAATGCTATCTTTTTTAATGCTTTTGATGATTCTGAAGTTTGGACTCACATGAGGGATAATAAAATGTCAATAATCATTACCCAGACCATCCAATATGACCTATAAATCACTAAGGATTAGGCACATGAATGGTAATGGAATAAAAAGGGCCCACATGAAATGGCAATGAAATAAAAAATGCCCTAGATTCATTAATGGATTTAGCCATAGTCTCAAGAACCAACAAAACATGACCAACTTCCTTCTCCCATAGAAAAAAGAGACTAATCTATCATAGGGAGAGCCTAGTAGTCAAAAGGAGGAGAAGCTCCATATAAGGAAGGAGATGCCAATGATTATTACCTAAGCCATCCAACATGATCCATAAATCACCAAGAAAAAATCACATAAAATGGTAAAGGAAGTAGAAAGGGCATGGAGTAATCAGTGGCCTCAGCCATAATCTCAAGGCCTAATAGAATAGGACTTGCCTCCTACCACAGAAGAAGAGACTAATCTATCAAAACGAGAGCCTAGTAGTCAAAGGAAGGAGAACCTCCAAATAAGTAAGGAGATTATCAAAAGAATCATTGGTCCACATAAAAACTCCACTAATATAGTTTACACCACTTTGGACATAACCACTATAGTTATGAGGGCTTCACCTCCTCCATATGGAAAAACAAGCACATTATCTTAGGCACCTCTAGTTCTACTTACTTTGATAACACAATTAAGTCTCCCTATGTTTCAACAAAGTTATTTATCATATCTTTAAAATACTCATTATTCCCCTCAAGCACCTAAATTGAGTCCATATACACCTGTTACCATAAGTGAGAAGACATCTCCTTAAGCATTCCCTACTATACCACTCTCTTCTCCATTCAATCTTGCCTCTACCACTGTTGTTACACTTACCATCCCTCCATCATCATTTGTATTAATAGTTCCTAATTCTATGGCTCCTTCATTGGGTTTATCTTCCCCTTAACCCACTATTCACCCCATAGTTACTAACCAAAGGAAATCTAAAAAATTATAGCCTTCTTCAAAAGCCAACAAGTGGAGGAAAGACCATCATTAGGTCTTGCTACCTTAGGAAGATCCATTGATGAGAAAGTAGAGAATAAAGAGTATAAACATATAATATCACTAGTGGATTATACCATGGATGAAAAATAAGAAAATGTAGAAATAATGAAGGGAACAGAGTAAGGATTAAGTGAAGAAAGATCCAAATATGAAGCAGAGGAGGGGATAGAGCTAGAAAGAGCCAATTTCATAAGATTGAGAAGCTTGAATGAAGAAGAAACTCCACTTGGAGGACTAGACCAACACATTATTATTGAGTAATAAAGATAAAATATTAATAAGTTAGTTTATTCTCTTAATTCTTCTATTATTGTTGTATATACTCAAGCTATAAGTTTACCACCTACTATTTCTAGGCCACCATTTTTTAGTTGATTGATTCTTCTATTCTTTCTACACCAATATAAATAATGGATTAAAATAAGAAAGCCTATTTTGAGAATTTAGTTTCAATTTTTATTTTCATTCCTTGAGGGCCACCAGTCCCCCAAAAATATTTAGTTAAATTAGAGTTATCATTGCCATAATTTATACCCATACAATCAGCCACAATGACAATTTTGAAAACCCCATGCTTGACAAAGTATATGGTAGAAATCACCCTTTAGAAGGAAGTATAAGGATGGGATAATATTTTTCATCCACCCCTAAAATTTAAATTTCAAATAAGTGGTTCAATACCACCTCCAATAGTAACTATACCTCTAATGATTACTCCACCTTATACATCTGAAGACCTTCATCAACTTAAAGAACAAGGGGAACTCATTGTGCCCCAATGGGTTAAAGAGACACAAGAATAGAGGGATGATAGAATTTTTTTTGTCCTTATAGATCTAGCTATAGTTTCTACCTATTTTGACAAGCAAAGTGAAACACTTCAGAGGGTGAAAAAGAGGAAAAGTGTGAACACAAGCACAAGGGAGGAGATAGTGCTAAAATAAAGGGATAATTATTTCCCTTGGCCAAGAATTCCAAAATAAATTGAAGTGATCCTACATAATACACATAGTATTTTTTATATTTTATGAATTCAACTAGGGAGGCCATGAAAGAAATGTATAAGGGCTAAGAATAATCACAATAGCGGTTACTACAGAGACAAAGCATTCATGCCCCCCACAAAATTATGAACAATGTCTAGAGTGTATCCAAAAGGTTGTATAAGAATTTGAATATTATTCAAGTCTATTGGGGTGAGTCTCATATTGAGATGGTCTAATTAAAATAATTTGAAAACAAACTTAACTTTTTAGTTCAGTGTGCAATAAACAATGCATACAATCATTTGAGTCTAATGTCTACCCAGGATGCTGCACAAGCTTTAAATTATGTGATTTCAAAGAGGGATGGTGCCTTTAAATGGCACACACAAATGAAATTTTTTATAGGGAATTTTAAAAGCTAATAGAGTTAGGCCTTGGATATCCTAAAATATATGAGGTTCATAAATGTGATAACCTCTACTAAGCAGCTAGTAAACATGCTTAATTTTGAAACACTTATTAAGGTAGTTACATATAGCTTTAATAATTAAATTGAAAGAACCATTTATAAAACTAATTATGAAATTATGTAACTAAGAAATTTTTTTAGGGATAGAGTGACTAAGGATGAATCCCTTAAAGTAAGATTTAAGGCCTTAGAAGCATATCATATAAGGTTGATGACCGAAGCCATAAAAATATCCAAGCCTTCTATGTTCAATTTTGACATTATAAATAAGAGTTTATAGATGAATATGTATTATTTGAGAAACCCAAAGTCATAAAGGAAGCTTCTAGGTTAGTACCAAGCACACAATCAACTACAATTAGTGCCATGTCATCATAAGGTCCATAAGTTTATAGATATGAAATAATGCATAATCTAAACATGCTAGTTTTGATTCCTCAAGGGGACATAATGACCACTTATATTTATAAAACTGTCATACAATTATTTCCCACTTCTAGCATGCCACATCAAAACCACCTTAAATATATGCATGTATTTGCATGTTTTAAATTAGGATGGGATTGGTGGTTTTAAATTTATTGGCATATATGTATTATATTTTGGGTCAAGGAATATTATTTATGTACACACTTTTCATACATGCATGTTATGTATGAATTTTTGACATATGGTTCTATAATTAGACATGTAAATTTAGACTTCAATTATAGGATGAAGAATCCCCTCCCAAAGCATATATATATTTGTATACTCTCAATCCTAAATGGAGGAAACTTTTGGCTATTAAGATTAATAATAAATTATAAAGATTGTTCTATAATTAGTCTTGATGTGTAAATCTTGTTCTTCTCCAAATTTATGAGTTTTAAAATAAGTTCCATCAATATGGTATCTTACTCTTTTGGTTGTGCACACATGTTTTTGATATAGTTATTCACATTGTACAATATCTAATATGAATGATTTTATGTGATAATCATAATATCCCTTTGTAGATGTGCAGTTACAATCTCACAAATACAACAATATTTGATTATATGTATTAAATTTCACTATATTCTTATTCCCTTGGAATTTTAATGCTATTTGATTATCTTTATGCTAATAACAACTTGTATCAAGCATTGGTTCTTGATTGTTTGTCTAACCCCTAGTTCAAGATCTAGATTAGAAAGGTTTCATCTTATTTGATTCACAAAATTTCTTCTCTACCCTACCCTTATTTATTTTTAGCATTTTTTTCATCCTAGCCACTTTAGGTTAGACTCATCATCAATAAACCCATCTAAATTATATCTAGACTCATGTCATATCCAAACCATATGAGGTAATCAATTGCTCTTCTCAATGCTATTCCACCACCAGGTTGTTTATAAAATCCAATACCCTACATCTCATGCCTTGGAGTGAATATTTATTCATTGATCCTAAAATTTTAGGGGATACCTCATAATGTTCCCTAGTGTATATAAAACTCACATCAATAAGAATTTATTTGGTGTTAGAAGGAGGGCCTTTCATTTCTTTAAAAATATCACTTGAGTTGCACTAAATACACCTAGAATACTAACAAGGTCCACCTCAGATATTGACCTACTATTCCCACCTTTATAAATCCATACAAAATTAATGTTAGATAGAGGTGTATTAGGAAGACCCTAGGCCCAATCATATTCCTGGAATAGGATACCCCATATTCCTCTATGTATGATGGCCCTATCTTGGTTAGTTATTTTATTGACATCCCTAGATATGTACATGATCTACTTATAAACCTTGAAAAATAACTTCATTCATTTTCTCCTTTAAGAGGAAGGGCTGCTAAACAACATGTAAAGTCATAAAAAAATACCATAGGGATACTTAATGTAATCCATGAAGACGTAGCATGCTAACTTTTCCCTTTTACCTTATAGGATACTGCTTGTGATTGTATCCTCAACCTATCAAAAGGCTTAATCACCTCTTGGAACTAGTGTAAAAATACTTTTTTGGCACACTTTGGGTAGGTCACTAGCCTAAGTGTCATACATAAACACTTTTCTACAATGAAAATATAACTCACTGAACTAGTCTAAGACTTTAACACAAGATTCCAAAAGATGTACAACTGACTTGAAGCTACCTATAAACTTAGTGAGTACATCTTCCTTTAGATTTAATAATAGTTATCTTTCTTTGTAGAGTTCCCAATGTTAATATGATACCTTTGGCTTACATTGAAGCTATCAACATTGATAGGCAATTGAATCCTCAGTCACAAGATATTGACCCACTTAATATTGGTCCTAATTTCTTAGACCTAAACCTTATTCCAAATGCTAATCATAATGTTGTGGCTTAAAATTAGAACTAGGTGTATACCAAATTAAATTTATCCCATGATCCACCTAACCAACACCTTAGCTTCTTGAAAAGTCCTATATTTGTATCTAACCAATAAAATATGAACCAATCTTTGATATCAATCAATACTACTACTACATAGGGAATTATTATTGATTATACAAAAGTGGAATTGGATGCCATCCAATGAAGGGTACAAAAGTTGAGAAATGAATTTTTTAGCATGTATAAGTGGATGGGAAACATCATGGGGTAGAATACCACTCCCAATTTTGCATATCATAGGTACAATAGGCATTTCAATGGACCTAGGAACAATATAGAGTAACAACCACCTAATAAGATGCCAGAGATAAACATATTGGAAGTAGAAATTACTAATTGGTGTCATGTCCAAAACGCAACACAACATGATGAGATAGACTACATAAAATTCTTCACTACCTTTGAAATATTTTAGAAATAAATGGATAGACAAGAAGGCTTTTCAAATGAGCTAGAGCCATCTTCCTCTAATGATCCAAGTCCTCCCATCACATCCATGGTATTCAATACATATGACCTCCTATTCCTATTGGAAGATGAAAATGAACTTGAGGATAACATAGATGAAATTCATGCCTTTCAATAGTTCTGGAGGAACAATTATAATTTGAGGAATAAAAAACTTGTTACTACTTCCATTCCCCCAAAAAAGAGTGCTACTACTCCTCCAAATCCTAAGGCCAACAATAATCCATCTCCTCAAAAAGGAAATGGTTGATTACAAAATATAGATCCAAAAAGCATAAGAGGATATAATATTTTAAAAGATATGAAAAAGATCAAGGTGAATATCAGTCTTCATGAGCTTGACCAAATAACCAAACATAGAGAGTTATTACTCAAAACCTTAATCAGGTTATCATCTAAGGATAAGTCAAAAGTTGCACATATAACCATGGTCATTTATAAGGACAAGCTTGAAGTATCACCCTTTCTATTAACCATTATATTATTTAGAAAGAATGTGTGTAATTATTTGGTTTAATCACGTGCCTTAGCCAATGTAATGCTTAAAACTATATGCAAGAAACTAGGTTTGACCCTAGACAAATATAAAAGTGTGGTCCTACAACTAGACAAGTATTTTATCCCATGTGTTGGGGAGTTGAAAAATTTACACATTCTACTTGCATCTAAACCATGTGTGCAATAGTACATAGATATTATAGTCATCGACATTTTGTAAGCTTACAACTTGTTACTGAGCTAAGATTGGTCAAAGACACTAAATGGATATATGGCAACAAACTTCTCACATATGTGGTTGCCTTTGAAAAGAGTAGCCAACCATATTTGAGTACACTAAGAAATAAAGATGAAGTACCTAATCATATAGTACAATGCTAAGAATGAAAATTTTAACTTTTCATCCTCATATGCAGGTGTGTACACATTCACTACCAAGAAATAACCCCATGAACAAGAATTTGAAGGTCATTTCTAGTTATGGACTCTCCAAGTTGATGGATCTAGGTTAAAGTAGGGTTTAGGTGTTGGCATAGTTCTCATCAACCTAGATGGTTAATAATATATAGCTACATATATTTTGTAATTACCTTACACCAATAACTAAGTCAAGTATGAAACCCTAATCTTAGGTTTGGAGGTTATAATGAAACATAAAATCAAGTAGTTTTAGATATTTGGTGATTTAGAACTAGTTTTCAACTAGATCAAAAAGAAATACCAATACAAACTAGCTTACTTAAATAAATACAAACACCAAGCATGTGATTTGATCAAATAATTTGAAGCATTCAACATCAAAGCTAACCCAAGGGAAGATAACCAAATATAGATTCACTAGTATCTTCAATAGTCAATCTAACACCACTCTAAGAATCCAAGATGCAATTTTTTTTTGTGGAGTTGGTTCCTTGCCTATCTGTCCCAAATAATGTGGAAAACTTTTAGGTATTTGGTGATGATCAATAAATCATGTTTATGAATAGTTTTAGGGCATGTGAATCTTAGATAATAAATGAAATAGATGTTAAACCCATGTATTTAAGACTTAGGAGAAGACAATGTCTTACAAATTAAATAAAATTTTATTCCCATGGGGATGGTCTCATTAAAGCAGGCTTTCGATGTGGATCCACAAGCTTAGAAATACAAATAACTTGAAATAATTGAATATAATTTTGTCAAGGAGAATTTGAGTAAGGATCAACATCCCCAGTATATAAACATTGGTTTGAATTATATTGAATGTGAGAAATGAAAATTTAATGTATACTAATAGAATACAAAGATGTTATTGCTTGGAGGTATGAATATTTCAAGGCCTTCTAACCTAGGGTCATCACACATACCATCCCACTAAATCCATAACATAATATTTTTAGGCATTGATAGAGACCATACATCCAATTTTATAACCTCTCATTCATATGAAGTACAAAATCTATTAGATGCTAGGATTATTTTTCCAATCAGGCATTCCATCTAGGTAGCTAACCTAATACCAATCAGGAAGAATAATGAAGAAATCAGGTTATGCATTGATTTTAGAAATTTGTATTAGACATAAAAAAGGATAACTATCCATTTCCCTCTCTGGACTAGGTAATTCAAATGGTTAGTGGATCTAATATGATGTCCTTCTTGGATGGATTCTCAGGTTACAATAAAGTTATATTAGAATCATAAGATAGAATGAAGATTGCCATTATAATTAAGTGGGGCACTTTTTCATACAAAAAGATGCCTTTTGGCCTAATTGATATAAGACAATCCTTATATCAATCTATGGATTTTTAATTTTAATAGATTGTTTGTAACTTTATCATTATTTATATGAATGACCTAACAATATTTTTAAAAGATAGAGTTGATCATGCAGACCACATGCAAAAAGTATTTGATAGGTGTAGAAGATATGGAGTATCAATAAATCTGGAGAAGAGCATCTTTGGAGTCACTAAAGGAAAACTGTTAGGCCATGTCATTACTAAATATGGGAGTTCCATCAACCTATATTGAATCTAGGCCATTTTTAAGTTGACATCTCCTAACAAAAAGGAGTTGAAGTCTTTCTTTGGTAAGATAAAATTTCTAAGGAAATTTATTTTTGGGTTTGTAGAAATTGTCAATCCATTGAATGTCATGATGAAACAAGATGTTAGAATAGAATGAAAAATATAAGCCAAGAAGCTTTCTGAGATATTAAAACTAACATTTCTTAGGATTTAGTTTTGATTAACCCAGAATTCACAAAATATTTCTTCCTTTATTCATTCTCTTCAGAGCACACTATAACAACTTTTTTCATACAAAAGGTAGATGACAATAAACATCCAATTTCTTTCATGAGTAATAACCTAAAATATGTAGAGTTAAGGTATTCAATGATATATAAAAAAATATATGAATTGATTAAATCTACAAATAAGTTCATGCATTATATTATGAAAACAAGATGTATGTCTTCATTCTAGACCCAACTATCAAGTTTACACTTAGTCAAAATGAATTAAATGAAATAAGAGGTAAGTGGATGGAAAAAATACAAGAGTTTAATATTAAAATAAAACCAACCAAGATGGTGTGAGGCCAATGAATCATCAAGCTCATGTTTGAGACCAATCCACACATCTACATTGAACATATCAATAAGACTCAGGTGGTTGGTGGTGAATGGTATGCCCACATCATCCACTACATACTCACAAGTATATGTCCCTTTGAACTAAACAAAGAGAAGAGGTGAGACCTTAGGCTCAAATTATCCCATTATATGATGAAAAGGGAGTGTTATACTAGAATACTTATGAAGGCATATTATACCAAAATAATTATGAAGGCATCTACTTGAGGTGTGTTTCAAAAGAAGAAGCCATAGACATCCTAGATAATTTACACCAAAATATAGGTAGTAGACATACCTCATGAAATGTAATAGCTCATAAAATTTTAAGAATGGGATACTGCTACCCTATAATTTTCAAAGATGCCCACCATCATGTTCAAAATTTCCATGAATGCCAGGTGTTTAGAAAAAGGGAAGTGCATGCCACTGTTCCCCTACAACTAGTCATTGCAAGATGCCATTTTGATTAATGGGGTCTTGAATCCATTGGGTTTATCAACCCAAATTATTTAGTAGGGTATAAAATTATCGTAACAACCACTAACTATTGCACTAGATGGATAGAAGCTATGGTCACTAAGAATTTTAAAGCATTCAATGTTATAAAGTTTTTGGAAGAGAATATACTAACTAGGTTTGGTACTCTAATATCTTTAGTTTGTGATAATGGTCCAGCCTTTCAATCTATAAAATTTACTAAATGGGCCTATTACAACCAAACTATCATCAAGTTCTCTTCAAATTACTATTCAAAAGGGAATGAAGTGGTTAAATATACCAATAAAAATATGATGGATGCCATCAAAAAGATAGCACAAGACAAACCAAGATAATGACAATTGCTACTAAAGTATGAACTTTTGGCAAATAGAACAAGACATAAGCAATCCCTTAAGGTTTCACCTTTCTTACTAGTGTACATAAAATAACCAGTTTTCTCTATCATTCTTAAAATACAAACATACCAATTTATGCAATAATACATGAGATATGATGAAAGAATATAATCCAGACTACTTGATATAGTTTAGATAGAAGATGAACAAATATAAACACTTCATAGCTTCAACAAACACCAATATATTTTCAAAATATGGTTTGAAAAAAGGTCTAAAATCAAGGATTTTAAGATTTCAAGATTTTAGACCTAGTGATTTTATGGGATAAAGTGTACGAGAAGAAATGATAACATGATAAATTTACTCCTTTATGAATTGAATTATATAAAATATATGAAATTCTAGGTAACAATGCCTTTTACTTGAGGGACCTCCAAGGTAATGACCTTAATTTTATAGTTAATGGATAATTTTTAAAACATTATTTTATGGTTTTTCCAATTAGAGATGCTTTTGAATGATTGTAAGTGAACATGTGGATGTAGGAGTAGAATAAATTTCTCTTTCTAGGTGAATCTTTCTTGATTTCTAGGTTAATCTTTCCTAGTTTTCTTAGATTAGGTTCATAACTTTATGCATTTACTTTTGGTAGATTAGTTTTATTAAAATTTTAGAACCAATCAAATGATTTCCTATGTTGTAATTATAAAAGACTTTCCAAAAACAAGGGAATGGTATAAAATAAAGCACAATTGGTGTTCACCAAGATTTGTTTTGGCAGTGCTTGAGTTCTAAGATTGAGGTATGTGTCATGATTGAATTAAGTTTTACCCAGATTAAGTGGGTTCACCAATCATTTGGGATTTAATTTGATATACTCATGCAAATTTTATAAAGACTTATCATTTATAAAAGATCAACTATACTATTACATGCTAAAACTTGGATGAGATATAATAAACATTGAAATGGATGCACACTGGTAGGGACATATTGATTAATATCAATTTTATTATACATACACCCAACCAATGGTGATCCCAAAATTTATTTTATCATCTATGTTAAAAAAAAAATAATGCAAACTTATGGAAGAAGGGTGACTCAAGTAATATCTACTGGGGCTATGGATGCTTGAATGGAAGTAGATCAAGGCTTAGAGTGGAATCATATGTATGTCTATCAGGGCTATGGACACTTGGATGGAACTAGAGTAATACACAAGATTCACTTACTATTTATTTGAAAAATCTGAAATTAAAATGAAACCTATAATGTTTATTTAGGTCTTTATTAAAACTCTCATAACAAGGATAAAACTAATTTCAAAAAATCACACATCTAGATCCTAGGAATGAAAAGGGTTGGTATGTCACATGGGGAAGAATGAGTCTTTTTCAAGGGACTAGTTTACTTATTCATTCTTTTTTAGAACTAAGTTCTGTTATGATGTATTACTAAAATTATAGTTTCTAAAATACTTAGGCATATTCCCTCATCGAATCACCATTTGTTGTGCCTTAACACACACACCCCCATTTCTGAATTCAAATAGGGACCTACTATTATTTGAATATCCTTATTCAAAGTAATATAAGCCTTAAATATCCATGATATTGATTTTGATATGCATAAGTCACAGATTATCCTAAAAATATGAAGTTATAAAATTCCAAAATTATGAAAATAAAATCTTGAGCATTCGTTGTGATTTATTTTAACCTTGGATTTTCATAAATTCTCCCAAAATTGACTTTATGATTTTATCAACTAATATAGATAATATATTATATCCTAGTGTTTATATAGTTTTTGTGTGTATGCAATACTATTATAAAGACTTAAAAATTATTTGAGTTTGCAAATCCCCTAAATCATTATGTTTATTGAATTTTTATAACTCTAAGATTAGGATAGGTGGCATGATCATGTTCATCCTCATCCCTTTGGATTTTATATAAATTCAAACTCTCTAAGAGCCTAGAGCCCTACAATCTTGATAGATGGTATCATTGTGTTAATTGAAGTTTTCCATAGTTCAACAAAAGTTTTGTACCTTATCGATAGATGAATCACCATAGACTATCCATGTGGTAAGACCATGTTTAACTGGGACAAAGTTTGATTCATAGTTTTTAAAAGTCTTTCAAGTCCCTTAAGCCTAAAGATTACATCACGTGGCATAATCCCATGAACCCAAAATCCAAAATATCAAATCAAATCCAAATTGTTTTAATATATTTAAGCTTTGAGATCAAGACATATAACACAATCCCATTCACTCAGAGCATTCCAAGAGAAATACCAAGTTAATGACCCTATGAATCTGCAACCTCTAGTTTGTGAGTCCCTGAGACCTGAAATCATGCCACGTGTTGACACTCAAACCACCTAGATCCCTCTAGGGTATATACATAGTCAAAATTTCAGATATCTCCAAAGCCCCAAGATCACTCCACATGGCTCAATCTCATTAATTTTTAGCCTTCAAAACATATAAATTAGGATCATAAGTCTAAAGACCCAGGGTAAATGAGATGAAGACAAATGTCACAATCAAGGAGATGCATGGCTAGAGTAAAAATCAATGAGTTTGATATCTAAGATAAGGTTGGAAAATGAGATATCGATACCTATGTTAAAGAGATGACTGGGCACATAAATTCAATGAAAAATTACCATATGACAAGCAATAACCAACTAAAGTTGACTGATAAATTTAAATCCAAATATGAAAAAAAATCAAAATACGTTATTCACATTTATGTCAAATGAAATATGCATTCAAGGCCCAGGATTTGATAATATATGCAAAATCCAAGCAAAGATAAGTCATTTCACCATTAATATACAAGTCAAAATTTGCAATTTTGAGCTCTTAAGCAACCAAAGACCTAGTTTTTTCTAGTAAATCTATAAAAATATTCAAATAATTTGTGAAGGAGATAGACAATATTATATTGATAAAATGGCTTATCTAAAACCATCTCATAGCCAAGACCTCTCCTCAAATTCCATCTATGAGAGTATCAAGTACACAAACATTACATTTGGCAAAAGTGCCTTGGATGTTAAGTTCCCTTACTACTCATATATTTATAATGTAGTAGAGACCATAGGATCATACTCCTCATAGGATCATCTATTATAATAAGAGAATAAATACATTGATGAATCAATTTTGATTAAGAACATGAGGCTCCATAATGTAACTGCAAAGCCAAAGGTAATACCCTACATAGACTTGCTTCACGATTTGTTCTTTAATGGCACTTACACTGGGGATTGATTGCATCTTAGGAAATGAAAGAATGTAATTACATATGTTTTGGGATGAGTTTTTGAAAGGTAATTAAGGATTGTAGGGTCTGAAGTTGCCTATAATTAGGTTTTGGCCAATATATAATTGGAACATAACATTGTAGAGGGAAAATTAAAACAATGGTTATTGAAAAGGGAGAGGTTGAATCCCAAGGGAGGCATTTCTTCCAATAACATAATCAATTTTAGACCTAGTATTGGGGTAGTTATGTCCATTTTAAATAGGTTGTATGGATTCACCATTATCACTTACATGTATGTGTGATGGGTCCCATTATTGGACATTCTCTTAACTTTAGAAAAAATTATGGCCCTAGGGGAAATTATCAGTGTCAAATTAAAGGCACAAATATTCATACATGAACAAAGGGCAGTCGGCAAAAATATTTACATGATATCCTATCTATTGGATGCATTCATTGGGACAATCTAAAAAGCTCATGGGGAACTATGGAAGCCATCTGTTGAGTACTTGAATAACATGATTTGTGAAGACTATTCTTTCCTATTTATTTAAAAATTCATAAATGAGATCACCAAAGTTTATGAGGATGTTTATCCTCAAGTCTATTAGGGTATTTCTAGCACATATATGCCCAAGATATCTGAGAGTTTGAGAAGGAGCATGTCTAAAATGGGAGATTATTGGTACTACCCAAATTATACCATCATTCAAATTGAGGGAAAAAGAGAGCCCCCTTTATTTTTACCATGTCATGTCCTTGACAAGGTGGTAGAGTAATAAATTGAACAACAATTATATAACAATATAGATGAGGAAATTAGCCTCAAACACCAATATTATTACCACAAGACCCCCCTAAGCATTGGAAAACTTTATTTTATAATGAAGGCACACATCCATCAAGTGGATAAGGTCTGAACCCATTAAAATTTGAAGGTGGCCAAATTTAGAGAATGGTGCCCTAGGGGAAATGTTAATAACTATATTAAATTACTCAAGGAGAGAAAAGGGGTGACCATTAGATGTGGTCATCAAGAATATGAACATGATACTATATTTTTGAATGCTTCAGATGGTTCTAAAGCCTGAAATCACATGAGGAATAATCAGATGTTAATATACATAGGTCAAATAGTCTCAATTTTATACAATTTATTATATAAGGGTTTTGAATCTCCTTATAGATTATACTCGATCCTATTTTAGGACATAGATTTTCTAGAGTTACTATGTAATTATGGGTTTGATTTGCCAAAAAATTATATAAGACATGTATAGGTTAGTCTGGAATCGCCAGGTATATATGTATATATATGTATGTATGTGTGTATGTATATGATAATAACCACCTATGACACAATAAACTTAAGGTAATAATTATATTTTGGTTGGCATGGTTTTTTAATTGAAATAAAAAATATTTGAAAGGCTAATTATGGATATGGTCAAGACATTTGGTAGACCGTATTGTATAGTTTATAATTTTAAAACTATACTTTTTTTTTGATTTTTTTTAGTGACATTTATAAGATCGAGTAAAAAAAACATGCTCTTCATTATATATGATTTTAATAAATAAAAATCATAACAATAAATAATTTTCAAACCTAATGTTTATTTTATTTCTAATATTGAATGAGGTGCAGGTGGAATTAAAGCTATGGGGATTAAGGTTTATATATTTTCTCATTTTTTAGTGAAGTGACACTGACATATTAAGGATCCCAAAGCAAAATTTAATGTTGGTCCAACACATCACCTATGGGATTAATGTTACTCAAATACATATGTGATGGTTTATCAAAATTTCTTGTCATTTATGCAAGCTATTAGTGGAAGTGAAGCTATGGTAGCTGGAATAATGGGACGAGAGGTTAGAAATAAAGTTGTAGACAATTTCTAAGATGGTTTCCTTATGATTTCAATATCAAGGTATGGATTTGTGTTTTTTTTTTAAAGACTAAGAGAAATTATTTACATGCATAATAATCTATCTTGAAATAAATAAATATAATGATAAGTTTCTTGAAAAATATTTATTTAAATATATTTGATGATAATTTCTTGTTTTTTCAAGTCATTGATGCAAGATAATGGTGGAAACAAAGCTTTAGTAGTCAAAATATTGGGATGAGGAGTAAATAATTTATAATCTAGTTTCCTTGTGATTGCAACAATAAGGTATGGATTTGTGTTTCTTTTTGTAAGAACCCCTCCGATCAAGTACCAAAAAATGTACTAATTTTTTTTAATTACTTATAATTTACTTGGAAAGGTATTCTTACTTATCCTTCCTTAATTCATCAAAGTATGAATCATCATGGTTCACTGAGTCAATTTTTACATAGAAGATGACAACAAACCTTAGAATAACGTGTGACACTGAATGTTCACTATCTAAGCAGTGACATTAACATAATACACAAATCACATGATAAGCACTAAAATCAATTCAAATGGTCACAAAGATTTATATGAAGCCAATCCAACCCTACCTAGCCTAGGGACCTAGACTCGATGCCCCCACCACAACTTTGGTAGCCTACATATCCACTCTTTAGAATTAGGGTCTGATGTAGTTCTCCTTTCACTTGTGATGCTCTCCTCCATAAGACATCATCAATGAAAAGGTTGACACTCTAAGCCAAACAAGGAACAAATAATTGTGACATAGATGAGCTTATAAAGCTTTGATCGTAAATCCCATGGCTAAATGACACACTCAAGTTACTTATATCATATCACCTTACTAATCTAGGCTTGTGTACTTACCCAAGTACTCTCATATAAAAACCTAGATAATAGCACTGATGAAGGACTACACATTCCTTGATCCATAGAGAATTAACTCAACAATATTTTAGGGTAATCAATACATGGATAAAACATAAAACATTCACATTATGGATAAGTTTAATATGATTAAAATGATTATACATGTGATCCAAGAATTCACTTAGTTGATCATAAATGTCAAACTTAGGAAAACATATTAGGGTTAGTTTCCTATCCCTGTGCTTACTCACCGAGCTACCATATATATCTACAATATCACCTACATGCACAAAATTAGGGCTAGATGTAGTTCTCCAAAACTACTGAAGGTATATGCGATTGATCAAAATTATTGTCATGCAAGAGCTTAAACTAGAAGGTAAAGATAACCTCCTTCCTTATCTACAATGAGAAATCACAACAATATTTACAATAATGAAACTTTAAATCAATGTGTACCCATTAGTATTAGTGATGACCATCATCATTCTCATGTCCATAGCCATCACCATTCTTATGGTTATAATCACCTACATACGAGTTTATCTAACCATAGATAAAAGGTGTCCTTATCATTGGCTACGATATTGTAGTCAAGGTTTTATTTGCTTTCATAATTTGAAAATAGAGTCAAATTTATGGATCCAAGGTTTATAATAGCGTGGTTACTAAATTTATAACCCTAAGCCTTAGGTATCACAAAGGTTTCTAAAAATGACTAGAGTTTATTTTTATGTTTATAAATAAACTTAGACTAGCTCTTAATATACATGAATTTATCTGTAATGAATTATGAGTTATTCAAAAAATATTTAAAATGATAATCATTTCAATAATTATTTATGCATCCACATTTATCAATAAACTTAAAACTTTGAATTTAATTATATTTCTCATTACATAACCAAACCAAGACTCCTTATATGCATTTCGAAGCTAAAGAAGAAGGGAATGAAACCTAGAAATTGTTTGATCAAGTTCCACTTTAGTTAGGAGAAAAAAAAGCATTTTTGATGCTCCATAATATGCATTTTCACAAATTTGTAAAAAATAATTAAACAACTTTCTTATCTTTTGAATATTTTATTGAAAGAGGGAAGAATTTGGTTATTTCCTAAGGAGGAATAAAACTAGATTAAAATGAGGATTATTCTGATGGATTTCAAAATATTTCTATCGAATTATAATATATGTGTAAATTCTTCTTACATTTACTTAGAAATATACCAAAATGAAAATCATTACATAATGGAATAAGACTAATTCTAAAATGTAAGCTCCAATATAATTTTGTTTCTAGTTGTCATCTTCCACTAAACAACTTCGTAGGATAATATTATCATTTAAAATCTCTATATCCTTCATTATTCAATTAGTAAGATATTATACATAGGGAAAAGATAAATAATGATATAATAACAAGTTTAATTTATATCCTTTAACACAACACTTATTGTAAATGCTCACTAAGCGTTAAATTTAAAAGCTAACCTCATTATATTAAGTAGATGACCGCTTCAAAATTTCCTATTAAGACTAAACAATTCAATTTTCAAACCAAAAGCCACACTAGGAGTTTCAACCAAAAGAGCTTGTTTCCATAAATATTACATGAACCCTTTAATGTATTAGTGTCAGTTCCCTCCCAAGATTATATATATATATATATATATATATAAATATATATATATATATATATATATAAATATAATGAGATGAAGCACCATAATCAAAGATGTACACATGTATATGATAAATTTTACTATCATTACTATGCTCCACTCATAGAAGTTCATATTTATTAAAACTCAAAGGTGTTTACATTCATTAGAAAGGTAATTTTACCAAATGAATACTGAAAATAGTTCCATCTCAAAGGTCCTAAAGACACCATCTTATTCTCAACAAGACTTTGTCATATGTAAATACTGATAAAACACACACACACACACACACACACACACACACACACACACACACACACACACACACACACACACACACACACACACACACACACACACACACACACACACACACACACACACACACACATATCTCTGTGTGTGTGTGTGTGTGTGTGTGTGTGTGTGTGTGTGTGTGTGTGTGTGTGTGTTTGTTATAATTATAAAAACAAATTAAAACCATACAATGCTACACCTGTTCTCTTCTTCTAAATTTTGTACTATCACTAAAGTTTCCTACCACACCCATTCAAGGAAATACTTAGATCATACTATGGATCAAATAAAAATAACATAAAATGTGCCATACTTCTAAGATGTCTCTTTAATAAATAAATAAAAAATAGAATGATAAATAAGTAATTATACAAAACAAAATGTTCAAAATGAAACTTATACAACCATAAAAGAACACCATAATTATATAGAAATAAATAGTAGTTGGATGTACACTTACCATAAAAATAATAGCTTGAAACAAGTTATCAAGACTCATTTGTTTAATTTGGCATCAAACAAGAATAACCAATTATGTCAAATATAAGCATCATGTCTAAAACTAACAGGAGTAAAACATCTCTACATGAGACTAAATCAACATAATAAAGCTATAACACTTGCCATTTTCTAAGTCATCATGGTATAATTGGTAACCTGAGTCATTTGGATATCTCTACGTATAAACCCTAGCCTCAAATAGAGGTCCCAAGACTACCCTAATTCTACAAACTGGTATTTATTAGTTACTTCATTCATAGTAGAAAGTATCCAACAATGGTGCCATAGAGCCATCGAGGAACTTGATATCCATCATAACTATCATTGCTCTTAATTAGGATGGTTAATGCCTTGCTAAGCAAAATTTTTACATAGGATTGTGTCCTTAACTCCTTAACATGGATGCTACAAAAATTGGTTTTATTGTCTTTCCCTCCTTGCTCCTTTCATCTAATCCTCTATTATTATCTGCGTCACCTCTTTCCTCTCAAATGCATCATTTTATTTTGCAACAAAGTTAAAGTGTTTCCTCCACCTCTTTGAAAATAATCACCCTTTCCACTCTCCTTAGCTCTCAGATATGTTATCTTCTTTCATATGGTATGTACATAGTGAGGATCATTTAGCTTATTTAAGATATACTACAACAAGGATAAATTACAACTGTCGACACATCATTCTTCTCCTCTAGTACACAACAAGTCTAAAAATGATGTTCTATTTCCAAATAAAATGTTCTCCCACTTCTTTGTTGGCATGGCATACTCATTCTCTTTCTAAGACACCAATCACATGTTGTTCATAACTCTTCACTACTTTTAAAAACAAGTCTTAGTGCTTCCTTTTTCCATCTCTATCATTATGGCATCCCATCGACTAAACTTATCTACCACCAACTCTATGCCTTTTTATTCTCCACGAGTTATGGCATCACCAAATCTATGCCTTTTTCTTATCCACCATTCATGGCATTACACTCCATCATTTATACTTGGTCTGCCATTTAATTTCAAGCATGCATTATTTAATTCCCTTTAATTGATATTGGATGGTCTAGTACAAATTATAGTAATGCCTCCACCTCTACACCACTTTATTATTATTTTTAAATGCCATTCCATTTTATAAATATTTATTATATTTCATTTAATTTGAATTTGAATTTACCTAAATAAAATATCCAAAATTAAGATGAGACATGTAAATTCATTTTGATAAGTGACTAGTAGATTTAAAAATTGATTCGGTGGTTAATTCCTTAAACTGAGTGTCACAATAATGTCTTATATCCTTAGAAAAGTATGATGAGGATAATCACCATACATCTTTCCTATGACCAACATTTAAACACACTTTTTAAGAAATTTCTACATATCTCCATGGTAAGTATCCCCTTTTACAAAATATATATTATGTTCCAAGATACTAGCATTAATGTTGATATAGTTATCTAGCTGTATCAACTAAATAAGTTTCAAGACATAATTGTCAAAGTGGTGACATAGATCGAACCACTTACCAAATAGATCAAGGTGAATAATGACTCTATACAATAGTTCTTTGGCCTTATTTAGACTTCATTACCACTAACAAGGCATATTGTTCAAAATGCATGCATATATACCATAACCAATACATCATAAATGACACATACGCCATCATTGACAAAAGAGTAATAGCTCATTATTAGGGTATCATTGATAAGTGCCCTAAAACCCAACATATAAAAATGGGATGTGACATCCTCCCCATAAAAAAGACATCACTCTGATGGCTTAGTTATCTTAGGATTATTTATAAACATAAAATAAAAGTCTCATAATTATCCAACTGTATTGTTGATCAGGTAGTACCTTTGGAAAACATGAGTTATTTTAAAAAAATGTTTTACTTTTATTTGACTTCCTGTCAATGGAAACCCACAAGTTTGATTTCTTAGCAATATTTGGTTTGGTTTTTTTTCTTTTGTTCACAATAGATGCACTTGATCAACAAGTTTTCCTCAAACTTAATTTATCACCTATTACAATCGGGGTGAAAGGTAAAAATAATCTCATATGTGTCCCATGCCACATATGTGAAATGTTATCACAAATCACATAAATATTTTTCATTAACCATGCACACGTGAGATCCGCACAAAGTTAAAAACAGATGGCTAGGGAGAGTTACATAAAGCCTCTAAGTTAATACTGTCACTATTCCATGTAGCTCTCAACAAGTATGATGATGAATAAGAACCAGAAATAATAAATATCTAATGTATAAAAAAATACAATATTAAGGAATAAACATTCCTTAGTATACATGCATATGGCCATATGATTGAATTTGACAAGTCCCACTTGCCAAATCCTAGATTCGATAAACTCCCCTTATTGGATCCAAACTCAATAACTACCAAGTCAATGTGAGACTAACTAGGATTCCCTCCCATCTCTTAGTACTCACATTCCTTATTTATCACTCATCCCTTAGATCTACCCAACCTATGATCTCCAGAAAGTGCACATGGTTCAATGTTTCACACAACATTTCATATTACTTATGTAAGATGATATTTTAATTATATTGATAAGAACATATTGTAAAACTTTTCAATATTCTTATTAGTTCAAATTCACTGAAACTTCTTAAAATTCAACTATCAATCCTCATCACTCTATGTGATTAAATTAACCTAGTTTTTTTCAAATTATGCTTGAATATTTTTGGATCCACCCTCCTTTATCATGATGTTCCACACATCATGAGATTATGTTAAACAAGTTCTTAGATAAACCAGACCTAAGATAGTTAATAGGGGCTAATTGATTTGTAGTACAACTCATATAATTATCAAGTACAACCTTGAAAAAAGGAGAAATTACATCGTATAAGGAGTCAAAATACATATGACACTCCTTAATTGATTCATAAATTATTTCATTTGTAAAATTTATCTTCATAAGTAAAGAAAATCCCAATAATCATGGATGTACAACACCTGATCAAATCATCAAGCTATCCACAAGAATCTCCTAGGAATCATAACTCCAATCATTGGTGTGGCATGGTTTCACACAAGTGGCAATACAAGCCCAAGATTCAAATTAGTTATCAAGTATGGTACTGCATACCATCATATTACTCATTGAGTTATACATGTACTATCAAAAAGATGCAATAGTCAAAAGGAAAAGTGAAAAGTCAATTCAAAAGGTTGACACCCATAAAGGTTTAGATATCACAATCCAGGATAAAACACATGCTAAAAAATCTAGCATGCATGGGAATATTATGATTACATCAGGAAAAACCTTGTTCATGACATGTAAGCACAAGTGGATTGCCTCCACTATCGACATCACAATATTATAAATATCACCAATAGTGCTAAACAAATTCTCTAAGCCACTAGAATAGATTTTCACAATAAGATTATCTTATACCCTTAGTAATAATGAGGGCTAAAATACCCTAAAAGGTTCACACTAAGACCCCAAATTTATTTTGCTCTCATCCCTCTTGGTGAGAGAATACACCAGAAGTTTCCTAACTCATTTTGCTAGAGTGTAAAAGTAACAATTGACCATAACCTTTGGATACACACATTCAAACTAGATTTGAATGCCTCAAAAGTAGTAAATGCTCTCAATATATTAGATTCACAATCTAACATGATCATCTCTATAAAAATGTCAAAACCTACACCCAATTAGTGCCAAAATGTATCAATAACCCATAAGAACCTATCTTAATGAAACCTAATATACAACTCTATAAGATAAATGCTTGAGTGTGTAGCTAACTGACATATCTCACTACCAAAAGAGACAAGGTCATCTACCACCAAGAGACAAAACATATAAATGAACTCATATGAGATTCCCTATCAAGGCTATCCATGTGATATCACTAATTTATCACTCTAGCCGAGGGTCACCTCACACACTCACATATAAGTGAACAAGTATAATGGAAACCTATGTATAATATCATGGATCCTCAATTATGACATGGACCACAATGTATGAAACCCTCTAGGTTCCATGTAGACAAGGATTTGGCCAAGGAAAAACAACTATCCATGAACTCCTTTAGGGACTAATTATATGGAAAGAGTCAACATCTATGGAATGAGGGAATGGTTTACTTAACATGCTCACATCGATTTTAATCTCATTACATAGGGTGAGGGAACCACAAGAAATCATATAATCTCTCCACTATAAGGGCAAGGTAACATCATACAAAAAAAGGGTTCATTGGTCCAATGAAAAACTTAAGATCACCTGACATCTATTCCCATTTGTTTTGTGTTGAACCACCAATACAATAACATAGATCATAATCCTCAAAAATACACAAGGAAATACCATAATAAAAATAAAATAAATATATGATGCAGGTGATTAAACCATAATTTGATTCCACAACTAGGTATCTCATGGTCTCCAAGCCTTGACACATGATGGTTATCATTCTGATTACCCTTAGAATCTATGTTGATTCCAATCCATCATCACTATGCATTCAATTGTACCTAATCCAAAAATTCTTGTTGTCTCAAAAAATTATACCTTATAGGATAATGGTGAGTGTTCCTTAGGCATTAGTGTAGGTCACCTAGCTCAACACCTCATGTGATCATAGTTGTGTATCCGTTGCCAATGTTGATGTGTTTATTTTTACCATAGGTTGATATTGTTATAACATCACATTTAATAGATCCAAAACTCCATGCAAGGTTTGAATAATGTGTAGGTTTATTTCAAAAATATGTGCATGCGGTGGTTCACACCAAAACCCATGGCCATATTTGCCTATTATTTCATCATGCGACTTTATGCAAACACACTTGAGAGTAACACTGATTCAAAATATCAAAGGCACACAACTAATCATCCCATCGCTCTTAGTGTTTAACTTGGGATTTATGATGTACACACAATAGTGTCCCAGATAACTGTAATTATTTAATAATATCTCTTGGTCTAAGAGTTGTATACTAAATTATGGCTGAATATTTATGATGATGCCACACTACCTAGACTAGAAAAGTAGAATCCAAAGATGTACTAACTTTCATAAGATAGCACTAGATGTCACACTAGTCAAAAAGTAATATGAAATCAATATGATTGAATAATATCATAAAAAATATCTCTCATGGATTGATGAATGAGCACATTAGGCTGAGTGTTGAACCTAGAGATCTGATACCACAATGTAAGAACCCCTCTGGTCAGGTACCAAAAAATGTACCAATTTTTTTTATTACTTAAAATTTACCTAGAAAGGTATTCTTACTTATCCTTCCTTAATTCATCAAAGTGTGAATCATCATGGTTCACTAAGTCAATGTTTACATAGAATGTGATAACAAGCCTTATAATAACATGTGACGCTGAATGTTTACTATCTAAGTAGTGACATTAACATAATACACAAATCACATGCCAAGCACTGGAATCAATTCAAATAGTCATAAGGATTAGTATGAAGCCAAGCCAATCCTAACCTAGCCTGAGGGCCTAGACATGATTCCCCCACCATAACTTGGGTAGCCTACATATCCACTCTTTGGAATTAGGGTTTGATGTAGTTATCCTTTCACTTATGATGGTCTCCTCCATGAGACTTCATCATTGAAAAGGTTGGCACTCTAAGCCAAATAAGGAATAACTAATTGTGACACAATCAAACTTATAAAGATATGTCATAAATCCCATGGATAAATGGCACACTTAAGTTTCTTATATCATATCACCTTACTAATCTAGGCTTGTGTGCTTACCCAAGCACTCTCACATAAAAACCCAGATATTATCACTGATGAAGGAATACACATTCCTTGATCCATAGAGAATCAACTCAATAATCTTTAGGGTTATCAATACATGGATAAAACATCAAACATTCACATTATGGATAAGTTTTATATGATTAAATGATTATACATGTGATCTAAGAATTTACTTAGTTAATCATAAATGTCAAACTAAGGAAAACATATTAGGATTAATTTCTTATGCCCGGGCTCACTCATTGAGATGCCATACATATTTGTGATGTCACCTACATGTACAAAATAAGGTCTAGATGTAGTTCTCTAAAACTACTAAAGGTATATGTGATTACTCAAAATCATTGTCATGCAATAGCTTAAAATAGAAGGTAACAATAACGTCTTTCCTTATTTACAGTGAGAAACCACAATGATATTTACAATAAAAAAACTTGTAACCAACATGTATCCACTAGGATTAGTGATGACCATCATTATTCTTGTGTCCATATCCATCACCACTCTTATGGATATAACCACCTACATACAAGTTTGTTTAACCATAGATAAAAGGTGTCCTTATCATTGGCTAAGATGCTGTAGTCAACGTTTTATTTGCTTTCGTAATTTGAAAATAGAGTCAACTTTATGGATCCAAGGTTTATAATAGCATGGTTACTAAATTTATAACCCTGAGCTTTAGGTATCACAAAGCTTTCTAAAAATGACAAGAGTTTATGTCTTTGTTTATAAATAAATTTAGACTAGCTCTTAACATACATGAATTTATTTGTAATGAATTATCAGTTATTCAAAGAATATTTAAAATGATAATCAGTTCAATAATTATTAATGCATCCACATTTATCAATAAACTTATAAATTTGAATTTAATTATCTTTCTTATTACATGACAAAAATAAGACTCATTATATGTATTTCTAAACTAAAGAAGAAGGGAACGAAACCCAAAAATCATTTAATCAAGTTCCACTTCGATTAGGAGCAATAAAAGCATTTTTTAAGCTCCATAATATGCATTTTCACAAATCTATAAAACATAATTAAACAACTTTCTTATCTTTTGAATATTTTATTGAAAGAGGGAAGAATTTGGTTATTTCCTAAGCAAGAATATAACTAGACTTAAATGAGGATTGTTCTAATGGATTTTGAAATATTTATATTGAATTAGAATATATGTATAAATTATTCTTAAATTTACTTAGAAATATACCAAAGTGAAAATCATTACATAATGGAATAAGACTACTTTCAAAATGTAAGATCCAATATAATTTTATTTCTAATTGTCATCTTTCACAAAACAACTTCGTGGGATAAAATTATCATTTAAAATCTCTGTATCCTTCATTATTCAATTAGTAAAATATTATCCATAGGGAAAAGATAAATGATGATAAAATGACAAGTTTACTTGATATCTTCAACATAGAATAATTCTTGTAACTGCTCACTAATTGTTAAATTTAAAAGCTAACATAATTCTGTTAAGCAAATGACTGCTTCAAATTTTCCTATTAAGAATAGACAATTCAATTTTTAAACCAAAATCCACACTAAGCATTTCAACCAAAAGAGCTTGTTTCCATAAATATTGCGTGAACCCTTTAATGTATTAGTGTCAGTTCCCTCCCAAGCTAATATATATAGCATTTCAACCAAAAGAGCTTGTTTCCATAAATATTGCGTGAACCCTTTAATGTATTAGTCTCAGTTCCCTCCCAAGCTATTATATATATATATATATATATATATATATATATATAAAATCAAATGAAGCACCATAATAAAAGATGTACACACGTATATGATAATGCTTACTATCATTACTATGCTCCACTCATAAAAGTTCATATTTATTACGGCTCAAAGGTGTTCACATTCATCATAAAGGTAATTTTATTTTATCAAATGAATACTAAAAATAGTTCCAGCTCAAAGGTATTAAAGACACCATCTTATTTTCAATAGGACTTTATCATATGTAAATACAGATAACATCCTATTTTCAATAGGACTTTATCATATGTAAATACAGATAAAACATAAATATTATATATATATATATATATATATAATTATAATTATAAAAATAAATTAAAACCATGCAATGCTACAACTATTCTCTTCTTCTAAATTATGTGCTGTCACTAAAGTTTCCTACCACACGCATTGAAGGAAATACTGGCTCAAATAAAAATAACATAAAATGTGCCATACTTATTAGATGTATCTTTAATAAATAAATAAAAATCAGAATGATAAAAAAGTAATTATATAGAACAAAAGGTCCAAAATGAAACTTATACATCTACAAAAGAATACCATACTTATATAGGATTAAACAGTAGATACTTATACACTTAGCATAAAACTAATAAGCTTAAACAAGTTGACAAGACTCATTTTTTTAATTTAGCATCGAACAAGCATAACCAATTATGTCAAATATAAGCATTATGTCTAAAACCAACAAGAGTTAAACATCCCTATAGGAGACTAAATCAACATAATAAAGCTAAAACACTTACTTGCCATTTTTTAAGTCATCATGGTAGAATTGGTAACCTGAGTCATTTTGATATATCTAGGCACAAACCTTAGCCCTTGATCAGAGGCCTCAAGATTGCCTTGATTCTACAAACTAGTAGTTATCAACTGCTTCATTCATAATAAAAAGTATCAAGTAGTGGTGCCACAGATCCATCGAGGCACTTTATATCCATCATAGCTATCTTTGCTCTTTCTTAGGATGTCTAATTCCTTGTTAAGTTGAATTTGTACACATGAATGCATCCTTGACTCCTTGGCATGGATGCCATAAAAACTAGTTTTATTGTCTCTCCCTCCTTGCTCCCTTTGACCACTCCTCTATTATTCTCTACATCACCTCTTTCTTCTCAAATGCATCCTTTTATTTTGCAATAAAATTGAAGTGTTTCCTCCACCTCTTTGAAAATAATCACCCTTTCCTCTCTCCTTGGCTCTTAGATATGTTCTCTTCTTTCATATTGTATGTCCATAGTGAGGATCATTTAGATTATTTAAGATATACTACAACAAGGAGAAACTATAGCTATTATCACATCATTCTTCTCCTCTAGTGCACAACAGGTCTAAAAATGGCATTTTATTTCCAAACAAAATGTTTTCGTACTTCTTTGTTGGCATGGTGTACTCATTCTCTTTCTAAGACACCAATCACTTGTTGCTCATAACTATTTTCTGATTTTAAAAACAAGTCTTAGTGATTCTTTTTTCCACCTCTACCATTATGGCGTCCCACTAACTGAACTTATCTACCACCAACTCTCTTCCTTTTTCTTCTTCATGAGTTATGTCACCACCAACTCCATGCCTTTTTTTATCCACCATTTATGGAGTTACACTCTAGCATTCAGACTTGGTCTATCATTTAATTTTAAGCATGCATTATTTAATTCCCTTTAATTGATATTGGATGATCCTGTACAAATTATAGTCATGCCTCCACCTCTATGCTACTTTATTATTCTTTTAATGTCATTCCATTTTATAAGTATTTGTTGTCTTTCATTTAATTTAAATTTGAATTTACCTTAATAAAATATCCAAAATAAAGATGAGATGTTTAAATCCTTTTTGATAAGTGACTACTAGATTCAAAAATTGATTTAGTGGTTAATTCCTTAAACTAAGTATCACGGCAATGTCTTATATCACTAGACAAGTAGGATGAGGAGAATCACTATACATCTTTCTTATGACTAACATTTAAATTTTTTAAAAAGCAATTTCTACATATCTTCATGGTAAATATCCCCTTTTACCAAATATTTATTATGTTCTAAGATACTATCATCAATTCTGATATAGTTATCTAACTATGTCAACTAAATAAGTTTTAAGACACAATTGTCAAAGTGGTGACCTGTATCGAACCACTTACCAAATAGCTTGAGGTGAACAATGACTCTATACAATAGTTCTTTGGCCTTACTTAGACTGCATTACCACCAAAAAGGCATCTTATTTAAAATGCATGCACATACACTAAAACCAACACATCATAAATGACACATACACCATCAATGAAAAATGAACCATAGCTCATCGACATGGTATCACAGACAAGTGCCCTAAAACCCAGCACAAAAAAATAGGATGTGACACTTTTATTCTAAAGACTGAAATCATTTATTTGAATGCACACTATTTTACCTTGAAATGAATAAATACAAAGATACATTCCTTGAAAATAATTTCTTTAAATATATTTACTAATGGTTTCTCAATTTTTATAATCAATGATACAATCTATTGGTAAAAGTGAATCTCTGGTTGTCAAAAGATTGGGAAGAGGTGCAGATAATTTTTAAGTTAGTTTCCTTGTGATTTCAATAAGTAGGTATGGATTTATGTTTATTTTATACTAAAGACTAAGAGCAGTTATTTGCATGCATAGTCATTTGTCTTGAAATGAATAAATATAATGATAATTTCTTTGTAAAACATTTGTTTAAATATATTTACTCAAAACACTGTGCATGTTGATCTTCTTATAAATTTTGTGTATATCTATAAATCTATTCCTTAAACTTAAAATATGTGAAATAGGTATTTTTGTGTTAGTCAAAAATATGATTGAAATGATCATGAGGCTTTCTTGCATTTATTCAATTTGTTTTTGTGCATTGTTTAAAATAAGTATCTTACATGTCATTATTTCTCAGAGAAAATCAGTTTCTTGTTTGTTTAAAAGGAGTATTTCTCAAAGAAAATCAATTCTTATTTATTTAAAAGAAGTTTATAGTAAAGACCAACCAAATAATATAGTAAACTAAGTATAGCAAAAATTGTGACAAAAAATCAGAGTATAGAGTATAAATAATAAACTGACTATGGGGCCATAAGATAAGACAACTATGAAAAGAGATAATGACATAACTAATTTTTTTTGAGTAAATATGGTAAGATATGTAGTACTTAGTATAAATTTAGTACAAACATCTGTAAGTCTTTCAAAAGACTAATCTAAGATTGACCATTAAATTATAATATTTGACATTCAATTATAAGTATGTTAGCTTGTTTTAGTTTTTCTTAGTTATAATAGTGATTATATTTTCTTTTTCATTGTTCTATTTTTATTGATAAAACACTTTGATATAATTAGAAATGTTTCTTTCAAGAGATTGCCTCTTTTATAGACTTTACTCTGTTGGATAGGTTAGATTATATTATTTGAAATCCGATTCACACACACACACACACACACACACACACACACACACACATTTGATAATTGAGATATTTAACTAATGTATCATCCATTATTATTCCAAAAATTTATAAAAACCTCTATGCATATCCTAGAAATATTTATTACTTCCTAGAATCACTATTATTCTCCAACCATAAAAATAAAGATCCAAGGTGCATCAAAATAGTCACTAAAAAATTGTAGCATGTATTTATAAATTTATGTTGGCCCCTATTTCCATGTTTTGAATTTTTAAGTGAGTTTTGGTTTGGTTCAAGTTTTAATTTATAAATTTATAGATTGTGTAGATTTACATTTTGTTTATGATATCATTTTTAAATGGATATTTTTGTGGTTCATTTTTCATCTTTTTTTGAATAAATGTGATAGTATCATTATTTTTATTAGGTGCCAACTTTCAAACTACCAATGCAAAAGTTAATTCAAGAAGTGGAATAGTGATTTCATCTTTGAAGGGAGTGATTTGCATTAACGATTCATAAAGTTGGCATTAAAAGGTTTTTGATTTGTAAAATGTCTACTCTTAGTTTGAGTGCTAGGAAATTAACAAAGATTTCATCAAAGAGAAATACCCTGTTGTCATGTTTTGATAAACATCAACAAGAACAACTTTTAAAAAGAAATACTGGTTTATAAAATCAACTAGAATCAAACATTTTTTCTCACGATTAAGATCATTTTCAATAGGGTTCTGATCACTTTCAATCAATGGATGCAAGTAACAATGATAATGGTCATGACATAGATAATTTAAGATAATTTGATTCTGAAAGTGTTGATAAGTCAACCTCATAAGTAGTTCATGCAATTCGTCATAGCTCTAAAAAAAGGAAGTCACACAAATAGGAAATTTCAAGGATTTTTCAAGTTGAATGAGTTTTTAAATATCCTTTCATTGAACATGTTTTGAGTGAAGACACTAATGAGCCATTAAAAGAGTGTAGATGCAAGATATGTAGTTAGAAACTAGGGAGGGATAAATACTTGTAGATAAAACTAGGTATAATAGAGAAGCATGCAAGAAAGTGTACAAAATGAAAATTAGAAATGAAGAAGAAAAATTAGTGATATGATGGAGAACAAAACAAGAGTCTCTTCATGTTAGGTATGTGAGTGGATATGATGAATACCTATAAAAACAACAAAAGTTTCATACAAGTAGAAAAAAACATTGCATCTTTATTTAGAAAAGTCATGGGAATCAATGAAATGTTAAATACTATACAACTTTGTATTGTTTCTCACATTTTAAATAAAGGTCAACCAATGATTGATTATCTTGGATATAAGGATATGTTATAATTTATTGGCATCCTAAAATTTCCAAATACGTATTGGTCAGTTATAGTGGTTGGGAATGGGCTAATTATCTTGCTGAAATAGAAAATGAGGATCTTCAAGAGAAGATAAGGCTTTAAAGATACATAACATTGTCATTAGATGAAGTTAAATCCATTGATAACACTTCTTGGGTGTGTATGCATGTTTACAATATTATAAATCATGTTCATCAGTCTCATTTTATTGTCATTCATAAAATAAAATAAAGTGTAACTTCTTAAAACCTTTTGGAACTAGTCAAGAATAATTTGAAAGAGGTTGGTGGCATGGATGATTTATCAATTACAATAAAGATTGTTTGTGTAGGAGAAAATGGAGCATCTATTATACAAGGTCAAAGAAGTGGATTTTGTGTAAGACTATAAACTTCTTGTACACCATATATGATTGGTATTCATAGCATGATACATAGAATGCATTTGTCATTCAAAATTGTGAGCAAGTTTACATTAGTTTTAAAACTTGAAGATCTTATTCATGAAATCCATTCATAATTTTATAGAAGTCTGAAAAATATTCTTATAATTTCAATTTTTTTTTTAAAAAGATTTAATGCAAGGAAATAAACTAATTAGGGATGTTGATACTTGATGGATTTCTATTTATGGACCAATACATAGAGTATATGTAGAATATCAATCATTGATGGGAATAATGGAGGAACATTGTCACGCAATAGATAAATCTCTAGATATTTTGTTTTGGTTAAGTGATATAGAGACATTATTGAACTTATGTAGCCTTTTACACATGTTAGATGAAATGAATTTAATGATAAATAAAACTCAACAAAGAACAATTTACATTCAAGAATATTCTAAGTTGAGAAAATAAATATGGTTTACCCTCAATAATTTGTATTTAACACAACATTAAATTACATGGGAAAAGTTAACAAGTTATAACTTAATGAAAAATATTGAACATAGTGGTAACTATTTTCATTTTAATGAAGAATATTTATGTGTAGAAGTGCAAGGATATAAAATACCCCTACACATTTTTGACTTAGTTGGCTGATCTAATAGACTCAAAGAAGTTCCTATTACAAGTAATCAATTCCTTGAGGTTGTATCCTCTATAAGGTCCACCTTGAAGGAAATTACAAAATGTCTATCTTTAGAGATTATAAATCATTTTACTTGAGATGAACTACTAGAATCCATGGCTGTGGTGTCCCTTCAATATTAGAAAAATGATTTCTCATAAGGTTTCTAGAATAAAATCAAAACCTTGACCCAACACTTCTGTAAGAGTGTATAATTGAAATGTGAACAAATTGTAGGCATTTTAGATTTGCCAAAGTTAAGTGAGCAATTTGTTTGATTTTCCACAATAATGTTGAAACAAGTTAATGTTATGGACAATGCTTTCAAAGATGGATCGATTACTAGACTATGGACTAATTTAAGTTTGAATGAAATACTACATGATGGTATATAAAAATATTTTAGTCTTGATAATTTATGATAAACAATGATTTGGGCTCAACAAAAGATGAGATAATTTTTAGTGCATTGTCATTTTTAAAGTCAAAGTGAAGAAACAAGCTTCACAAGAATTTGGAGACTTTCTTGAGGCTTTGTACAACTAGATACAATGTCCTAAATTTTCTATTTGATAGAGCTCTGGTAATTTGATAGTCTACATCTGAAAGAAGAGGATTGAAAAATAATCCTTCAAACACACTACACTTAGAGATTTACACAGTACTAGATCTGAGTCCAACAAATTTTGAAGAAGCTGCATGTAACAATTTTCAAGAACAAAATGAATAAAATTGGCATGTTAAAATTTTAAATTTAGGCATCTAAAATCTAAGTTTGATCAAGGAAGGACAATATATTTTGTGATCCCAAATAATTTTCCATGGATTCATGTAGCCAGATTGCATTTTTATAATTAATACTAGGTAACTCTAATTTTTATGGAAAAAATGCTAATAATTGATTATTAAAATGTGTATTTTTGTGTTCTATTTGATTAAGATAACATGTCTATAATAGTTGAAAACTCTATTCTAGAGATACATAAGTATATTGTGGTGTTCCCTTGTTATTTTATACCAAGTAGGTGTATTTTTGTGTTTTGTTTGATTAAGAGAACATGTTTATAACAGTTGGAAACTCTATTATAGAAATGCATAAGTATATTGTGTTGTTCCCTTGTTATTTTATACCAAACTTATTTGAGGTATCTATAGTGTAACGAACTATAAGTATCTATATTGGACCAACAATTTCACTTTTGACAATAGATTACATAAATGACTAGAAAAATAGACAAAACCATCATATATGTGTTAGAAAAACTTTCATTAATCCCATGGTCGACGTGTTGGACCAACATTAAATTTTGCCTTGGTGCTTCAATATACTAACACCAATTTACTAAAAAATAGGGTAAGATCACAACCTCGATCCACGTAGCTTTAATTCCACCTACATCACATTAAATGCTATAAATAAGATATATATTATGTGTGAGAATTTAGGATGTGAAGTCATTTATGTTATTAACCTCTTTTAAGACTACCTAGTTTTTAAGCTTTGAAGTCTTGAAGAGGTAGCAATTTCAACTTAATTATTAAGTTTTTTAGTCATTAAAACCATATAGAAGGAAGAGCATATTTTTTTTTACTTAGTTTTATAAATGTGTTAAGAACCATTTGTGACTTAAGACATAATACCTCTAAGGCAATAATTATATTTTGGTTGGCATAGTTCCTTAATTGAAATAAACAAATATTTGAAAGGCTATTATTTATTATATATATGATCAAGACATTTTGGCAGACCTTATAATTATTAATTATGGATATGGTAAAGACATTTGAAAGATAGTGTTTTGAGTAAATATCTTTGAAGAAATGCTTTTAAGAGAACTTATCAATATATTTATTAATTTCAAGATAGATGACTGTGTATGCAAATAACTACTCTTAGTATTCAGAAAAAAATAAATACAAATCCATACCTTACAGTTGCAATCACAAGGAAACCAACTTAGAAATTGTCTGCATCTTCGTTTCCAACCTCTCATCCCAATATTTCAATTACCAGAGCTTCACTTCCATCAATAGCTTACATAAATGAATAGAATAATTGAGAAACCATGACATATGTATTCAAGAATTTACTTATGCTCGTATACATATGTATCTCTATAATAGAGTTTATAACTATTATAGATAGTTCTCTTAATCAAATAAAAGACTGAGAGTAGTTGCTTGCATGCACAATCATCTATACTGATTCTTAAAATGAATAAATATAATGATAAGTTCCTTGAAAATAATATCTTTAAAGATATTTTCTTACCATCTTTGCTTTTCATAGTTATCTTGCCTTATGGCCCCATAGTCACTTTATTATTTATACTTTATACTCTGATTTTTTGCCACAATTTTTGCTATACTCTGTTTAGTATATTACTTGGTTAGTCTTTACTGTTGATTTTCTCTAAAAAATAATGGAATGAAATATATTTGTTTTAAACAATTCACAAATAACAAAATGAATTATTATATGTGGTTAGTAATCACCACATACTTATTTTAAACAAACAAGAAACCAATTTCCTCTTAAAAATAATAGCATCCAAGATACTTCATTTCAATGATACACAAAGAACAAAATGAATTATATTATGTGGTTGATATTTACCAAATAATTGTTTTAAATAAAAAAGAAACTCATTTATTTTGAGAAATAATGGCATGCAAGATACTTATTTTAAATGAAATTAATAAATGTAATAGAGCCTCATGATCATTTCAATTTTTTTTTACTAACCTGAAAATATCTATTTCATAGATTTTGAGAACATATCAACATGCAACAAGTAAAAATCAATGAAATGAATAAATATAATGATAAGTTATCTAAAAATTATTTATTTAAAGATATTTTCTTTCCATCCTTACTTTTCATAGTTGTCTTGCCCTATAGCTCCATAGTCTGTTTATACTCTATACTCTGATTTTTTGTCACAATTTTTGCTATACTCAATTTATTATATTATTTGGTTAGTTTTCACCACATAATTATTATAAAAAAACAATAAATTTATTTCCTCTAAGAAATAATTACTTGCAAGATACTTATTTTAAATAATACATAAAGAACAAACTAAATAAATGCAAAAGATTCTCATGATCATACTGTATTTTGTTTTTAAATGTTTAAAGTAATAATTATATTTTAGTTGGAATGGTTTGTTAATTGAAATAAAATATATCTAAAAGGCTAATATGGATATGGTTAATACATTTTGGTAGACCTTATTATATAATTTGTAATTTTAAAACAATGAAAATGTTTTTTTTTTTTTTTTAGTTATGTCATCCTCACTTTTCATAATTGTCTTGCCCTATGGCCCCATAGTTGGTTTATACTCAAAAATCTAAATTTTTGTCACTATTTTTATTATACTCAATTTATAAAATGATCTAATTTATCTTTACCACCTACTTATTTCAAACAAACAAGACACTGATTTCCTCTGAGAAATAATTATGTGCATGATACTTATTTTAAAAAATGCACAAAGAACAAACTAAATAAATGCAACAGAGCATCATGATTGTACTATATATATTTTTAAATATTTCAAGTAATAATTATAATTTGTTTGGCATGGTTTATTAATTGGAATAAAAAAACATTTGAGAGGCCAATATGGATGTGGTTAAGATATTTTGGCAGACTTTATTATATAGTTTATATTTTTCAAACTATGAAAATATTTTGAATGTTTTTTTAGTAATGTCATCTTTTCTTTTTATAGTTGTCTTTCCTTATGGTCCAATAGTTGGTTTATACTCTATACTCTGATTTTTTGTCACTATTTTTTTATACTCGATTTATTATATTATCTAGTTGGTCTTTACCACATACTTATTATAAACAAATAATAAATTGAATTCTTTGAGAAATATTGACATGCAAGTTACTTATTTTAAACAATCCACAAAGAACAAACTGAATAAATGTAATAGAGCCTCATGATCATACTATATTTTATTTTTAAATGTTTAAGGTAATAATTGTATTCTGATTGACATGGTTTGTTAATTTTTTTTGAAAGGCTAATATAGATGTGGTTAAGACATTTTGGCAGACCTTATTATATAGTTTATAATTTTAAAACTATGAAAATATTTTGAATATTTTTTCACTTATGTCGTCGTTGCATTTCATAGTTATCTTGCCCTATGGACCTATAGTTGTTTTATACTCTATAGTCTAATTTTTTATCATAATTTTTGCTATGATCAGTTTATTATATTATCTAGATGGTCTTTTAAAAGACTCACAGAGGTTTGTACTCAATTTGTACATAGTCATATGGCCATAAAATTTAGCACTTAAAAAGAATAAATTTAATATTTAAAAAGAAGGATAAATTTAATCATTAAAAATAAAGAACCATAAACAAGATCTTGACTTTAAACTTCTCACCCTCTAACCTATTTCTCCATTGGTTTTTCAATTAACATAAATTACCTCTTATAAAATAAATATACATAAGTTCTTCAAATTGCTTAAAACCCTAAAACCATGAAACCCTAAAACTTAAATTCATATAACTTCATTTTTGTTAAATTTTTATTCCTTTTTGGTCATGGGAATCATGAAATGACTGATAGTTTTAAGAGGAAGCCAAGGAGGAGTCTAAGTAGATAAAAATGATGTACAATCAAAGTAAGAAATATAAGCCTTAGATGTTGTGAGAATCATGAAGTGAGTCGAAGTAGCCAATAATGAAGTACAATCCAAGTAAGAAATACAAGCCATACATATCTGCAAATATTTTCACATTTTTAATGAATTTTACCTATATTTTAAGGAAATTAAACTATTTCCATGTTATTTTTCATTAGATCTTTGCTGATAGTGTGAAAACCATGTTTTGTCTTATATTAAAACCTTTTATATTAGACATAATTTGGTTATCACATGAGATTATTTATTTAGTAATGAGATCAATAAGATATTTACATTTGTTTGGGTTTATTTGCTTAGAAATGAGATCAAAATTACCTCAAAAATATTATGAATATGTGTTTAGGCATTGATGTGGTGATGAATTTTTTCCTAGAGTCATACACACCTGCTTAGGGTTTAGGTTTGGGATGGGTCTATAAAAATTCTTATTCATGCTATCTCTCATGTCTTGTTTTCTTGGATTTATTCATTCCAAAAAATGTTTGAATTGGTTGGACTAACCCCAATTTCAAAAGGCAAAGCACAATAGTTATTCTAAAAAACTTAGGCTATCCATTGATCATAATCGTTATTCCACCTCAAACATATTTTCCCTACAAATGTGTTTGGGGAAATCAGTTTAACTTGGATTTTTATCCATTATTTATTTATTTGAATATGATGCTTAATTCACCAATAATTTATAAGTTTTTTGAAAGAGCTAATAGAAATCACTAATTAATTTATACTAGCATGGCAATTTTTCTAAAGATTCACCAATGAAATTATACCTAAACTCTATGATTCGCTAAGATTTTATAATAAAATTTTAGGGGTCCATTCTTAAAATTATTCCTACTCCTCCTTCCCCATAAGCATCTAAAGTGAGTCCATATACATTCATTACCACAAGTGAGGGGACATCTCTTTAATCATTCCCTACTATATCAGTCTCTTCTCCATTCACTCTTGGCTCCACCATTATCATTCCACTTCTTATACCTCCACCATTATCTACAATAGTAGTTCCTACTTCTATGGATCCTTCATTGGTTTCACATTCCTCTTCACCCCCTATTACCCCCACATTTTCTCACTAAAGTAAATATAAAATTCTATAAAAATCCAAAATCCAATAAGTGGAGGAAAGACCATCATTAGGTCTTGCTATCCCAAGAGGATCCCTTGATGAGGAAGCAAAGGAGGAAGAACATGAATATATAATACCATTGATAGATTATACTATGGACGGAGAAGAAGAAACTATAGAAATAATGAAGGGAATGGAGCAAGCATTAAGTGAAACATGAGCACAAGATGAAGTAGATAAGGGGGAAGATCTAGAAAGAGCCAAATCCATAAGCTTGCGAAGCCTGAAAGAAGAAGAAACTCTAGTTGGAGCACTAGACCATCATATTATTATAGAGGATTAAAAAATACTAATAAGGTAATTTATTCTCTTACTTATTCCATTACTATTGTAGATACTCAATTTGTAAATTTTCCACCTGCTATTACTAAGCCACTATTTTTAGGTTCTATTGATTCTTCCATTCTTTCCATACCAACCCAAATAATGGCTCTAAAAAAGAGAGTCTATTTTAAAAATTTGGTTTTAGTTTCTATTTTCAATCATTGAGGGCTACTAGTCTCCCCAAAATATTTAGCTCAATTGGAGTTACCATTCACACAATATGTACCCATACAATTTGGACACATTGATAGTTTTGAAACCCTAAGGCTTGACAAAGTATGTGGTAGAAATCACCCCTTAGAGGGAAGTATCAGGATGGAAAAATATTATTCATCCACCCCTCAAATTTCCCATTTAAAATAGGTGCTTCTATTCTACCTCAAGTAGTAGTTACACCTTCAATTATTACTCCAATTTATACCTCTAAAGATCCCATATAACCTAAAGAATGAGGGGAACTCATTATGCCCCAATGGGTTAAATAATTACAAAGTTGGAGGAATGATAGACAAAATTTGGTCCTTATATAGCTACCTATAATATCCACCCATTTTGACAAGAAAAATCACACAATTCAGAGGGTGAGAAATAGGAAAGGAGTGAACACAAGCACATGGGAGGAGATAGTGATGGAACAAAGGGAAAACTTATTTCCCTTGGATAATAAGCCCAAAATAAATTCAAGTGATCCTATATAATATAAAAAATATTTTTTTTATCTTTTTTGGATTCAACTAGAGAGGCCATGAAAGAAATTTATAAAATCCAAGGACAAGCACAATATAGGCTATTATAGAGATAAATCATTCATACCCCATAATAAATTATGGATAAAGTCTAGAGTTTAGCCACAAAGATGTATAAAATTTTGAATACTATTTGAGTCTTTAGGTGTGAGTCCCATCTTGAGAGGGTGAGGGTGCTAAAACTATGGCACCAATTAAAATAATTTGAAAAGAGACTTAACTTTCTAGTTAGTATGCAAAAAATAATGCATACAATCATCTGAATCTAATGTCTACCCAAGATTTTGCATGGGATTTAAATTATATAATGTCATAGAGGGATGGTACCTTTAATTGTCACACATAGATGAAATTTTTTATAGGGAATTTTTCAATCCAAGAGAGTGAGACTTTGGAGATCTTAGAAGATATGAGGGTCACAAATGTGATAACCTCTACTAGGAAACTAGTAAACATGCCTAATTTTGAAACACTTATTAAGGTAGCTAAAAAATAATTTAAGAAGAAAATTGAAGGAAAAATTTATAAAAATAATGATGAAACTATGTAGCTAAATTTTTTTGTTAAGGATAGAGTGACTAAGGCTGAATCTCTCAAAATAGGATTTAAGGCCTTAGAAGCAGAGCATATAAGGTTGATGACTTTAAGACATGCAAATATTAAAGTCATTCATGATAAATTTTGACATTATAAAAAAATATTTTGAAGCTACATACCCATTATTTGAGAAACTCAAAGCCATAGAGGAAGCTTCTAGGTCAACATTGAGCACATAGTCAACTATATTTACTGCCACATCATCACAAGGTTCATAATTTCTGGATATCTAGTAATGCATACTCCAACAAGGCTAGTTTTAATTCCTTAAAGGGATTAAATGACTACTTGTATTTATATAGATATCATGCAACCATTTACCTCTTCTATTGGTGTCACATAAACACCACTTTAAGTATATAAATGTATTTGTATGTTCTAAATTAAGATGGGGCTAGTGGTTCTAAATTTATTGGCATATATGTCTTATATTTTGGGTCAAGTAATATTATTTATGTACACACTTTAATAAATGCACGTTATGAATGAGTTTTTGACATATGGTTCTATAATTGGACATGTAAATTTAGATTTCGCTTGGAGGATGAGGCATCCCATCCACAAGCCTATACATATTTGTATCTTTCCAATCCTAAAGGGAGGAGAATTTTGGATATTAAGATTAATAATAAATTCTAAGGATTGTTATGTAATTGGTCTTGATATGAAAATATTTTTTAATCCAAATTTATGAGTTTTAAAAGAAGTTTCATCAATATAGTATCTTAGTCTTTTGGTTTCACATGAACATTCTTTTGACATAGTTATTCACATTGTGTAGTATCCAATCTAAATGCCTTTATGTGATAATCATAATATTCCTTTGTAGTTGTGAAATTAAAATATAAAAAATGTAACAATAATTGATTATATGCATTAAATTTCACTATATTATTGTTCCCTTAGACTCTTAACTATGTTTGAATATTTATGTGCTAATAGTAACTTATAGCAAACATTGGTTCCTAATTATTTTTCCAACTCCTAGTTCAAGATCCATATTAGAAGGGGTTCATCTTATTTGATTCAAAAAATTTATTATCTACCCTACCCTTATTTATTTTTTGAGTTTATTTTTATCTTGCCCACCTTAAGTTAGATTCATCATTAATGCACCCATCTCAAGTAGATCTAGACTCATGTCATATCTGAACCATTCAAGGTAAATAATTATTCAACTCATCAATATTCCACCACTAGGTTGTTTATAAAACCCAATACCTTAAAACTCATGATTTAAAGTGAATATTTCTTCACTGATACCAAAACATTAAAGGCTACCTCATAAGGTGACCTGATGTGCATAAAATTCATATCAATAGAGTTGTATTTCACAATTGTGTGTAATAAACACCCATGTGGGTGTGTAAGAATATTAATGAGTTTTGTCATAAGTTTGATGAGAATTTATGGAGGGTGGTTGCATCCTTGGGATGAATATGGATACATGTCACCCTCCCATTGGCTTGTGATTTTGGTTACCTTATCTTTATATTGGACTTATTTAGACCTTATTGGGGGTTTGGTAATTTGGATTTTTGGGAGATATTGTGCTTGGGGAGTGATTTTGGAAAGAGATTTGAAAGTGAAGCTTTTGGATTTGATGTAGGATATTTTATGTTTCCCATTTTTATGTTCTAAATTCTTCCTCTTCTCTTAGTTACTCTTGAATAAACCTTCTTTGATGGAAATGTGAATCTTCTCTTCTTGCTTGTTGCATTTATGAATTTTTTGATATAAGAGATTTAAAGTTTATTTTTGTGGCCTTATTATTATTATTGTCATGATATTATTCAATTTTTTATCATCTTATTGATTATTGAATGTGTGGTTGGTATGGGTTTATGAGTACCCTTATGCCACCCTTTTTATATTGGCACAAGTGCATGTAATTTGGGTAAAAAAGGAGTAGATCACTAGCTCTTTACTTGTTGGACAATCCCTATATTGCCTAAGATGCATAGTATTGCTTATGAGAAGTGGAATATTTTAAGAAGGTTGAAAATCCACTCTCTTTATGGAAATATGGGAGGTATAAGGTGGATTATAGGAGGTCTAAGTAGGTATGTTTAATTTTAGAGTCTAAGGAGGAATTCATTACTTGTAAATCATTTGCTTATTGGATTATGAATCCCATTTGTTAATTTAATTAACCTTTGATATACAAAGTGATGTGCACTCTACTCTTCCCCTTAAATAAGTCTTGGTGAATTCCTTATGTATTATGTTATCTTTTGTAAATGTATTGTTATTCTTCTTTATTACTTCTTGGTAACCATAATATTTACCCTTAAATATATTTATACACTTGTGCTATGAGATGAGACATGCCCATTTCCCTTAGGTTTGGGGGAGGCTATGCATAGACCTCACTAAGTGAGGATGTATGTAATGATGCCTATAGGATGGGAGGTCAAGTATCTTCCTTTTGTCTATTTTGAAGATTGTGATACTTGTGTGTAGGTATATTTATTTGGAGCTTAGAACTTGAAGTTTGAAGTTATGACACATTGGTTACCTTAATTTGATCTTATTTGGCTTAATTAGCATCTCATGTTGTTGTAGTGGTTCTTTTCCATTGTGGCTCCTTGTTTAGAGAATGAAATTGTTGATGAAGTTTGTAAAGGATTTTAGCCTTGTATATCTCTTGTGCGGAATATTGTAATTGTTGTAATTTGGGACAATGTTATTAGCCCATGCTTATCTGAGATTTATCCATTTTATATCTTTTTGGGAGTATGTTCAATACATTTTAAAGAACGATTTGCAATAATGTTTCTACTTTCTCTTTCTTTTAAAGTTACCTTACACAAATGTGCAATTGGTTATTTTTTGAAAAGAGTTAAAATGGGAAAATACATATACACCTTGCATTCATTTATATTTTAATTTGTTTTTATGATTAGTTGAATGGAAAAAGAGTTTTTTTATGATATACAAGTCATTGTGATGATACCTTTGAAATGATATATGTAAATTTTAGTTATCCTTATTACATATATATGAAATGCATCTTACTTGGTAATTAGGTTAAGAAGTGTTTAAAAGATAGGAGACTCTTCCTTGGAATGTGTTGAAATGATTTGTTTGTGTAAGTATATGATATCTCTCTTCCTTGATATTATTAAAAAATGAAATTGAAAGTGAAAATTAATTACCAATTTGAAATTGTGCACTACAAAGGAAAATGTGTTAGTTATTCATTTTATGTTTATACTATGCAAATAAAAATGTAAGATGTGAATCTCCTTATCTTTTTCAATATCCCTCGTTTAGTTAAAAAATTTAATTGATAATGAAATTTGGGATATTTTAAGTTTGTATATTAAAAACAAAAATATGAAAACTATGAAGTTTAAAGCTTATTAAGAAATGTGTATATGTTTAACTATTAAGTTTAAACCTTCATTTAAAATGTGTATATAAGAACATATATATGTATGTGCACATATATAATAATTAATTAATTGTTAAATTTTAAATATTATTTATATATGGATATTTATACACACACACATATAATTATATATACTTAACAAAACATTAAAAATTGAAATAAATAATAAATATATAAACACACACACACACACACACACACATATATAATCAACGTAGAGAAAATGAATAATTATGGCATAAATTTATATTGATGATTATATATTAAAAATAAATAAAAAATAAAATAAATAAACTATAACGATATTTTATTGAATTGAAAAATTAAAAAAAATAATAAAATAAAAATAAAAATAATAAAATTATATTAAAATAAAATAAAATAAAGGAAGTGGTGGGGGGGAGGGAGACGAGCCAACCCTAAACATCTTCCATTAAGGGAAGGGGGAAGGATTCTGTCTAGTTGATCTGCTTCACACCCACTTGGGATAGTAGGCTTCAATTAGGGGGATTATAGCTTGATTGAGGCTCAACTAGGGCTGAAAATATTTTACACACACGCATACCTGTGTGTGTGTGTGGGGGGTGTGAAGCATGTGTGTGTGTAATAATGTATAAATCTTTATGGGGATATTTAATTTAGATAATTATAAAATATTGAGTAAAATACATAAATATATATTAAATAGTCTATATAATATGTATATTTATTCCTGGTAAAATTTGGATATTAAACTTATCATGTATATCTCCTTGAGCTCCTTCCTTTCAAATTATTCAAAGTAAAAAATGAAATGTGAAACAAGTGAAAATGAGGAAAAAATAAAAGAGTTGAATTATTATCTTATCCATAAAGAAATTTAGGGCAACTTCTTAAAAACCTAGATCATAGGGTGTAGAGGCTTTTAATCTAATGGTGGAGATTTGATCCACCACAAGATAAAACAAGTGGGATTTTTTTTTTGATTTTTTAAATTTTATTTTAAATTAATTGGGTATCTTTGTAATAAACCATGCTAGACACTTTTGAAATAAAATTATTTTCACCTAAACTTGTAAAAAGGTGTCAATTAATTAACTCTTGAGAATGAAATTTATATAATATCTAACAAGAGGTTTTAAGTAAGTTTATTTATTATGCAAGAATAATATAAAAGTAAATAATTAAATTAAATAATTGAATTGCATTAAAAATTTAAAATCAGGCCATGATCACTCCAATATGTAATGTTAGATGAACCTAGCATAGTATGGTAAACCTTAGTTAAAAGAAATGCTCTTTTTTTTAGTATCATTAGTGTGTGTTTTTGGGCATGATATTTTGGTATCAGAGCTTTAGTTAAATACTAGGAACTCTAGGTAGATGTTAGTTAATCCCATCCTTCTACAACATTACAATGCTCATCATGTGTGCATGCAAGATTATGCTCTTGAAGGGAAAATGTGTAGCTTAGGTAGAGGATGTGAGGTCCCCACCACCATAAAAACCACCTGCTCTAATGGAATTTAGACCATAAATTATTTAGGACCTATAGCAAATGATGGGAGTGATTTAGGATAGATTAATAGTAGTTAGGTAGGAGTCACAAAGACACTTCTTAGCCTAGAGAGATTTCACATAGTCCCCCATAGCCACGAGCAAAGATAGTTCCTTCACAGTGTAGAGAGAGAGGTAGGAGGAATGTCAACCACCCAAGAGTGACCCAAGAGTTATTGTTCAGGATTTTTTGAGACTCAATCCATCTAATTTTCATGGAGAGGGAGATATTTTTAATATAGAGGTATGGATGTTAAATTTTTACAACTAATTTATCTTGCATCTCTATGAGACTAATATGAAGGCCAATTTTGATATCCTCATTCTTAGAGAGATAATGAGGATATGGTGGAGGAATGAAGAGAAAAATATCCATTTGGATAAAGAGTTCATCACCTGGGAAATTTCCAAGGAGTAGTTTTATACATACTACCTATCAGATCACTTCATAAATAAGAGGATTGAGGAGTTCCCTAATCTATGATAGGGTTTGGGTATTGTGACTCAGTATGAGAGATAATTTTTGGACTTACTTCATGTTAGAGTGGGAAATAATCAATGATTAATTGATTATAATTGAATCCATGAAGATGAACTTGTATGAAGTAGTGAAATATAAAGAACAACTCAAAAGGGAAGAAGCTTGTCTTCCCAACCAAAATTTTGTATTAACATCATTAGCCAAAAAATACATATGAAGGTACAATATATAGTGAGGAATTAGGTCACCCAAAAAGGTAATTAACTCAACTCATAATTAGAAAATGACTTAAATTACATTTTCCCTAATGACCTATTATTAACCTAAGAAAGCTAATTAGACCATGTAGGTAAAACTCCAAGTGAGTTGGCTCATCAAGGGACTTAATGTAGTTATATTTGGGGTATTTCATCTTATCTCTCCTTGGACCCTTGAGGTTATTATGGAAAAGGCATTTTTGGTAGAGGAAAATTGAGGAGGTTAGAGATTAATTATGAGGCAAATTTGGACTTCAAATCTTGAGGCACCTAACTGCCACCTACGGGTGGTTAAGAACACTCAAATTTTAATATATGATTCCTTCGTAGTCACTTTAGCATTCCTAGAAACACTCTCAATAACAATAACATTTACCTTCACATGAATTATAGAGAGATAGAAGATAGGGTGGTTAGGTACAAAGTAAGGATATGAGACCAACTAGACAATAATCAAGATTAATATGGACTCAATAGTCCTACCAATAAGAGCCTATGGATTCTTCAATACTAAGATATTATAGGTTAGGTGGGATATATATGAGCAGGGAGAAGACAAAGGGTGCAGGTTTCTTATGAGTTACCTAGATCACTATGCACAAAAGTGCCCACTCAGAGCCTCTATTGATGACTAAAAAAACACCCCTATATTTGAGCATACCATTGGTGACATGGGACATGCTCACCATATTTATGTAGTAGTGGATATTTAATAGGCAGAGCACTAGTCTATAGTTATTGAGACTACAAGTAGTATTCATAGGATTTCAATATTAGTATTATTTGACTCTGAAGCTTTTGATTATTTTATTGCATCATCCCTTGTGTATCATTATAGGTTGGTGGCATCTATGTAGGGTGATTTTTGGGAGGTCAACTTAGATTCTAGGCTTAAGATGGTAGTAGACTTATTTTTAACTAGTTGTATTCTTGACCTGGGCATATTCACCACTATGCTCGACCTTTGTATCATACCCTTGGGTTATTATGATGTTATTCTAGGTATGAGTTGGCTTGGGTCCCTTTGAGCTAAGGTGGATTATCATAATAAGGTTATAAAATGATACAATGAACTTGGGAATAGGGATCTTATGACAAGAATTTAGAGGCTCAAATATCTTCATGTGATTTCTACTATACAACTTAGGAAGAGTGCACATAAGGGATGTTAGATGTAGTTAATGATATATTTGATGATGAGAGTTCAAGAGTGAAACTTGAGGATAATGATATACTCCAATATTTTTTATAAGTGTTTCTTAATGAGTTACCTAGACTACCCCTTCAAGGTAGATAGATTTTAGGATTGATATTATACCTAGATTAGAGCCTATATCTAGGGCTCCCTATATAATGACTAAACCTGAGATTTTTGAGCTAAAGATGTAGTTAGAGGAAATTTTGGAAATATAAATCATTCATCCAAGTGTTTCTCCATGGGGATCATATATGATATTTTTGAAAAAGAAGTATGGTTCCCTTCGTTGATGCATTGACCACTATCAATTGAATAAATTAATGATCAAGAATCATTACCCCATCCCAAGGATCGATGATCTATTTAACCATATGTGAGGGGATAGAGTGTTCTAAAAAATGATATTAATTTAATATACCATCATTTGAGGATAACATATGTATATATTCATTATACCACCTTCTATACAAGCTATTGTCACTATGAATTCATAGTGGTGTCATTCAAGTTGACTAATGCACCTGCAGTCTTCATGAGTCTTATGATTGGTGTCTTTAGGACCTTCTTAGATAACTTTGTGTTAGTTTTACTTGATGATATATTGATTTATTATAAGAGTGAGGATGATCATGTGGATCACCTATGCTAGGTTTTACAAATTCTATAGGATAAAAAATTATATGGAAACCTAAGTAGTGTTCCTTCTTTTAGTCGAAGGTTTAGTAACTAGTCTAAGCTATTATAGAGTGTCTAATAAAAACCAATGTGGTTGAGGTGCACATATTCATAAGGTTGAGAGGATATTATCATAATTGATTTTAGGGATTCTCTTAAGTAAAACACCCCATCACTTACCTTCAAAGAAAATGGAAGAAGTTCATTTGGTCAGAGAAGTATGAGTAGGAATTCCAGATGTTGAAAGAAAATATAACTAGTGCACCAATATTATTAGTAATTGATCCAAAGAGTGAATTTGTAGTGTGTAACTATGATTATAAATTGGATTTAGGAACCATTCTCATGAAATACAACTAGGTCATTGCCTCTAGGTCTCAAAAACTCAAGGATTATGAGTTGAACTACCCAACTCACAACCTTGAGTTGGCAATAGTGGTTCATACACTTCATAGATGATGATATTTATTTCTTAGTAGTAAATTTGTTTTGAGGACTGATCACTTGAGTATTTATCACATCTTCATGTACAACCTAATCTCAACATCCATCAATGGTGTTAGATGTAGTTCACTTGTGAGTACTAATTTTATATTAAATATATGAAAGGGAAGGATAATATTGTAGCAGATTGCTTGATTAGGAGGCAACATGAGATTATGATCATGTTTATCCAAGATTCATTAGAGAGTACACACCATAAAATTATAACTATTAGATTTTTCATTAATTTTTGAGGTAGGATCCTTATGCAACTTCCTAGGGACAATCTTTATTAAGATGTTTTATAGATGTTGGACTTTAATCCTTAGATTCATATGGTATTTTGAGACATAGATGGTGAATTTATGTGCCCAATATTGGTGGCCTATGAGACTTCATTTTTTTGGAGGCTTATCAAGCCTTATATTAAACACACCTTGGGGTTAAGAATATGAATGTAAAGCTTAGACAATTGTATCATTAACATGGATTTTGACATGATATTATAGTATTTGTGGCATGGTGCATTGAGTGTCAATGGGTCAAGGTAGAACATCAAAATCCAATAGGTATTTTTTATCAACATGATATTCTAGGGTGAAAGTGGGACACATTTATATAGACTTTATTTTTGGTATACCTCTCTCTTCATATTGCCATGGTACGACCATGGTAATAATAGATAAATTGATCAAGGTGGCCACCTTCTCTTTAATGAAGATAAATTATAATGCCATGACTATGGTAAGAGTCTTCCTAGATGACATTATTCGATTGAATGTGATTTAAGGAAATATTATTTCAAACATAGACCTTGTATACTCTATAGTTGTATAACACACTTAGATGACTTTGGACATTCATCTCAAATTTATCACATCATATCATATAGATACAAATGGGTAGATAAAGTGAGTTAAATATGTATTAGAGGATATGTTACACATATAAGTGATGGATTAGTAGTCACATTGGGATGATTACCTATACTTAGTTCAGTTTACCTAAAATAACAACTATCATAATTACCTTAAGATGGATCCGTATGAGGATTTTTATGGTAGACCATACAAGACTTTTTTGAGATGGGATAGGCCTAAGGATAGGGTTGTGATCAGTCTAACTCTACTGTAGGACACATATAAACATGTATTCCTCATTTAATAGCCCTTATAATAGGTGAAACATAAATAAAAGAAGTATGCTAATGTGAAGAGGATGAATGTTTTTAGGATAAAGTCTTTTTGTAAGTGTGATTTAAATAAGAGCCTGATCTACTATGGAAATGGATCTAAGCTTGTATTTCATTTTGTGGGACCCTTTGATATCCTGGATATAGTAGGACCAATTTCCTACCACTTAGATTTGTGACCTAGCCTATTTTGATCTCACGATGTTTTTCATGTTTCAATTTTAAGGAGATATGTTTTAGATAGTTCTCATGTTTTGGATTGAACAACTTTGTAGGTTGAGGGGGTTGGGAAATTAATCTTAGATCCCATACATATTTTAGCTTGATGGATGTTAGGATTTTGAGGCAATGAATTAGACTAGGATAGGTTCTAATGGGACATATATGATGAGCCAACAACTACTTGGGAGGATATAACACCATTGCAGGCCTAGTATCCCCACCTCTTTGACTGAATTTAAGGAGGATGTTTTGTAAGGTGAGGGGGATGTGAGACCCAATTTTGATACCACTTCATATTATATGTTTTGATACATCTTGTGTACTCGTTGGATATGTATTGGAATATATAGGAGACATAGAGTGCCTATATTTTATTTTTTGTTTATCATTATAGAATTTAATCAATCAATTTAGTAGACTTTATTTGTATGTGTATGGTTACTTAATGTAATAGTCTTGAGTAGATATATTTTGTTATCTAGTTATTGATATTAAATGGCATGGTGTCCTATTTCATGATTTTTATAGTTGATTATATATGCACTAACCAATATTTGAGATTTAATCTAGTGACATTTATTATGATTTTTAATATTTACATTGAGTGTTTAGGTTATATGGGGCTAAAGTGAGAATATGATGGACTCAGAAGTACCTCAATAGATCATATGTACACCTAAACCTCCTTTCACACCTTTAACCTTATGTCTTTCATTTTTGTAAATTGTTAATTGTATAATTTTGTACACTTTTATATTTCCTTTTTATTATTTTTAAAATTATAGTATTTTGGTGTAAACCCTTTTTAAAATAATCACCATAAATATACATTAACCCATAATGAGATTCAATAACCTAGATGTGGGGTTGGGTTTACCCATAAACCCATTCTTTTGTGTAAAATCTCAAACTTTTCCTTACAACCACTTCTTGCATAGTGTGTTTGGTATTTTTTGAGCCCATACCTATACCCATTGGGTAGGTAAGTTTTTGAAGAAAATTTGACCATTTTTTGGTCATAAAAGGGCCCTCATTTATGGCCTAGATTTTCATTCCACAAGAAAACTTGTGTTTTTGTAAAAAAATGAGTTGAATGTCACATTTGTGTGTAAGAAACACCCATGTGGGTGTGTAATAATATTAAAAAGTTTTGTAAGAATTTTGATGAGAATTTATAGAGGGTGGTTACATCCCTAGGATTAGGATGAACACATGTCACCATCCCATTAGCTCTTGATTTTGGTTTCCTTTTCTTTATATTGGATTAATTTTGACCTTTTTGAGGGTTATGCATTTTGGATTTTGAGGAGAGCTTGTGCTTGGGGAAAGTTTTTGGAAAGAGATTTGCATGTAAAGCTTTTGGATTTGAGGTAGGCTCTTTTGTGTTTCCCAATTTTTATGTTTTAAATGCTTCCTATTCTCTTAGTTGCTCTTGAATGAACCTTTTTCAATGTAAATGTGAATAATTTTTTATTGCTTGTTGCATTTGTGACTTTTTTAATTTAAAATATTTTAAAGTTTATTTTTGTGGCCTTCTTGATGTTGTTTTCTTGATTTTATTTAGTTTATTATCATCTTATTGACTGTTGAATGTGTGTTGGGTATGTATTTATGAACAACCCTATGCCACCATTTTGAGATTGGTAAAAGGGCATGTAATATGGGGAAAAAAAGAGTAGAGGTCTTGATCTTGGCTTGTTTGACAATCCCTCTCTTGTTTAAGAGACACATCCTTTCTTATGAGAAGTGGAACCTTTTAATAAGGTTGAAAATATACTCTCCTTATAGAAATATGGGTAGTCTAAGAAGGATTATAGGAGGTCTAAGGATGTATGTTTACTTTAGCAGGTCTAAGGAGGAATATGGGAGGTCTAAGGAGGAATGCATTGCTTGTAAAACATTTGATTATTTGGATTCTGAACCATTTTATTCATTTAATGAAATTTTAACACAGAAAGTGAGGTGTACTCTACTCTTCCCCTTAGAGAAGTCTTGGTGACTTCCTTGTGTACTATGTTATATTTTGTAAATTAATTGTTATTTTTATTTCTTGCTTCTTGGAAACCATAATATATACCCTTCAATATATTTATATACTTATACATATGAGTTGAGACATGTCTCTTTCCATTAGGCTTGGGGGAGGCTATGTATAGACCTCACTTCAGTGAGGATGTATGTAATGATGCCCATAAGATGAGAGGTCAATCAAATTCCTTTGACTTATTTTATATATTGTGATACTTTTGTGTAGGTCTTCTTATTTAGAGTTTGGAGCTTGAAATTGTGGTATATTGGTTGCCTTAATTTGCTCTTATTTGTCTTGGTAAGCATATTATGTTGTTGTAGTGGTTCTTTACCATTGTGACCCATTGTTTAGAGGATGAAATTGTTGATGAAGTTTGTAAAGGCTTGTAGCCTTGTATATCTCTCATGTGGAATCTTTTAATTATTATATTTTGGGAAAATTTTATTAGCCCATGTTGATTTTAGATTTATCCCTTTTAGATTTTGTTGGGAGTATATTCAAAAACATTTGAAAGAGATTTTCAAAAATGTTCTACATTCTCTTTATTTTCAAGTTTCCTTCCATAAATGTGCAGTTGGTTATTTGTTGAAAATAGTTAATATGGGAAAATATATACACACCTTGCATTCATTTCTATTTTAATTTTTTTTGTGATTAGTGGAATGGAAAAAGAGTTTGTGTGATAAACGAGTCAATGTTCTCATACCCTTGAAATGAGATATGAAAATTTTAGTTTTCCTTATTACATATAGATGAAATGTATCTTACTTTATAATTGGGTTAAGCAGAATTTAAAAGATAAGAAAGTCCTCCTTAGAATGTGTTGAAATGAATTGTTTATGGAAGTAGATGATATCTCTCGTCCTTGATCTTATTTTCAGAAAATGAAATTGAAAGTGTAAATTAATTACTTATTTGAAATTGTGCACTACAAAGGAAAATGTGTTAATTATTAATTTTAAGTTTATACTGTGCAAATAAAAATTTAAGATGTGAATCTCCCTATATTTTTTAATATCTCTCTTTCAGTTGAAAATTTGAATTAATTATGAAATTTTGGCTATTTTAAGTTTGTATACTACAAATCAAAATATGAAAACTACAAAGTTTAAATCTTATTTTGAAATGTGTATATGTTCAACTATTAAGTTTAAACCTTCATTTGAAATGTGTATGAGGAACTTATTTATATGTGCAAATATATAATAATTAATTAATAGTTGAATTTTTTAAATTATTTATACATGCATATTTATATACACATATTTATATATAATTATATATACATAATAAAACATTAGTAATTGAAACACATAATAAATATATAAACACACACACACAAACACACGCAAAGTGAATAATTATGACATAAATTTATATTGATGATTATATACTTAAAAAAAAAACTATTTTTATGAATTGAATTATTTAAGTTTTGTTGGTGCATTTATTTGCTTTATTGTATTTACTTGTATTTATTATTTATTATTAATTATTTTGGTGCACTAATTACTTATTGTAATTAGTTTATTATGTTTATTAATAATTTGCACCAGATAGGATAAGCTTGCTTAGCTAGTAGTTAACTTAGACACTTATCTTGTTACAATGGAGTTCCACTCCACTATTCAGGGTAAGATAAGATAAGATTGCTTAACTAGTACTCAGCTTGTGTTGATCATTTACACAAGTTAGACACCTTTTTTGTTAGTGTGGAGTTGCACTCCACTATTCATGTAGTCAAATATCAATTGAACTACATGTGTTCTGTGAATTCACTGATTATCATGCACACCTTGCTCTATATAAGCAATGACTATTTGTGTATTCTATATCAGATTAATATTGAATTATCAAAGTAATTCATCATATTTGAGTTATTTATTCATTCAGTTATTATTTTGGATATACAATTATTATTTATTGCTATTACTATTTTATCTCTTATTTATGATTTATATTAGATTCATTAGATCTTGTAGCCAATTCTAATAATTTTTTATAAATAATAATAAGAAAACGAAAAAATAAAATAAAAATAAAAATAAAAATAAAAATAAAAATAAAAATAAAAATAAAAATAAAAATAAAAATAAAAATAAAAATAAAATTATATTACTATAAAATAAAATAGAGGAAGGGAAGGGTGAAGGGGTCAGGCCAACCAACCCACCCCACACCCCCTTGGGATAGCTGATCGCTAGCCAATATGTTTAAAAAAAATAAAATCTATATAAATAACTAAATAAAATTTTATATTGAAAACATTATGCATATTTATATTTGAAATAAAATATTATTTAAACATATTAAAATATATTACACACACACACACACACACACACACACACTAAGGTTACACTATTTAACCCTTTTTGGAAAGAGTTAAAAGAGAATAACTTAATCAACTAAGGAATATACTATTCTAGAAATAAGCCATTTAAATAATTTAGATTCACAATATATTTTGATAAAGTGTTGAATTATGGAAATATGCTAAATATATAAAGCACAATGCCAAATAGTAATTTGATTGCTTAAACATGAAAGAATAATACTTAGCTTATTAAATGATGCACAAGTAGATCTAGGAAGTGCAGGTGTAGAAACAATCAAGATGATGCTTAATTATGATTCATCATATTTTAGAAATTTGCTCTCTATTAACCTGAACACTAATATCAAATAGGATACTATCATCAATGATTTTGTTTGAAAATTGATGCTTTCATCCTATATAAAATATAAGTCATTTTCTAAAAATTCTACCTCCACCTATTAGGGTTAACTATCACCTTATAGATTATATATTCATATCATATGCACAAGTTATGGATATCAATGTGCATCACAAAACCCTAGGCCCTCCAATTAGGGCATGCCACCTTGTAAAATAGGGGTTAGTGAGATTAAGTGAATTTGAGATAACTTCAAAGACCCTTATGCCAATGAGCATTTCTTACATAGCCGATATTATGAAGAGGACCTCAAAATGATGTAGTTCCTCCTCTTATGTAGGATTGTGTGTGAATAATTATGCAATATGTTATATGCAAGTGTATATAGTGATATAAATTATAAATTGACAAATATTTCTAATGTGATAATTTTTAGATACTTTAAAATCACGAATACTATTTATATGACTGATTTGGAAATAGGTAAGAATAGGGTAGTTTTTTAGGCTTAAGAAGTAATTTTGATTATTATAAGATAGATGTGTGCTTTATTTTTAATTGATCTTGATTTATGATAATGAATGGTATTTGAATTGTATTTATACCAAACCTTTTGAAATGATCTCATGGAAGGGTTAAAATAATATTAAATGTCAAATCATACATGTTAAAAGATTTACAAATTTAACTATTTTAATATTTAGACACTAGCATCAAAAATATGATATAGCATAGATGCTAGTGTACTAATATTATATGTCAAACCATAAAATTCAAAAGATTTGAAAATTTAACTATTTTAAGATTTAGACACAAGCATCAGACCTGGGATACTAGCATTGATGCTAGTGTACTACTCTAAATAGTAGTGTCATAGAGGATAGAGAATTGTTAAAGATCTATAACTCATATTAGAAGATATATAATAAATTTTAAGCATTCTATGGGTTATAGGTGATCTAGGCAATTAGAATATCAAGGTTGGACTATAGGATAAGAATTTAAGCACAATGCGATGGCAAACATGCCCCCTATAGTAATGAAAATGTATTAAAATAAAGGGTTGAGCCATAAGTGATATTTTTCAAGTATATAAGACTAGTTTTTCATTAAAAAAAAAATTAATAACTAAATTTATCCCCCTCTCCAATATATCAATGCATAAGGATGAAAATACTAGGTTAAAGGAAAATAAATGCATACCTTGATGTGTACAACGCACTTAAATTTGACTTTAGCCCTGTTTGAATTTTGTCCTTTATGTATTACCTAAAACTAAGAGCATGTTACAATGTAATTAGTGAACATAATATAAATTTGAAATAATTGAAAGAAAAGAGAGAAAGGAATAAGTACACCTATGTGATGATGCAACCATGTCACCCCTTGGTAGTTTTATTTACTAATGATGCTTCCTTGCTAAAGCATTAGAAAGAGGTTCACAACTAAACCTTAGAGATGTGAAGAGGATAATTGGAAGGTGATCATGACCCAATTATGGTGAAAATTGTGAATTATTCCAAGGTCATCAAGATCACTAAAAATCAATCACACAACTCAAATGTATACATAATCTAGTTAATTTCACCTAACTCAAATGGTGTAGCCATATACACTTGAAAAAGGGAATTAGTGTAAAGGCCATCGAGGGCACTGAATCTCAATCACACTATTCAAGGGTGTTGAATATTTAAAATAAATAAAGGCTTAAACAATGTATCTTGGTAAGGTCTATGCATAAATATGCGTATAATATGGATATGTATTTGTGATTTGATGCATTTGCATGATATATGCACCTCTAATGTGTCTCAAGCTAAAGTTTCTATCATAATGTAACCTCTACTTTGTAAACTATGATAATATATATCAAAAATTTAACTCCCCCCCCCCCAAATCTATGAAATTAGTGCCAAATATATAATATTTTGACCCAAATGTATATATGAATCATGTAAATTATTTCAAATTTTACCCATTTTGTCAAATGTGTATGTGGAATCATGTCTATATGACAAACCACCACTAATATGCCCACCATTTTGAGGTGAGGGGAATTATATATGATAGTCATCTTACATAACAATATGTATATGTATCAAAGAAGCTCACAGTATCTAAACATAATAAGCCCTAAGATGCATGTTATGTATCATGGAATTGTCTAGATGTAACAAGCTCAAAATTGACAAAAAATAAAGCACACATGCAAAATAAGTCAATGTAACACAAAAGGGGGTTTATGGATATTACAAACAAGAAGCATGTTTAAATATCATACACTCAAAGGACATGACATGTTCAAATGTATGCACACTAAATAAACAACATTCAGTGGCATTGGGCCCAAAAAATAAGGAACATATTAAAATTTTAAACAATCTAAACAAGGTATAAAATAAGAATTAAACTCAAGGATCCATGTGATAATATGGATAAGTGAAATATAATCAACTTTCATGAGCATATCATACTAGTCCTTACATACATGTATTAACAAAATGTCCTGGAGCATAGTATATCTAACACAATGTGTAAGATATAATCATGAGTATAGACATGTGTAAATGTTAGTATATAGGCTCAAAATTATAATTTAAAATGGTGATAAAATAATATAACTTATGTCAATCATGATCAAATAGAATCAAATGTCCCTAGCGTAGTGTGTCACATGGGTAGAAGAAAGGTCTAACATACATAGGTTAACGTATCATGGATCTAATGTATGCATGTATCACACTCAAGTAACCATGAAACATATGTGTTTCTATAAAATAAATGATATGATATCTACTAGCATAAATTAAAAAACACATGTAAAAATATAGCAAACATGTAAATGCTAAATATTTTTTTAGTTTTGATTTATTTTAATGTTTTTGTATTTTCTTGTTTTTGTTATTTTTATGAATTTATGAATTATTGATTTTTGAATTTTTAAATTTTTAATTTTTTGAATTTTTGAACTTTTGAATTTTATTAAAGGGAAGGCTAGTCAATGATCCCATATAATGGATGCTCCTAGGGTGCTCTAGGCCCAGGATTGGGCACAATAAATTGGTCATGCTACTAATGATTATGTATATGTGCCAAATATAAATTTTAAGAATCTATAATACTCTGGCTATGTATTATAGGGCTATGTTGTCATGAAGCAATAATAAAAGTTATAATGGTTATTGGAATCCATTTTTTAGTGATTGGTTACGTTTTTGGTTTAACTATAAATTTGTGTCTTTGTACCCTCTCTGAAACATGTTGATATGATCTGAACACCTGGTTGGGCCATGCAGGTATAAATGGGGCATCCATGAATTCCAATATATATATATGATGCAATGACCTCTCAAGTATCAGTTTCTTAGGAAATGGGATTGCCTTTTTCTTACCCTTTCACTCATGATTAACCCAAAAAATTTGTATGATTAGCTGTACTGGAATAAACTTATATTGTTGTAATGAATGTTCATATTGAATTCCTGAAATTATGATTAACTAGTTGGCATGAATATGATTGAGACATATATGTATTGTTGAGGGTAATACATGAATATTATGAATCTAAAATCATCCCAATAACATATCAAAGAATCAAGTATGCGGTATAATTGAAAATGTTATGGTCACATATGCTGGACAAACTTACAAAGGCAAATCAATCTCACAAAAAACCTCTTGTGTTTTCCCATTGAATAATTTGACCATATTGGTCTAAGGGTATACATAATCATGTGTATATCCAAAATATGGGAGTAATGTCATGGTACATATATTCTCACTAGAAGTATTATCAACCATAACATTGCATATAGAATGATGATCAATATGTGCTCTAATGAATAAGGAATGAAAATCTAAGTCATTATCCAAAATTTCAATGCCATCAAATGTTATAGAATGCCTCTAAACCATATGAAGTATGTCACATGCAAGTGTGCCAATAATCCCATATAATGGGTTCCCATAATGTGGTGGAGGAGTGATGTAGAGAAAAATGTAAACTACTTACTTAATTTGTTGTATTCTAATGCCTTCTTGAATATTTATTGTTAATAGGCTTCATTTTTTACCATAATTTATCTATAGACTACTTGAACCTTTGTATTTATATCAAAAATCACTTTAAATTATGTTAAAAATGTTACTTAAATTCAAGACATGATTTATTATTTAAGCACTCAAATGTACATTCTTGCTTCTCTAAACAAGACAGTTATTTGGAACCTTGACAAAATAATCTTCTACCTTGATTCTTATTATCTTCACTTCATATTTATTACAAGTTACCTCATGTAATGATGTTAGACCTTTTTATAAGTTTAGTACCTCAACAAGTTCATCATATTGATAAGACGATGCCCTCTGCTATAGTGCTCTCTATAATTCTATTCAATATTGTAAAAGAGTCATTATTTATTCATTCTCTTTTATTATTTCCATGTCAACATCCATAAATATACCTTATCCTAAGGTCAAGATTTCAAATTCCAAGAACACAAACCTAAATTCTTCATCTACTTTACCTCAATGAACACTTAAAAAAGTATTATGTAAAGTCCTCTATTTTGAAGGTTCAAGGATAATTTTGATTCAATGGATAACTTAGATGTTCAAATTAATTATTATGAACCTTTATAAGCTTTTGTATAGGATCAGATCATTATTGAATTCCCCAACACTTAAGACAAATTAACTTAGTCAGGGTTGTTACAGTACCTATACACAATTATTTGATATTGATAAAACACCATCACTCTAACTCTTCACCATGGGATATTTCATATATTATAGGAATATGTATATCATATATTAAGAGTGAAACCAATATTTATATTATTTTCTTAATTATTCAATCACAATGTTAAACTCACCCCTTTTTAGCTTACACATACCTATTCCACCTTATTCAAGGATATTGCCTTATTTGATCACCAATGTTGACACTCCCATCTTACCATCATTATTCCAATAACTATACATTAATAAGGAACTTCATCATGAAGTTTTGATCCCCATTATATAGGTTAACATAATCAATTTTCAAAATATTGACTTCTTTACTATGTCTATCTATAAGGAACACAAAACTTAGTCTTCTATGAAATTAGTCACAAGATAAATAATGAAAAATATCAATAATTAATAAATTATTTAGTCATATCACAATACTAGTACACCTTCATGCAGGGTTTGGACTCAAACAACATTTACAAAGTCAAATTCTTCTTTTGTTGTCCTTCTTGAAGACAACCTACAGGTTTTCATAAACACAATCATTTGTAGCTCATTTCATAGGGACTCTTTTAAATTTGTAATACATGGACTAGTTCATATGTATGTTCTTGTACCTTATCGCTAATTTTGGTGACTTTACACTAGTGAAAAAACAAATATATAACTAATTCTATGTTTTAAATCCTATTTTAGGGTTTCTCTAACAATGTAGAAGCTAATAGCATCTTTTTGATTGTTCATACAATATAAAAACCTTAAAATATTTATAAAAATTACAAGATAATTTTAGAATACTTACACAACCATTCCAATCCTTATATTATACTCATGCACCTTTCTAAATGTGCTCCAAGTGATTATCAACAATTGTACATGCATAAAATAGGGTTATTACAAGTTTCATCCCTTTAGACCTTAAATTAAATGAAATTTTACTTAAAATGGAATATAATCCTATTATTACATAATAAAAACAATTACAATTCTTTATTTAAACCTCTATGCTTATCTATCCAACAAGAAACCCAAATTTCCTTGTACACAATCTTTTGCCATCATTGGTAGATTGTCAACAAAAGCTTTATTTCATGTCTTAACAAACAAAACTCATTTTAGGGTCATTTAAATCATGTATAATAAGAACTAAAATTAATTAACTAATACCTTTTATCCCTGAAATGTTTCTACAAAACCAAACTAACTTCTTTCATTGTTCAAACACTATCCTATTTACAAAAACCCAGGCCCAGAAGGCCTTCTTTTCTACTCTCTTATACTCTACCATTCCTTCTTCCCTAATTCAAAATTATACATGTTTATTACTTTAATTAGGTCCTTATTTTATGATGTCTACCCTATTTATATGCAAAAAATTCCTAGTTGAGGATTTATTCAACAAATCACTAAATTAACTTCTTCCAACATAGGCTCTATCTTCTAGTGGCTTCTTAGGATGGATTAATGTTCATATAGGTTAATACACATTTAAAAAAATTCATTATGTATTTTAGGGACACTCAATAAGATACATGTACTTTTTATATAGTCACAAACCTTTTACAATTGATTTTATCCCTTCAAATATTCAAAAGTGGGTTTTGGAGGGAAACTCTATACTTGACTACTACAACTACAAAAGCATCTAATGCTCCTTATTGACTTTCACAAGACTCCCCTAAGATATTATAAGTCTTAGTAAATTAAATTTGGAATATTAAAAACTTACATTAACATTATATTGATGCTCCTGCATCAAACTCCTCAGGTGGGAGAGTATTTGAGCTCCTGCTCAAATGGGATTCTACTTTTTTTTTTCACTTTTCTAATTCCTTGGTATCATTTGATTGAATTCATGATTGATATATTATTTATTATTCTTGTATTCATGCATTTTATCTTAGTTATCTCAAAATAAAATTCATATTATTGATTTAATTCCATGAAAATGGACTTCACTTCTATATTTACAAAGTCTTCAACACTTGCATATGCAAAACTAACAACACAATTAGTTTTAAAAACTCAAGGTAGTTTTGGCCCTTCATTTGGTGTCATATTATTTGGAGATCTTTACTTAATTTATATATAATTTACTTGATTCAAAATATTTATTATCTCCAAATCAACTTATTTTATGGCTTCCTCATCTCCTATGAGGTCTAAGTAATCTTATTTTGGATAATCTATTACCAAATCCTTTCTTCTTTCTCTATATACTCTATCATCTGCTATAATATAGCTTCACCTTCTTTTAAAAATTGTATAATAGCTTGTTTTTGGTATTCATACTTAATTCATATCAAATTAGACACCTTATTCTAGTACATATCAAGTTATAAATTTTTTTTATGAGGTACTTCAACTTCATTATTATTTTTCATGAGCCTATCCAATAATTTATATGCAAAACATATTCATTAGTTGACATGTCATTATATTTATCACAAAATATAGTATTAAAAACAAAACCTTGAGACCATTTATACTATTATAATTATCCTTGATTTAATTTTGTTTATTTTATGCCTTCAATGAGGCATTCTTCTTCTTGAAGATTTTTTTCTCCAAACATCTCTCCTCTTTTAGGGTAATAAATTTTTGCATCTCTAAACATTGCAATGCAATCAATTTATTCTTCAACATAAGCATGTTGTTCATGATTTTTATCCTTCATGCTTTCAAATTTTGTGTCCTCAAATTAGACTTCCTATTTATTCACTTTTGTACCTACAAGTACACATGGCAAGAAATTATCAGATATAAACTTTTGAGGCTTGTTTGCCTCTTTATTTTCTCCTTTAGCTTTCTTTTCTATTATCCTTAGCTATTTTATAAATTGGATAGGTTAATAATATCTTATATTATTTATACTTATCTTTATGAGAGGCCATTATAATGTTTTTCTAATTCTTACAAAATATCTTTTCCTTGACTCTTCCAAGATTTGATCTATAATTGCCAAGATTACTATTATCTTAGCTACTTTTATTTCCATCTCTAACTCTCTTTTATTAACTTCTCTGTCCATCTTCTTGTGAAAAATTTCATTATTTAATGCATTCATTATTTATTTCTCTCCCCTTTACTCTTTCACCTTACCTTAGGCTTCACTGTGCCTTTCTTCTCTTAGCAAGTCTATCCTACTTACTTCTTAACACCTCACCTAGGTCTTTTTCACCCTAATATTTTGGTACTATTAATCCTTTGCTTTGGACTTATTTTTCCTCTTTAAGATTTTTTTTTGAGATTTATATTTTGAGATTATACTATATCTCTTATCTCTTCCAGCCTCTATGGCTATAGGGCTTCTTTACCACTCAACCTCTTACTTTTTAGGTTTCAAAAACCTTTCTACCTTTCTTATTTTATTCCTATAACCTGCAAATAGAAACCTTTGGCACTCAAAATCATAACCTTTCCAAGAGATTACTTTATCTATACCACTTGATGTATAAAAATATGTAATCTACTTGCTTAATTTAAAATTCTTTTAAATCTTATTATATCTTTCTTGCAAATAGACTTCATTCTGATCATAATCTCTTAATGCCTTCTTTTAATGCTTGAAAACTAAGCCTCTCTTTGATTCTTTCTTTGTTTAAAAAAATATGTTTTGTATATTGGTATTGACAACAACATATGCACTCTCATTAAATATCAAGTTTCCCATTCCCAAGAGATAGTACTAAATCTCTTTATTTTGCCTTTTTTAGTGAGTACCTATAGTTTTGCCTGCACAATCACTTGTAACCTAATTAAATCTCTTTAGAAGGACTTATAAAATTAAATTATTCAAATAAATACCTATTTAATATTAATGATAAATAAAAATATTTATCATTTGACTCATATTATATGTACATGAGTTCAACCACTCATCAAATCATCTTATGATCTAAGACAATGATTTACCCTAAAACCTACTACAATATTGGGATAGATCTAGTAGGTCCAAGAAATGGTGTATGGTTATTATATATTATTATCAATATTATCATAGAATTATTTTATGTTTTCAGTAACTTTATATTGGTAATAACCCAAATTAGAACTTTTTGGTTTCTTGTAAATGCCAATTGTGAATAAAACTACCATTTAGGCCTAAATGAGCCTAATTCAACTTTCCAATAGGGTTTGAACTATTGAAAGAAATATAAAACTTATAAAAAAATTTAAGACATTTAGTTATAATTATCCAACATGGATAAATCTTTAAACAAGATTATAAACTAAAGAATGGGATACAATCTTCATTTCTTACCCTATTTCTAGGTTTTTCATAGTCTTCTGTAAGAACTCTACACATAATAACATATCACACAAATTTCCTTCTGAAAAAATTAAACCTAGATAATATTTTAAACATATAAAATAATCTCTCTAAAAATTTTAGAGAATTTTAATTTGATTGTTTTTGAGTTATGAGTCTTTTTGCTTCATAAACCATGTTCTAGGGTTTCCACTATCACTTAAGGACCCAAGAAGCTTTTAATGATTATTCATGAAATATCTAACCATTCCCATATTAATAACACTTAAAATATAATAATATAAGACTCTTTCAACTATTTTTATGTTCAACCTCGATTCATGTATTAATTTTTATGTGAAATAAGTGGCTATGTTGGCCGTTTATGCACATAACAATAGAGTAGAGAAGGTTTTAACCATATAGTCTTAAAGGAAACTGCAACCTCACTTCACATGCAATTTATAAAACCATCTCAAAGCATATTCATTTAGGATTCTTGGAAAAATAATTTGATCAAAAGTTTATTATTGAAATCATAATCAAGACATGTTTCATAGAAAGATTAGAGATGTTATTCAGGATCACCTTTGCAATCATAAAGTGTTAACTTGGGTGATAAGAAAACTAGTTGATAAAGAGTGAAAAGATATCTTTGCAAAGGGAAAAAAGATATCTCAGGTGCAAGAGGATTATGAAATACATCTTGTGAATAAATAGAATGAGTTTATTTTTATGCATTTTCCTTAATATTTATAACCTTAAGTTCTAAAGCTTGAATAAATTGGAGAAAGGTTTGCACAATAAACCCACTAGGATTAATATTTGGTATTTGGGAAGATGAAAATAACACTTATGTTTATGTATACATTCAAACCAATAATTGAGTTGAATTATTTATTATTTCCATGAAGGATGTAGCAATATTTGTTTGATATTCAAGGAATAATGGATTGAAGACATATCCCATGCCCCCAATAGATGTAGGAATCAATGGTGTAATTGAGGGGAGGGATAATGGGATTGAATAAATATTAGTACCATTTAAAAACTCATCATTACTAGATGTGGATGCATTAGACTTAACATGTTTATTGATTTCATCTCATGTAACATATAAAAATAAAATAATTAATTCCTGGTTTGTATTAAGATGATGAATTAATGATTCCTTATCTTTAGTTTCAAAATGATATTTTTATTAAAATTTTCAATTTATTATTAATGAAAATTGAGATGCCAATAGTAATGGAAAAAAATAGATCTAGCAAATGATCACAACAATCTAGAATTCTATAAGGATTAAAACCCTAAGGCAAGCTAGTGTTTGCATAAGATGCCTCAGAGGTCAGATTCACAAAATTATTAACCCTTTTTAGAAATAAGGTTAAAGATAATATCCTAATAAATTAAAGAGAATATTATTATATAAATAGGCCAATTAAATAATTCATATTAAAAATAAATTCTAATATAATGTTAAATTATGGAAATTGTCATGGCCCAAATTTTTACACAAAATTTAAAACTTAGAAAAATAGAGATTATGATCTAACTATAAATTAATTATCCAACATAAATGATTCCAAAATCAAAACAAGTTTATTTTATTAACCAACTTAAAATAAGTTCACATAATTAGCATGTATAACATTGATCATGACACTACTTAATAAGGATCAATTCTATCCAAATTTTGAATTCCATGATAGTGATGTGTTATACAAACCTTTTACAAATTCTCATGAATTATTGGCATTTAATTAAAATTATAAAAACAATATATAAGACATATGAGAACAAATACATCTTTACATTAACCCCATGCAATTGATTAGATTATTATAGGGAAAGACTAATTGATTTACCCATCCCCAATCACCATCAACCACTAAGGTACCAATCTCATACCAAAAGGATCCTCGAGACTTAAATACAAGAAATAATTCAAATCATTTGAATAATCTACACTCCTGTGTTAAGGTTGTGAGCCCACCATAGAATAAATATGAGCAGAACCCATAGATATCCTTTCTCAACACACCAGGATGATTTTCAATCTTATATCTCATATAATTTTCCCTTACCAGGCCATTTAAACATTAGAATTTACACCAAACATTAATAGATTATTTTAATGTAACACACAGATCAAGTGACCCTTTAAATAATATTAAATGTACATGTATATCTATTTATATGTATATTCCTATAGATATATACATAAACATATATGTATTACTATATGGACTAAATGACTTCAATTTGGATTTAATATGAACATAGTTCCAAATTTGCATGCATTAGCCTTTATTAAACCTTTGAAAATCACTTCTAAATACATTTGGTTCTCTACAACATAACCCTTCATAACTTTAGTTACTTAACCAATTTTTAGGGTAGTAGATATAGGCTATAATTTCAAGACACATATTTAAAATCTCTCACATTATTTAAATGAAAAACATTTTAAGATAATAGTTGATAACATAAATGGATGGTAATTTGCTTTAAATCTTTAAAGTTTTGAATGGATCAATGTCTCATACTTTAAATTTCATCAATAATGTATGCAAAAGATATGCATAATGGGGTGTGTGTGTGTGTGTGTGTATTCATGCATATGTATATATATGTTCATGTCCATATTCTAAACATATATACATATACATATACATATACATATACATATACACACACATATATTTATATGTATGGCTGGTATTTATATTCTTTTTAAAATAACCAAAAACATACTTGAGTATATATAAATATGATTACCTAAGATTTCAAAGCTTAATTATAAACCAATTAACTGTTGGTGTTATTACCAACATTCTTGGTATTATCCCCTATACATTTTGGCATAAACAATCAAAGAACTTTACCCTATTTCAAAAACCCTACATCATTTTATTCCAATGCCATAATGGCTTTGATCTCTAATTCATTGAACATTTTACCTTAAAGTTTTTCAACACCAACCATCATTATCACATAAATATTTTGAAAATGGTAACCATTGAATCATTCCAAATGCACAACCAAATTAAAAATTAAGATAAGATTCATACATAATCAATGTTAAACTCTTAAATGTGCCTGAATGTAACCAATTTAACTCATTCACAACATCTATAAAGAGAATGTATTCCATTATAAACCATTACCAACTCATAACATTGGAGGTAAACAAATCAATATTTATAACAAACACATTCCCTTAAACTAATACATGGAGAATAACATAAACTAATTGATATAATGTTAACATAATTAGTAGCTTTATACTTTAGTGACTCTACATCAAATAATCCTAAGGTATATGCAAGATTCATTTAGATTTAAAAAAAGATCATGCACAACCATATTAATCGAATGAAAATTAATATAACTAATCATAACCATTATCAAGTGTATACACTTACATTGATGACCACCTAGTCATATTACCCTTCCACATGAATTCTATTATGTATTGACATAATGGAATAATTATCCTTTAACGAAATATAAATTTACTTAATTTCCTCAATTGTATATAGCTATTCAAATTTTTAAAACATAATCTTCATAATGAAAAACCACACACTATAATAATTCCTTAAAGAAAGCAAATAATTTTTTAAGTCAACAATCTTTGCATAATAAGAGCACTATTAATGACTACACGAGTGATATGGATCTCCATGGATCATCTCTAGACTAATATATATCACAATGTATACAACTTGATCAAATAATAATTATCTTACATTATAACAATTATAATGTAATAACCTTCACTTATTATTTACTCAAGAATAGTAAACACTAATAATATATAAATTTTGCTATACATAGGATACCTTTCAACTATGTTTTTTGAAAAAATAAAAGAATGATACCATTTAATACAAATATTACCATTACATTTTGAATAATATGATCCATAACCTATAACTCTATTATTTATAATAGTATACATAAACACAAAATATTTTACATAATACTAGGGTTCCTGTATATCTATTATAAACAAAATTGAAGGATATTATAATGCATTTCAATAATACCAAGTATACACTACAAGTTACATGGTATATATTGTAAATAATCTTATGTATAAATTAATGTAATCCTAAAACATTTACAAGTATACATCATATAATAAACAACTTAATCTTCTATGCAAGGTTGTCCAAACTAAATTCATAATTGAACAGAAAGGTAAAAAACACTTTTGCCAACAATCCATCTAGTATACAAAATATTTCACATAGAATTTTTCTATAGAGAAGATATTACATAAAATCCATCCACATGCTCGAGATATGCCCAACCATAGATAGGTTTCCCTATCCACCCCAACCATCATTTATAAATGGAAGTAGGAACATGGCCATAAAAACACAACACTCAACTGAACCATAATAGTTATGCAATAATAACCAATAACCTAGGGTCTTAAAATTCAATTGAAAAAAATATAGATAAGCCTAAAATAAGTGTTTTTTACAAAAATAGTCATTTTAATAAACTCAAAACCAAATACCCAAAACTAGGGTTTACACCCAAATAAAGAAAACTCAAAAACCATGTCAAATATTTAAGCAACCAAGAAATCTAACCAGTCCATTTCACCCTTTTTAGTTACTCATTTTCATCCATGTGTGAGTATCCTAAATTATCTAAACTTAATAGGTATGCTTAACCAAGTGTCATTCATAATAAATTCTAGGTCTATATAAGAAAACTATTCGAAACCCCATATGTTATTCATATAAGTGAATGCATGCATTTATTGTAACATTTTAATTTAAAACAAACCCTTGTTTTTCTAATGTAATGAAATACCATGAATATTTTTGTCTTGCACAAATCCATTTATTTTATTTTATTTCTTCTCCTCTACTTACTTTCTTATTCTTATTTATTATTTTTCCCACCCTCCCCTCTTTTATTCCTATTCCTTCCATAATCTTTATCCACCATTGGCAGTGATCATTCCATTCAGTAGAAATGTGAGTTACACTAAGTGGAACTCCCACTCCATTACTCCCTAGAATCATACATGACATGACATAATTATACTATTAAATAATTTTATAGAGTTTCTATTCCAAAACTCCACCTCTACGTGCATGCTTCCCAAGATTTATGCAAGTTACCATGTAAAAGTTGAGAGCCTTCTAAAATGATAAGAAAATGTTAATCATCACTTGCCAATTTAAACAGTTCATTCATGGTTTTTTAATACAAATCCATTAATTAAGTGTAATATCAATCCAAGTTATCATCTTAGGGTTCAATATAACATTAAACATTTTAATCACCATTCCCTCAACTTAAGTCTTATGACTTATGATTCAAGCTTTAAACATGACCTTATTATATGTAAGTCTTAGTCCATTATGGACTATATTAACACACATAACATTCATTAGTTTATATCCAAAAATAAATGAATAAAATAATTGCCTCTATGCTATAACAAACTTTATAACTATGGTGTTAGGATTCCATTCTTGGTATCTTATTGTCATTTTAGTATACAAACCTGCACTGGTCTTGTAACAAAGATTCCATAACTCATCAAATATCTCATGACCTTCAAGTGGCATCCATTATTTTAAATTGAATCATTGATGTTGGTATAAATCACATTCACATTGAACTATTTAGTTGTTTGCTTAGTTAATCCTAAATAAACACAAGATAAATGATGGCATAAAAACCAACTAGCTGACAACTAAACCTAAACTTAATAACAAAACAATAAAACATAATGACCAAGACAAAGTCTTGACTTGGGTTTTGGACACTACTGCATCACCATTTTGGTTTATCTATGTACCATGTCTTTGCCACGAAGCACTTAGCTTCTACCTCTAACCTATGGTTATCTATTACATACTTGAAATCAAGCCACATAAACATAAATATTATCTAGTCATAATTAATAGTAAATAAGAATATCATATGCTCATCTAAAATACTACATGAATTATTAAAATTTAATTTAAGCCAATAAATAATGTTCTATAAATCAAATAATGTTGCAATAAATGTCCACATAACATAAATATTAAAAATAGTTTTCATAATCAGTCAAAGTCAATGCGCTAGATAGGTGTGGTCATGACATCCATCCTCTCTTAAAAATGGAACTATATTTGAGGCTTAAAATAAAAAAGGATAATGTTGTTAAAAAATATTTTTATCCTCCCAATCAGCAATCCTTTCTGCCATTTGATCTCATTGGACCAATACTTGCTATAATTTTCTTTTTCAAAGCTCAATACTATGTTGAGACAAGATATTTATTAGATCCATTTGAATTATTTCCCCATCCTCCACTTGAATATTATCCCAATTTAAAACATGCAAGGGATATAAAAAATATTATATTAATAATTCTACATGAAAAACATCATGGATTCTAGACAAAGAAGGAGGGAGAGTGAGATGATAAACCACTAGGATGTTCTTTTCCACTATGTCAAAAGGTCCAACATAGTGTGGGTCTAGTTTAGTAGCTTGAAAAAAATTGATTAAGATTTTCTGAGGTCTTACTCTCATAAATACTTTATCTAAAACTTCAAATTATCTATGAGATATTTTTCAAGTCTACAAAGCTTATCTTCCTATCAAAGGCAGCCTTCAATCTTTCTTTTATAATAACTATTGTCTCATCATACTCTTACAAAACTTATGGACTAGAAAACACATGATTTTATAAGCTATTCTAGTCTAATGGAGTTCAACATTTTCACCCATATAAGGCTTCAAATGGTGCCATTTTGATTTTTGAATGGTAGGTGTTAATATAATCAAATTCTACCAAGTGTAGGAAGTCTTCCCACTTATAATAATAATACATGGCATAAATTTGTACCTAGTCTTTCAGTCTACCCATCCATCTCTATATGATAAATTGTACTAAAATTTAGCTTTATACTAAAAATAACCATCATAATTTTCCAAAACTAAGAAGTGAACAACTTATCTCTATCTGAGATGATCACTTCATGTACACCATGAAGTCATACCACTTATTTTAAAAATATTTTAGAAAGAATGGAAGCATCATCAATGATGTTGCCAACAAAATGTGAGCCACTTTAGTGAATTTATCAAACACAACTAATATTGATTCATGTCTATTACATGATTTAGGCATCCCCATGATGAAATCCATAGATATAATAGACCATTTCCTTTATAGAATGACATGAGGAAAAAGTAAACCTCCATGATGACCATGTTCATGTTTAACATGATGGCATTCTAATCACGTGGATACATGTGCAACCACATATTTATTTAGACTTGAAAATAAATATAGCTCTTTTAGCTCCTATATCATTTTATTGATACTTAGATGTGCATAATGAGGTGCTACATGCAATTCATTCAAAATTTGATCTCTTAAATTTCTTGATCTTAGAATAAAAATTCTACCTTTATGTTTTAGCAGACCATTTGAATCAATAGAAAATTCATAATCAAAACTTGTTCTTTTTAAATCAACACAGATGTTAAAGCATTCCAAATCATTTATGTACTGTGTAAGCACAAATTTTTTAAAATTAGAAAATAATACTGAGAGGGAAACAATGTAGGTTCACCTAATTAATGCATCATCCACTCTATTTTCCTTTTTCTTTTAAATAATCAATGTCGGTATCAAAGTTACTGACAAATTCCAACCATCTTCTTTACCTTGCATTCAACTCATCCTAAGTAAAGAAGTTCACAATTTTTACAATGATTTGATTTAATTTTAAAGTGTTTACCTAATAGAAAATGATTCCATTGATTTAAAACATGAATTACAACAAATAACTCTAAATTATATGTGGGGTAATTCTATTCATGGGTCTTGAGTTTCCTAGACTCATAAATAACCACCTTGCAATTTTGAGTTAAAATGGATCTAATTCCCACCTTCAGGCATCTATCCATATTTCAAAATTACCATTGGGATCTGATATAGTCAAAATAGGATCTATAGTCAAAAAATGTTTTATCTCTCAAAAGGTTACTTCACACTTAAGAGACCAATCAAATTTCTTCCCCTTCCTTTACAAGGAATTTATATGGTGATAAATCCTTGAAAGTCTTGTACAAACCTTTGATAGCACCCAAAAATCCCCATCATTGTTCTTACCTCATGTACATTCTTGGGAGATAACCACTCATTAATGGCTACAATTTTGGTAGGATATACCTTAAGTCGTTATAAATCACATGACCTAAATAGTGAATTTTAGATTAGAAGAAAGAACACTTTGACAACTTTCCATACAACTTATGCTACCTCAAATGTTATAACACCAACCTTAAGTGTTGTTCATGTTCTTATTTATTCTTAAAATAGATTAGAATGTCATCTAAAAACACCAATACAAACTTTTCAAGAAAATATTGAAACACACTATTCATTTAATTCATAAATGCTGCAAGAGCATTTGTTAGTCCAAATGACATGAATACAAATTCATAATGCCCATATCTAGTTCTAAATGCAATCTTATAGACATATTCATTTTTGATGCAGAGTTGATACCTTGATCGAAGATCTATCTTTGAAAATATGACAACTCCTTTCTTTTGATCAAAGAGATCATCTAAATGAGGAATATGATACTTATTCTTGATTGTGACCTTGTTGAGATTTTTATAATTGATGAAACATCTGAGTATCCCATCCTAATTGAAAAACACTATTGGAGCTCCCTAGGGTGACACACTATGATATATCATTCCTTTATCTAAAAAATTTTGAAGTTTTATTTTAATCTCTCTTAAATCAACCATGTTTTTCTGGTAGGGTTCCTTATATGTGGCTATTTTAATAGGTATTAAATCTATATCAAAATCAAATATCCTCTTTGGAGGCAAACCTAACATCTCTTCTAGAAAAACATCTATGAACTCTTCCAAATGGGATAATCCTGGAGTATAGTGGTTGTTACTCTAGTTATCTCATTACTCTTGATAGCATAAAACTAACACCCTTTCCTTACCACTTTTCTAATCTAAATGGCTAAAAATATTCATGGGTTAGAGGAGTTGCTGATTCATTGAATCACTACAAAATTTCCCTCATCATCTAAGCATTGAAATTTCTTACTAAAGTATTTTAACTTAGCTTAATGTGATTGTAAGTAGCCCATGCCCATGATAATGTCATAGTATCCTAAGGGAGCAAGGAGTATATTTAAACAATTATTAAAACTACCTAAATTTAGATTGACTTATTCTAGAAATTCATTGACAACCACCTTCCTCCAGTGCCAAACTCTACTTTTCATCTTTCTCTAAGTCTAGTTGGTTTGATTTTACATTTCAATGAATTAACATGTAAAATAAATTTGTCTATGGCTCCTGATTTAATCAAAATAAAGAAAGAAAATCCAAAAATTATACCTCTTATCTCAATATTTGACTAAAATTATGCATTCCTATTATCTATAGCTACTTAGACCTTGTGGTTGTCCTTCAACTTAGAAAAATCCTCATATTAATGGTTTTCAACACATTCCTAATAAATTACAATAGTGTTATCTAGGAGTGGAATGATATTTTTTCCTATGGCTGACCCACAAATTTTTTATTGTTTGTTATTTCCAACATCCTTTGCAAGAAAATGTGAATTGGACCCCTATTATTCTAGAATTTATTTCTAGAATTATAACTCTTTCCAACA